>JAQJVL010000008.1:4601208-5203708 GCA_035578905.1 Stictocephala bisonia
TCTTGATTTTGATTTTTAATTCCTTCCTTGATTATTTACAAAAAAAGTTGTTAAAATTTGAAGTGAAGTAACTTAATTATATCCACTCCAGTTTTTAATATTTATGTTACTATGAAAGTTTCCAAATTTAAAATATCAGAAATAATCTACCTATTTATTCTTTGATTCTTAGTACTTTTTATATTGTACTAAGGGACACCCCTGCACGCTTCGCGTGCCAACCCCCGTTTCTCGCTGCACTCTTGACACCTCAGCCGTTTAACGTTTTACAACAAATATTAGTAGTTAAACTGCATGTAGTACATTCATAATATGTAATTCGACTTCCAGTAGCTCACTCGTAGCACTTGGTTTCGAACCTACTTTCAATTGAATTTAAAAACCCAATGCTATTACTGAGATTAAAAGAGATGAATAACCTTCTCAATATTATAAACATTATTTACACTGTAACAGCTATTTGACATTTTTACACGTAATTATATAGAGAAAGAAGTATATAGAAAAAGTGTAATAATTAATTGTAAACTTTTAATGCATCAATAGGATGAATGTCAAACATACAAAAAACATGTTTTTTTACTTACAAAACAGCTGTTATTAATTTACTAAATTTAATCCAATGTTATCACTATGGAACAGTATTTTAAGGGCGGTTTCTATCCCTTAGGGGTATTTTATCAAGATGAAAATACTGTAGTTTTCCTATTTAGCTTACAACAAACATTTGTACCAAATTTCAGCTCCGAAGGATTACGGAAAGTGGGAGAGTTAGTGATGAGTGAGTGAGGGATTTCTCTTTTATATATAAACTAGGGGACACCCCTGCACGCTTCGCGTGCCAACCCCGACGCTCGCTACGCTCGATACACCTCGGCCTTCGGCCTCGGCATGTAACTATTCAATACAATCGGTATATTAACTATATAACGTAAAATTACAATATTACATTTCGGTACAGTATCTCACTCACACTAATTGCTTTGCCACCTATTTAGCCTATTTCAAGAGTGTTCATTTCATTTATTTTTGTTTAACAGCTGAAGATTAAACTCATAGTAAAATATTAAATAGTATATTGTCAACCATTCAAAATAGACATGTTTATTTATTTACAAAACAGCTGTTATTAATTTACTAAAATCAATCCAATGTTATCCTTATGGACCAATTTTTAAGGGTGCTTTATACCCCTTAGGAGTACTTTATCAAGATAAAAATACTTTAGTTGTCCTATTTAAGTTCTAAAGAAACAGTGTACAAAATTTAAGCTCTCTACCTACATGGGAAGTTGGAGAATTAGTGATGAGTGAGTCAATCAGTGAGGGCTTTGCCTTTTATATATATATAGATTTGTTTACTTTTTAATTAATTCAGAATTAAAAATAATGTTCTGTGTTTTATCTGATGATGGCATAACCTACTAAAATAATTTGACTAAAATGAAACAACTAAAAACGTTCAACTCATTTGTAATAGCCCATTTTTCAAACTGATTTTTCCAAACAAAAACATTCTGGTCATAACATAAAGTTCTTATTATAAAATAATCAGCTGATTGTAAAGATTAAATCAGCATTAATGTATAACAATTTTCTCAACGCTTATCTTTGGAAACGTCCTGGACCACTCGGAGCTGATCAACATGCCTTCTGGCTTTTCTTCCATCTTAAAACTCCACGACGTACATCACGTTTCCTAGTCTTCTAATCACAACAGCTTGCTTCCAACGCTGATACCTTTCGCTGATATCCTTGCAAGAACGTGGTCTCCAGGTTTAAAGCATCTGAGTTTTCTTAACGTCTGACGTGTACTTTCTTCACTTGAAGAACTTTAAAATGAAACAACTTTTTAAAAACGAAGTTTTTACGTTCAACTCATTTGTAATAGCCCATTTTTCAAACTGATTTTTCCAAACAAAAACATTCTGGTCATAACATAAAGTTCTTATTATAAATTAATCAGCTGATTGTAAAGATTAAATCAGCATTAATATATAACAATTAATAATACTGAAATACATAGTGGACAAAAAGTATAATATTATAGTTGAACTACCTGACAATTCTGACATTAATCTTCGAATATTTTAGACTCTGCATAACTAACCCTTAGACTATTGATGTTTTATATGCACTTATTTTGAAAGTTTTGAAATGTTTAATGAGTTTTTTACCCGTCCAAAATAATGCATCAAATGACCTTTTGGTACTTGACACACCGAACGCTGATGGTGTTCTCATTTCCAGTCACGATTCAGATCTCCATAATAAATCACTTTGATAACAAATAAATTGGCATGAATAAAAACGAGCACGCGTCTACACTACCATTACGTCATCACTGGCTGAGTTAGTTGTACAAACAATTAACAAACCGGTTTCACTTTTTGCACACGATGTACCAAATCTCCTGTTGGTTTTGTTTGGTTTCATTTCTTTAAGTATGTAATTATCTGATTATCAGACAGCAGTTCACTCTGCATAATATTAGTATACAATTTGAAATAATTAGTTACTTTACTGTTAGTATAAGTTCATTTAATGTAATATAAATTATTCTGAGAAAAATTTCATAGTCTTCAAATATTACAATTAAACTATAAGCTTCTGTTGGTGACAATGAAGTATATTGAACATATTGTCTTAGTCATTACATGATTTCTCGTTAAATAAAACCAGAATTTCATCGACATAACGGATGTAAATTATGATATCATGTTTCTTTTTTAATTTTAAACTTACATAACAAATATGCGTTCTTGAACAAGACCTGAAGATTCTTCATGTATAGTTTTAAAAAAAGTCATAATTGCAAAATATAACTTTAATGCATTGATTTTATTTAGTTTTTATTTATTATTGTTTTTTCTTCAAGAAAGAAATTTTTACATTGTTAAGCTCAGGCGTAAAAAGGCTATTAGATGCATAGTACCACTCAAAATCAAAGATATTATATTATTATTTTTGATTTTGTACAAATAAAACATTCGTTATCTTTGTTTTTTCATAAAGCAGGTGTTTTTAAAATTTACTTCAATTATTGTGATTTCTTTATTTTGATTTTTTAATTTGTTATTTTACAGGAATTTCAATATATTGTCTGACAGGGATGGAGTATGCTGATAACACTTGTGGACATATGTGACGTAAAATGGCCAACCTGCCCCGTCTACACACAGCTAGTATGTATCACTCTTCAGGCCCTCCACACCTTTGGTGTTGTACCTCACACTAGACATACACACTATTACATAACGGAATATCCTACCTACACCACACATATAAACACTTGTGGATAAATGTGACGTAAAATGGCCAACCTGCCCCGTCTACACACAGCTAGTATGACTCACTCTTCTGGCCCTCCACACCTTCGGTGTTGTACCTCCCAACAGACATACACACTATTACATAACGGAATATCCTACCTACACCACACATATAAACACTTGTGGACTTATGTGACGTAAAATGGCCAACTTGCCCCGTCTACACACAGCTAGTATGTATCACTCTTCAGGCCCTCCACACCTTTGGTGTTGTACCTCCCAACAGACATACACACTATTACATAACGGAATATCCTACCTACACCACACATATAAACACTTGTGGACATATGTGACGTAAAATGGCCAACTTGCCCCGTCTACACACAGCTAGTATGTATCACTCTTCAGGCCCTCCACAAACATGTTATAAACAAAAGTCATGATAGTAGCCTTAATAGGGTGTTTTACCAACAAGCCTCAATAGCAATGAACCTGGAATAATCTTATACCAGGTGGAACAAATATGGAAACTCTTTCACAACTTTGTATGACCTCACATGTAAAAGTGAAATCTTGTACGCCATCATCGTTACGAAGAACATACTTTAGACGCTATTACCGATATCATCTTTTCAGGGGGACGGCCCGGGAGGAGTTGAACGAAAATCTTCAATGTAAGTCTAGGTTGAATTTAATATGAAAGGAGAGATATATTCAAGAGAAATTAATTGCCGCAAACCAGACTTCGAAAGGTTTATCTTTACCAGATTGGCAATCATTTGAATTTAATGATATACTAATATTTCACAACAAATTTACTAATTTTTTCCTGTGGAGTAACTAATTTGAATGGTTATTTTTTTGTATAGACAATTTGATCTTTTTTTTAACAATCTATTCTATAAAGTTTATTTTTTATCAGAATACTTTACTTGAAACTGTGAAATCGCAGAGAAATAATATTGATCAAATTAGTTGCTTTGAAGTTCAAATGACCGCTACTCTTGAAAGGATTAACCTTTTGAAATCCGGTTTGCGGCAATTAATTATCTTGAATAGACCTTTCAACTTTGTTTTTGAAATTTGTTAATGATGGAGTATCAGATGAGTAATACAAAGGTTGTTGGACATTTGCCATCATTACGTGAAAATTAACAATCACGACGTTTCGATTTGGTAAAATCCAAATCTTTTTCATGTGTTAAAAACTAAATTAATCTACACAAACATGTTGTTTTTTTAGGTACAAACTTGTTGTACCCCATTCTAGGATCTAGGTTAAAATGTAGATAATTTCTAATGTTGATAAGTTTATTAGTTTAAGAACGTAGTTTTAAACGTGTTTGTGTAGATGTAATTTAGTTTTTAGCACCTGAAAAATCTTTTGGTTTTACTAAACCGAAACGTCGTGGTTGGTATTTTTCACGTAATGATGGCAAATGTACAACAACCTTTGTAGACTTTTAATTTGATACAAAACTCAACCCAGGCTTACCTTGAAGAGTTTCGTTCAACTCCTCGCGGGCCGTCTCCCTGAAAAGATGAATGTCCTAAATACATGTGACAATTATCACATCAATTGATGTATCAGCTTAACCAATCAACAGTTAATTATTTAACTAATGATAGACCTATTATTTAACTATCATTAGTGTGAATACATGTTCCTATAATAGTAATCAGAAATATTAGTACTTCACTAGCGAATGTTATACCTCAATAATCACAACAAAATAATTTCACTATATAGTAGGTTATTTACCTTTGTGATCCGTCGAGTAATCCAACATTGTAGCTTAGCTACGCGCGTTTCAACCAAAATAATTTCACTATATAGTAGGTTATTTACCTTTGTGATCCGTCGAGTAATCCAACATTGTAGCTTAGCTACGCGCGTTTCAACCAAAATAATTTCACTATATAGTAGGTTATTTACCTTTGTGATCCGTCGAGTAATCCAACATTGTAGCTTAGCTACGCGCGTTTCAACCAAAATAATTTCACTATATAGTAGGTTATTTACCTTTGTGATCCGTCGAGTAATCCAACATTGTAGCTTAGCTACGCGCGTTTCAACCAAAATAATTTCGTAGTTAATTAAAAAGAACAATGGTAATGGCTGATGAAGAGTCAGACAAACAAAGGTTATATAGTCGTATTCAAGTTCAGTTGGCAGCACTCGCTCAGTGATGTGGTGTTACTACCATGGCTGAGAATACTGAAAGTCTGTCGTAGGTTTGTCGTATCTGACGTACAAAGGTTATATAGTCGTATTCAAGTTCAGTTTGCAGCACTCACTCAGTGATGTTGTGTTACTACCATGGCTGAGAATACTGAAAGTCTGTCGTAGGTTTGTTATCTGACGTAGGGCCTACAAAGGTTATATAGTCGTATTCAAGTTCAGTTGGCGGCACTCACTCAGTGATGTTGTGTTACTACCATGGCTGAGAATACTGAAAGTCTGTCGTAGGTTTGTCGTATCTGACGTACAAAGGTTATATAGTCGTATGTAAGTTCAGTTGGTGGCACTCACTCAGTGATGTGGTGTTACTACCATGGCTGATAATACTGAAGGTATGTCGTAGGTTTGTCGTATCTGACATACAAAGGTTATATAGTCGTATGTAAGTTCAGTTGGCAGCACTCGCTCAGTGATGTGGTGTTACTACCATGGCTGAGAATATTGAAAGTCTGTCGTAGGTTTGTCGTATCTGACGTACAAAGGTTATATAGTCGTATTCAAGTTCAGTTTGCAGCACTCACTCAGTGATGTTGTGTTACTACCATGGCTGAGAATACTGAAAGTCTGTCGTGGGTTTGTCGTATCTGACGTACAAAGGTTATATAGTCGTATTCAAGTTCAGTTGGCAGCACTCGCTCAGTGATGTGGTGTTACTACCATGGCTGTGAATACTGAAAGTCTGTCGTAGGTTTGTCGTATCTGACGTACAAAGGTTATATAGTCGTATTCAAGTTCAGTTGGCGGCACTCACTCAGTGATGTTGTGTTACTACCATGGCTGAGAATACTGAAAGTCTGTCGTAGGTTTGTCGTATCTGACGTACAAAGGTTATATAGTCGTATGTAAGTTCAGTTGGTGGCACTCACTCAGTGATGTGGTGTTACTACCATGGCTGATAATACAGAAGGTCTGTCGTAGGTTTGTCGTATCTGACGTACAAAGGTTATATAGTCGTATTCAAATTCAGTTGGTGGCACTCACTCAGTGATGTGGTGTTACTACCATGGCTGATAATACAGAAGGTATGTCGTAGGTTTGTCGTATCTGACGTACAAAGGTTATATAGTCGTATTCAAGTTCAGTTGGTGGCACTCACTCAGTGATGTGGTGTTACTACCATGGCTGATAATACAGAAGGTATGTCGTAGGTTTGTCGTACCTGACGTACAAAGGTTATATAGTCGTATTCAAGTTCAGTTGGCGGCACTCACTCAGTGATGTTGTGTTACTACCATGGCTGAGAATACTGAAAGTCTGTCGTAGGTTTGTCGTATCTGACGTACAAAGGTTATATCGTCGTATTCGAATTCAGTTGGTGGCACTCACTCAGTGATGTGGTGTTACTACCATGGCTGATAATAGAGAAGGTATGTCGTAGGTTTGTCGTATCTGACGTACAAAGGTTATATAGTCGTATGTAAGTTCAGTTGGTGGCACTCTCTCAGTGATGTTGTGTTACTACCATGGCTGAGAATACTGAAAGTCTGTCGTAGGTTTGTCGTATCTGACGTAGGGCCTACAAAGGTTATATAGTCGTATTCAAGTTCAGTTGGCGGCACTCACTCAGTGGTGTTGTGTTACTACCATGGCTGAGAATACTGAAAGTCTGTCGTAGGTTTGTCGTATCTGACGTACAAAGGTTATATAGTCGTATGTAAGTTCAGTTGGTGGCACTCACTCAGTGATGTGGTGTTACTACCATGGCTGATAATACTGAAGGTATGTCGTAGGTTTGTCGTATCTGACGTACAAAGGTTATATAGTCGTATGTAAGTTCAGTTGGCAGCACTCGCTCAGTGATGTGGTGTTACTACCATGGCTGAGAATACTGAAAGTCTGTCGTAGGTTTGTCGTATCTGACGTACAAAGGTTATATAGTCGTATTCAAGTTCAGTTTGCAGCACTCACTCAGTGATGTTGTGTTACTACCATGGCTGAGAATACTGAAAGTCTGTCGTGGGTTTGTCGTATCTGACGTACAAAGGTTATATAGTCGTATTCAAGTTCAGTTGGCAGCACTCGCTCAGTGATGTGGTGTTACTACCATGGCTGAGAATACTGAAAGTTTGTCGTAGGTTTGTCGTATCTGACGTACAAAGGTTATATAGTCGTATTCAAGTTCAGTTGGCGGCACTCACTAAGTGATGTTGTGTTACTACCATGGCTGAGAATACTGAAAGTCTGTCGTAGGTTTGTCGTATCTGACGTACAAAGGTTATATAGTCGTATTCAAGTTCAGTTGGCGGCACTCACTCAGTGATGTTGTGTTACTACCATGGCTGATAATACAGAAGGTCTGTCGTAGGTTTGTCGTATCTGACGTACAAAGGTTATATAGTCGTATTCAAATTCAGTTGGTGGCACTCACTCAGTGATGTGGTGTTACTACCATGGCTGATAATACAGAAGGTATGTCGTAGGTTTGTCGTATCTGACGTACAAAGGTTATATAGTCGTATTCAAGTTCAGTTGGTGGCACTCACTCAGTGATGTGGTGTTACTACCATGGCTGATAATACAGAAGGTATGTCGTAGGTTTGTCGTATCTGACGTACAAAGGTTATATAGTCGTATTCAAGTTCAGTTGGCGGCACTCACTCAGTGATGTTGTGTTACTACCATGGCTGAGAATACTGAAAGTCTGTCGTAGGTTTGTCGTATCTGACGTACAAAGGTTATATAGTCGTATTCAAATTCAGTTGGTGGCACTCACTCAGTGATGTGGTGTTACTACCATGGCTGATAATACAGAAGGTATGTCGTAGGTTTGTCGTATCTGACGTACAAAGGTTATATAGTCGTATGTAAGTTCAGTTGGTAGCACTCTTTCAGTGATGTTGTGTTACTACCATGGTTGATAATACTGAAGGTCTGTCGTAGGTTTGTCGTTTCTGACGTACAAAGGTTATATAGTCGTATTCAAGTTCAGTTGGCAGCACTCGCTCAGTGTCCACACAATTATAATCACTCCCCTTGTACGTGTAAGGTGGGTGGGTCAATCCCACTGTAAGTGTAGGGGTGGGTGGTTGGGTCAATACTACTGTAAGTGTAGGAGTGGGTGGGTGGGTTAATACCCCTGTACGTGTATACCACTGAGGGTGTACATATAGGTCCTACACAACATATATGTACGATGCATGGTTGAGAATACTGAACAACCCTCGCACTCCCCGCTTGTATGGTTCTTCTCGGTTTACAAATATCTACGCGACACAAAAATGTCCTTTAAATTTAAACACTAAAATTTCACGACATACAACAACAATAATTTCCTAATTCAAATAAAACAGGCTGCAAATTGTTAGTCTTTCTGCCTTGAAATATATTTTTTCAGCTATTCAAGTTATAACTTCTATTGAATGACACTTCAGTCAGGTTACACACTTAAAATTAGTGGTTTAGTTGCAGATCATAAAGTTTTTAATTAAATGGTGAGGATGGTGAATATATTGTGAAACATAAACCTTAAAACATTTTTGGGTCATTTTCATAATAACGTACAAACCTCTGTCCCACGTGATAAAAACACATATTAATTTGAATTTTTTAATAATTCATAACACATTATATTTATTAGCATTGTTTTTATTTAAATTACTTGAAATAGAAATGTTTCATTTAAAACCTTATTTGGAAATTTAGTTATAAGTAAGAATTGTCCACTCCGTGGACCGTCCTATTCTCTGTAGGCTTTGAAAAAAAATTAGTTTGTCAATAGAAACAATCTAAAATGTAAAAAAATCAACTAATTTTTATTTGAAATTATAATTTACATTATAAGTAAAATTATTATAATGCTTGTGTTCATCAAAAAGTTAGGGTATTTAATGTTTAAATTTTGTCCCAGAAAGAGTAATCAACTCCAGGGACACTCATTAAGTTGGTAAATTTTGCTCTGCAACAGTGGTCACACTGCTTCACTATGGAGAAGAAGCTAGAGGGAAGCCATCTTGTTTGGATGCTACTGTAGCCTTGTGAATGTCTGTAGTTAAATTATATGTTTTTTAATCAAATGTGTATTTGCTGACATCAGTACGTCAACTCCGTGGTGTTCTATATTTAGGTAAGTTATCATATAATAACTTAATATGTTGTGAATAAGATTAGAACATATGTATAAAACACAGAAACTCAGCTGTATTAGTTATAACCTCAAACTGTATCAACAACAGGTGGTTATACCAAGACTTCATCAACTCCGTGGACATCAACTCCGTGGTCATACCATGTCCACGGAGTTGATTTGAGTCCTCGGAGTTGATTTGCTGCACTTAAAATTGATTCATGATTGATTATAATGAAATTTATTGATAATTTTGGATCATAATAACATGTCAATTTGATTTACCTTGACAGTGTTTATGATTTATTGATTTTTTTTATATCTGGTTTACGTGGAATTTGTTTTACAGGTGGATTTGTAATTGGTTTTAATTATTTGTATTGATGTTTTAGGTTTTTTATTCCCCAAATTAGGACAGTGCAGTTCTTAAGCGATGAGCCGACTACTCAATATCGTAACAAATATATGTTCCAAATTTTTGGATCCACCTTAAGTACATGGTTAGAATCAGAAAGAATGGCCTGGCACTACTCCGAAAGTTCACATGGCAAAGGTGCTCCTGATGGGATAGGAGGAGCCATTAAAAGAGCAGCAGATGCTATCATTGCAAAGGGTGAAGATGTCCCAGACTTTGAAACGTTAGTATATAAGCTACAAGGATCTGGTTCTTCCATCAACATAATTCCCATTGAAGCAAAAAGGATTTCTGAATTAAATAAAGAATTTGAAAATATAAAACAAGCTGAAACATTCAAGGGCACCCTTAGGCTTCATCAAGTTACTTGGACCAAAGGGAAAAAGGTCATGCAAACTAGAAGATTGAGCTGTACAGATTGCAATTTTGAAAAAAAAAATGTGTTCACTACAACATTGGCGAGATTCCTTTACTTCAGCCTGCTTCTCCGAACTGTATCCTTTTTTCATACATCTATAAAGATACTAGTGTAGGAGTTTTTTATGTCTGTTGCTGTTTAGTTTATGTCTCAAAATGCCTACTTTGTATGCAAACAGATTTACATTAAACTATTGTATTTTATTGGACCATTTGAAGTAACCGCATTTAACATTTCAAAAGTGCTGCTTATTTGTTTTTTTTAGAACAAAACCTATTTTAAACCTTCTTTCCAACTTGAAAGTTCTAAAAAGAATCGGTTAATAACTTTCATTTTATTAATTATATTCATACATTTATTGTCTGTAGCTAATGCTTAGAATTATTTATCGTTGCTTCAGTAGTTTTTTATGTTTTTTCCGATGTATCACGTACGATTTATCCCACCAACAATTAATTACCTATTGATTAACAAATTCTTGATTTATAAAAATAGGCACTTTGTATTAGTGTTGATTTTATGTTTATATCCAAGTATTTTTCTTAATATAATTTCTAGCACACGAAAGGAAACCATCACAACCAAAACCTAATCTGAAAGTGTCAGAGACGGTATATACAGGCTCTGAAGAAGAGCCGGATCTACTTCCAGATGATCAGTCTAAGAGAGGGATTGACAAGAAGATCCCAGCAGTAAATGACTTCATAATTGTGTCTCTTAAGGGGACGAAGTCTGTCAAACACTATATCGCTAATGTTGTGCAAGACATTGGCGATGACTTGTTTGAAATAAAGTTCATGTCACGCTGCAGTGAAACAAAAGACATTTTTGTTTTTTCTAACGAGCCCATCTCTATCATTGAAAAAAATGAAATTGTTTCTCTGGTGCCTCAACTTATTAATAAACGAGGACAGTACTTGTTTGAAATCAACAAAAAAGACATTCGAATCAACTAGGGCCTAGAGTTCAAGCTAGAGTTAGTTTCAATGAATTTTTTTTCAATTTTTAAATATTTCTATGTTAATATTGTGACCATTAAATAAACTTTTATAAATTAAAGTGTTTTTATTTCATTTACTTTACATCATTTTATTATTTTTGATATAAATTGCTATACAAATTGAGAGAATATGGTTCAAATATCAACTCCGTGGTCCATGCAATCAACTCCGTGGACGAGCAAATTATTCAAAATATAATAAATCCTTGAAAATGAGTCTACGATCTCAGCCACTATGTTGGTTATGTCTCTGAAGGTATAAAGAAACATTTAAACTGGTTTTTGATTTTTTTCTTGAATAAAACCCTTTTTTGTCAAGAAATTCTTATTTGTACGTTAATTTGAAAATGACCCTTTTCATTGTGTTCATTTTTATGTTAGTTGACATATAGTACTGCCTATACTATGACTTTAAAAGTTAAATTAACTAAATAAAGAGGAAATTATAACAAAAGATTCTAATATGAATACTGATTTATATTTATAACCCTATAATTAGGCTTAACATTATTCGAAACAATAAGTAGGAGTCAGTACTTTTAGTGTTTGGCATAATTGACCATTGTTATATTTTATTTTAAGGCCATTTTCTTATCATAGTGACCAATCAGTTTAACCTTACCCAATGAAAATAAAGTAATATAATATAAAAAAACAGTGGTTGGTCAGTGATTCTTGATGAACGTTCATACATAAAAATAAATATGATACATAAAAATAAGTAAGACGGATTTTATATTTTATTTTTATTTCAAAAACTTTATCCGCTAGTTCACGCACAGGCCTACAGGCCTGTGCGTGAACATTATTCAAGGAGTGAAGAATCGACCGTTGGCTCAGTGTGGATTCAAACCTTGGACAATCCCTCTGCAGTCCGAAGCCTTAGCAACCACACCGTCAAATTCTGTTTAATTAGTTTTCATTACGAAATTGTAAGGTAACAGTGCACAGTACCGTATTGTAAATTAATAAGTTAAATAGAAAATATTAGTTTTCTTAGTTTTTAGAAATATTAATTAGGCATCCTTTTTTTAATATAGTAAACTGGTTATTTATTTTTAAATGTCATATTTTACTAAATCTGGCACTAGCCGTAAATTATATAGGGTCCAACACTGCGTGGTTCAGACTCTACGATAAACTGAAGATCTCTCTTGCCTACATACCGGTCCTTTATGTGGATAAGTAAACCTTAGTAAGTAACGAAGGCTAAGGAGTTAATCAACACCCATGACACGTGTTTACAAACCAAATAACAACACTTGGACTATATCTGGCCACATGTTATGAATAAAATAAATGATGTCTCAAAGCTCGGTCACACCCAACCTTACTTACTTGCACCATGGCCACCATGGGTCACACTCTCACACAATGGCCACCATTGATCACACACCTACACCATGGCCACCATGGGTCACACACCTACAACGTGTCCACCATGGGTCACAAACCTACACCATGGCCACCATGGGTCACAAACCTACACCATGGCCACCATGGGTCACACACACCTACACCATGGCCACCATGGGTCGTGTGGTCAACTCACTGCGTAAGTCATCCTTTACTGGTCTATGGAAAATATTGTCATAAAAACTTTAATTTACTATCTCATTCATAACTCCTCGACAAAACTCGTCAATTCTCAAAAGTAAAAAACCTTCTCATCGAATGAAATAATCCTTGTTTAGTTTTAATATTAATAATTAGTTTCATACAAAAATACTATAAATTAATTTATAGTTTAATCCTGACAGAGAACGCTGGATTGCTATTTTAATTTGTTCGAAACACAAAAATTAATCGATCGATTTAAACGTCTAAAATTCGTTTCAGATAGATCTGCAAAATTCTATCGATATATGAGCGTTAAAACAAATTTAAAACGATCAATAGGATTGAGACAAGTTATTATGTAGAGTAATTCCTTTTTCTCCTCGTGTGTTTACTTTTTGTTTCGTTCACAGTAAATTCTGAACGCCAATTATTTAAAACGGTTAGAAACGTTGGAATTTCGAAATGGAAAAAATAATGCATTTTAATTACCGTTACGTAAATGTGATAATTATGCCTACTAAACCATGGAGTCATTGTAAATTACTGTCGTAAATATATATAAACTGAAATAAAATTACTTAAGTACTTTTTTAGCTGCAGTTTTTAAAGTGACATTCATATTTGCACAATATTTTAGAACAAAAAAATAAATATTCTCAAGCTCGTTTTTGTGATTTCAGTTTATTTCATTACATCTTTAATCCACAGCGATCATTAATTTTTATATCTTAACACCATGAAACCTTGAATTCATATAACGTATAATTTTAGACATATAGCAATTCTGTATCGTATGGAGTCTAGTCCAGTTTGTTTGCTTTGGCATGTTTGCTTGCTTACGTTTTAAATGCATATTAATTAATTTTGTATGTTCTACTGGTTTAGACCAGTTATGCTCTTATGTTCAAAATACTTTTATCACTGTAGCAGTTTCACCATGATACGATATACTGCATTATTATATTTTATTCTTAAAGAAATAAATAATCACACTAGTAAATACGATACGGTTTGAGTACACCATGTTTACCATCCTCAGACTAGAGGGATTTACAAAGAATCTGGATTTCCTCAAAGGTAATTTAAAACATATGATCGACGTAACAGTTGTAAGTGTTGCATTGTTCTTGACTGGGGTGACTTGTCTTCTGCCAACATATGGTGTACTAAGTAGAGACATCTAGCAACAATCGTAACGTTTTCTGTTGCATGACTCCTACACTAAAAAATATATATGTTTTACAAAATTGTATTTTTAAAAACAAAATAATCAGCTAAAATATAAAGTGTTTACAATATTTTCAACATAATTTTTATAAATAAATTATTTAATTTTTCTTATATGTAACTGTTAAAAATATTTCATGATCCTCAAACTAATTTTCAGAATATTTCAGACGACTAACAGAAAGATCACTATATTTCTAGCCGCTCTTTCCATAAAAATATTTACATAGAAGAATAAATAAGAATAAAATGTAAGGTGTAGTCTATTATATGTTTACGATAAATAAAGAAGTCGTAATACGATAAATGCTTCCAGTACACACTACTAAATGTACGAAACAGCCAATTCGTTTGCCGTTTCCTCCAAGGGGAGGAAATGGAATACTGAAGAGTTCACCCAACACTGCGCCTGCTGGAAACCCATTTCCGGGTCCCATTACAACCCAGACCATTTTATGAAATCTTTTACGACTCCTTATTTTAGCTATATAACTGTTTAAACTAGAAATATTTACTTTAAGATGCTCATATAATCAATTGAAGCAAACCCAAGATATATCTATTAGTTTGGGGAGTCGGTGTTATGATTTATATTGAAATTGTTCAGTTAAAAACGACACTTTCTTTTTCATTCGAACAACTTCAAAATATTTACTATTGCAACTATCCACGCAAGTTATAATTTGTTTCACCATTATACTGATTGGTAATGTTTCAGTGGTTCCAGTTATTGTTGTTACAGTACCGTATATAGTAAAACATCGCGTATTGTTTCGAGAACCTAGGAATATTTATGTCCCTCGCAGAAAACAGTTATAACGCATAACACAGTCCTTGGTCACTACAGCTTTTGTTTGAAATATTAATGACTGTTAAACGACTGTTAATCTTTATCGTTTGCGTATTCAATTAAATGTCACTTCAACAATCAGTAATTGAAAGAACTTAAGTGACTCTAACCGGCGGAACGCTGTAACAAGCTTTAGAATGTTTATAACACCGGAAAATCCGATATGCTATTTTATTCTTACTATACTGTTGTTTTTGAATCCTTACGATTTGAGAAACAAATCGTTGCAATAACAATAAATACATTTTAATTAGATAGTGAATCAAATTTGAATTAATTTAATATAATAAACATTGTTATCGTGTCAAAAATTAATAATGACATTTAAAACTTGAAATCTTAATTAAAAACTTTAACGAGATATTAAATTGATTATGTATCAAAATTAAATTTGGTAAGATATTTTTTCAATCCGCCTTCGTCACAGACAAATACTAAAATAGAGATATTTATTTATATTCTATAATCAGATAAATACGAACCTCGTAGATACTGTATAGCCAATATGCATTCCAATTCAGCGCCTTCAAATAAAACATTGTCTAGTACGATGTACCTGTAAAACGCCAAATCACCAGAGAAAAAACTTGAAGGCGCTCCAATTAAAAATAACCAATGGCTCTTTTAAAGTAGAACTTACATACAAAAATTAAAACAATCATTTTCGCATAGTTGTATTTTTAAATAGTGTCGGTCAAATATTTGTATAAACCTCGATTTCACTAAAATATAAAATTATCGAATCGAAATCGAAATAACTTGACATTTCTCATTGAAATGGCATGGCACCAATACAAGTTTTGGGACAGTTTATACATATACATTGATACATTACAAAATTTATCAATTTTTGAGATTTTCGTAAGATTTTAAAAGGCAAAAGTATTATAAGGAATAAATTATTCGGAAACTATTCTTCAAACGAAATCGAATTTATTATTATTAAGATACGTATCAACATACAGCTATGTTCAATCAAATAGTACATTTTGTAGATAAAAATCTGCTATTTTATGCTGAAAACGTGGGTTACCGGAGAATCTCTAACAGCAATCAAAAAGTATACAGGTTCATTAGTAGAATAAATTGACAACAAAGAAGTAGGAATAAGAATTTTCATTGATCTGGCAAAAGCGCATACATAGAATTTTGTTATCTACGATGAGAATACCTGCACTATCTTTAAATGTTTTGGTTCATACCTTACATAGAGATTCCAATTCTTTTAAATGTCGGATTTTTTCCGTTAATTCATACCACTACTTTTTGTTTCCGTTAATTAAAAACTGCTTGATAAATATTGTATTGCTCTAAAAATTGTTCCCCGCTCATTTTTACATACACTGTGGTATTCCTCATCCCCTATGAATCCTATATCACTGACCTTATTTATCTTATCGATTTCCAAGAACTTACACACGGAGAGCGCATTCGATGTTTAGTGAATCATTGGATTTACCAGTTTGCGATCCACTTTAAATATCGACCTAACCTAACCGTAATTGTGATAAAAAGTAGTGGTAGTGAAGTAACGGAGAAAGTAGTAGTAGTAAATTAACGGAAAAGGTCCGAAATAACTTATGGTTACAAAAATCAGTTTTTAAGAAAATCGTTTACTGTTCAAAAAAGTAGGTTTCATTTCTTTACGGTTCTATTATTGGGTACCTTCTTTGTATTATTTATTCAAAAATAGGCTATAAATACTAAGTTCAAACACATGTAATAACAGTAAACTGCTCTTTTAAACAGATGATTTAAACTTTTTTCCTTTTTTTTGCTGATGAACTAAAGGAACGATCTGATTTTTAGCTTTCAAAACTCTACCAATAAATTTAAAATAAATATTTATTCCTATATTTTTCGAAAACTAACTGTATATTCTTAACTATATTTTAAAACACTCAGTAGACTATCAGACAACCATATTTGTACTAATAAAGAGTTCCAATCCACTCAGTAGACTATCAGACAACCATATTTGTACTAATAAAGAGTTCAATACCACAGTACGTGTAAGGGCGGGCGGCTGGGTCAATACCACAGTACGTAGAGGGGTGGGTGGGTGAATCAATACCATTGTACGTGTATGGGTAAGCTGGTGGGCCAGTACCACTGTACGAGTTTAGGAGGGCGGGTGGGTCAATACCACAGTACGTGTATGGGTGGTCGGGTGGGTCTTTACCGCTGTACGTGTATAGATGGGCTGGTGGGTCAATACCACCGTACGTTTATAGGTGAGCCAGTACCACTGTACGAGTTTAGGAGGGCGGGTGGGTCAATACCACAGTACGTGTATGGGTGGGCGGGTGGGTCAATACCACAGTACGTGTATGGGTGGGCGGGTGGGTCAATACCACAGTACGTGTATGGGTGGGCGGGTGAGTCAATACCACTGCACGTGTAGGGGTGGGT
This sequence comes from Stictocephala bisonia, assembly GCA_035578905.1. Taxonomy (NCBI): domain Eukaryota; kingdom Metazoa; phylum Arthropoda; class Insecta; order Hemiptera; family Membracidae; genus Stictocephala; species Stictocephala bisonia. The sequence continues at coordinate 4,618,670 of JAQJVL010000008.1, forward strand.
GGGTGGGTATATACTACTGCACATGTAGGGGTGGATGGGTGGGTATATACCACTGCACGTGTAGGGGAGGATGGGTGGGGCAATACCACCGTACTCTTAAGGGAGGTTGAATGGGTCAATACCACCGTACGTGTATGGGAGGGTGGTTGGGTCAATACCACAGTACGTGTTGGGTGGGTGGGTGGGTAAATACCACAGTACGTGTAGGGTGGGTTATATCTATTGAGTATGTGCTCTTTTTCTTTTGCTATAATTCTTTGCTATAATTTCTTTTGTAAGAATGGGTTTTTATAGCTATTTTTATATCATGTTTAACTATATTTTAACTATATTTTAAAACTATATATCAAATATTGTCACCGATTCAGACAAATATCTCAGTTAAACTACCGTAAATGATAGGGCTGCTAGTTGACAGTAAACTTGACCGAAATAGTAAGAGTAATTCTGAACTTCTAGCATTAAACATGAATGTCCTTAGCAGAGATTCTGTTTTAAAAACAATATTTCATTCTCATTCGTGTAAACATATCACAAATCCTATGGCACCTACTAGTAGATACAGGTTAGTCCTACAAACCCCGCTGGAATATATTTAAATTTAAAATCAAAACAATAGGTAAAGCATAGGTATTCCCCGGTCATAAATTCTTACTGTGTTTGAATTATATACCTTAAAATAATTAATATACTTGACTATTGGGCTATTAATAAATAGCTCTTTCTAAGGAACAGTCGACATTAGTTAGTAACAATGACTACAGTCGTTTATCTACACTTATCACAATCACTCGTTCCACATATCTCTAAGATCGAATAGTGATCAATAATAATGAATAATGTACGGTAGAGACCAATGCCATAATCTGAATAAACAATAATTATAAGCAAAGTTACAAAAGGAGTAGAAAATACTGTTAGACTGCTAAATTTAATAAAACTTTTCCAAGTACCTGAATAAATTAAATAGATTGTGATCATTTTAGAGCGAACCTTAAATATTACCAAGGTATAAATGATTTTATTTCATGGAAGAATTTGTAATTTAATATGCAGGTCTTTTTTGTTATGTATCATCTGATAACAGCCACTATTTTACTGTACACAGATTGTACTATGAACAAATTTATTTAATCTGATATCAACTAATAAAAAATGTATTTTGTATGCTTGACTATTTGCTAAACATTGCTTTATTAAACTGAGTCCTGTAACAGTGAATTTTCCTGAAATCCGTGTTTTCAGCATCATTGATAACAGTTTTAATACATGTACTAGTTAATCGAACATAGCTATAAGTTGATATAAAGTTTATTAATAAAATAAGAATATCCATGTATGCTTATAAATGTTGATAAACATATTACTAATTATGTTTGATTATTTTAACAATATAAGTAAATTAAAGTAATTGTTTAAAAATATGTTTAAATAATTTGTTTTTAAATACGATTGCCTCAATTAAAAGTACAAAATCCATACTTTCTAGTGATTTACAAGCTTTGTAATGTAACAATTATTTTTTTAGAGATTCAAAACTATTCTTAGCTGCCATAACACTACTTCTACTGTTCCATAATAGTATGTAATGAGAAATACCAAATTAATAACTACATAATGTTACATTTTTGTGAAAGTAATACTTAAGGAAATATACGAGATAATTATTAAATAAAAATATCCAAATATCCAAATACTTTAATTTGTTTATTTGTATTCTATTTTCAATGAACATTTGTTACTTTAAACCTTCTATTAGGTTAGGTTATGTGGTGATCTGGTGTTCTGGTGTTCTAGTGTTCTAAGGTACATCGAAGTAGTCAAGCTTATATTTGAAGGCGCTGATTTGGGGTGCATATTGAATGATATTGGCTACATCTATGCCCCTGATCCCAGAATATAAATATATCTATTATAATTTTGTTTTGTCATTTACATAACGTAAATTGCTTAAGTTAAAAAATAAAATATATCTTAATTAGTTGCAAAAAAGCCCAGCTCTGAAACGAATATTCAAAAGGGCATAATGTTTAAAAATAGATAAATTTTATGTGCAACAATTATTTCAATATAAATAAAACAGATAAGTGTATTAAAGACAAAAATGTCAAGCTAATTGATATTTGCGTAATTTTTTAAACAATCCAGTTTTTTTTAACTTCATGTAGGTTACTCCATGAAGTAAAAATAGGTCCCCTACAGTTTTTTTCTATTAATTTTTATTATTGTATCTACTTATCTAAATTAAATATATATATACTTAGATAGGAAAATTATATAAATATGTATATATATATATATATATATATATATATATAATTTTCTAAAAAGATAGTTAACCATCATCTCAACCATTGTACGTATATGGACGGGTGGTCAAAAAAATGTTTTGTGAGAGACATTGGCCATTCTTTGAAAATAATACATCTGTAACCAAATAGTTAATGTGGATCAGTATAATTTTATTATTATTTTTGTATAATTGAACGGAACAGGATTATATAATGGTCGCCAATTCAACCACCCAGTAAATGTTTTATTTATATTGTTAATATATATTTTTTTAAGTTCCAACTGATAAAAATATATTTCATTGATATTTTTCTATTAATCGATAGTAAAATATTCCAAATTATTTGTCTAAGCAGGTGGACCATTGTGAAGGATGTCCCAATTAGAGATGAAAATCAGTTTATGACATTAAATTAAATATTCGTCCCATATCATCTGTTTTAGACATGAATTGCAACCAGCCGTATATTTTGCAAAACGTAATACAAGTATTCCAACCCTTTGGCACGGTTTTATCTACGACGTCTTTAATGAAATAAAAATGTTCTTAAGCATAAATAAGGTTTGTTTCACTTAGATATTTAATCATGTTCAAATTGTTACATAAATCTAATTTTCATTATAAAACTAAAATTTCGATCATTAAATTTAATTTTTTTGGAATTTTGTGACATTTACCTCTTGAGCCATAATTGTTTATGCATATTCATTGGATTTAGTTTTCATTGAATCACATTAAATATTTCTCAGTCAGCCGTACCAACATTAACACGTAAAAAATTATACTATTCACACCGATTTGTATTCCAAAAATTGTTTAAAGTACAAGTAATGAGTTAAACATTGTTCTGTATGAAAATAAAATATGAGTGTGTTTAAATAAAAAATCGGACATGTATAAGAACATCAATAATTGTTTAAGTATGAAACTGGTTTATGACTTCCTAGTTCTATTTAAATAATTTAATAATATAAGTTTTAAGTTTACCTAGAAATGAGTTCCCAAGCCTTATTATTAGAAGAGAATAATAATAACCTGATAAAGTTAAGTAAAACTACTTAAAACTATTATATTCAAAATACTAATACAGTATAATTAATAGTTATTAAAACAAAAGGTAAATAACAAGAAATAAATTGTCATAAACAACATTTAATATATTAAGCGTAATCACATTTAAAACTGAATACAAACAAATTTGATTTTTTCTTTAAAATAATAACATTTCAGAATCTGTAAACAAAAATATAGGTAGCGACACTGTTTAACAACATTATACATCTAACGCCGAAACTGAACTGTGCTCGAAGTCTACATTGTGCGTTTGTACAACAACAGAATTAACAACGTTTACAAACTTTAAAAATATGTTATTAGTTAGCAAGTTCATCACAAAAAATTACATTTCAATATTTATTAATTATTTTACTGTGTACAGTAGCTTAACAGCTTTCCTTTCAACATATCTCCTTGATGGTATGTCTAAATGTTATTTTTATGTGAAATTGAAATAACTATACATTAAAAACCAAAATCCCTAAATAATTATGTATAAGGACGGAAATGTATACAAAGTAGATATACAAAATTCGTCTGTAAACACACACATGGAACTCGTAGAACAATTATATACCGGGCGATTTACAGTTCTCTGTTCGTTTTGAAAGAAAATCAATATATTTAATAGAGTCTAATAAATATTTTAACTTTTTCATAAAAATTATTTTGTTATGTGATATGAACTTTCGTTCAGGAAATACTGCTTCTATCGGGGTTTTCTTTACAATCATATCTGTTACAGATAACTAACGGGTTAAATTGATCTGACTTCATTTGTCTTTACAAACTTTATTATTTCCATTCTGTAACGCACTAATAGTTTTTACATTCGTTTACTAATTATTTACGTATTTACAAGTTATTTTTAACAAAAACAAATTCAATTATAGTAACATAAATGAAGACAATAAGTGTATTATATCACTTTCAACTCAATATAACATCTAAAGTGGAATGCTTCATACACGTTGTACCGAGGCGGGATGCTGAGGTATGGACCATGCAAGCTTTGTACAGTGTGCTCAGCAGGGTTACAGCGGGTTTTCGTCAGCAGGCTCTTTCTTCGGAGTCAACTCCTGATTTTTGAATCCGAATGTGTCCAACTCTAAAAGAAAAACAAGAATATTCAAACATATAAAATCCCACGCCCTAGTAAGTAGGTAGCCTACAAAATTAAAATAAAACTTCACTTTGATTTAAAAAATTGTAGGAACTTTAACATTGTCTGGATAGTTAATGGTTTTACTACCTCATGTTAGATCAAAAGTAGGCCTACAACAGTTAGTTTTTAGAAAAGTTCCCTCGTACAAAAGAAGATTTCCTTTAATTATTTTTTTTTTTTTTAACTTCAAAAAACAATACTTATATTCAGTACAGTGGAAAATACTCCAGTTAATTCAGTACTTAGGAGTCAATTCTCGCTAATATTAAGCCCTGATTTCGCTAAGTCAGTATATTTGTCGATTTTATTGTGATCTGTCACAGAACAGTACTCTACACTGAATAAAAGTGTTAATTACTTTTGCTATTTATAACAATCATATTATCTTCTGAAAGCTGACATACAACAGTAAAATTTATTCTATATTGGCTCTTGTCAAAATGTATCTGTAAAAACAACTCAATAATTTTTAAATTAAATAATAATTATTAAAATTAAAAGTATTTTAAGAATGTATGTTTTATATTTCTTATATATCTATCCATGAACGTATGTAAATATTTACGTGCAGTGTGTTGGTTTTTTTTATTGATTTGCCATGCTTTTTTGGAATCAAACTAAAAATAGACTCCAGAATTTCATTTGTAATATTTTGTTATAGTTTGTCATTATTCTTGGAATCGTGGTCAGTATGATCACGTAAAAATATCATTGTTTTGGTGATTTGTACTTTAAATCCTGAAATAAATAATTATTTTATTTCAATAATATGTCACTACGTAAACAGACGTTTGCACTATATATGATTGCCAATGTAATGTATGTAACTGGTTGCTGGATACATAAACATATATTAATTTGAAATGTGTTTATTTGAATTTGTATTTCTGTGAATATGAGTTATTGTTGAACAATTAAAATTTCATTTTTATAGCAAGTTGGCCTCCAAGGGACCATCTGGAAGGAAGCAAACCTTCCTGGATATGTTACGTACCCAAGAGTTCCTCTTCCAGCTCCAGTAGTTCCTGTCTCCAGCGAGTGTTGTCAAACTCGCTCTGGAGTCCTCCATACTCGGCCGGCAGGATCGACTGGTCCACGTAAGAGTGCAGTGAGCTCAGGTCCTTGCCGTGAAGATATATCTGTGACATGCCACTCAGTTATTTATCGTTCATAAAGCATTATATAACTTGGCGATTCTCGCAATATGTTCTATATATAGCAATGAATAATTAAAGGTCTCCCTAAAAAATCACATGGTTTAGATAATTTAAAATATTTTATTTCATTCATGTTCAATTTGTGTCAAAGTTATAGACTTCAGTTTGAAATCTTAAAATTTTATATCACCGAGTTCACCATTGTAAATTTTCTTACAGAAGCATTGGCTATAGAAACAAACAGACAGACCAAAGTAGACGCGCACCTGTGCTGCTGTCTAGCGGCGAATGGTCTTAAATAAGCGCTAGGACGACTGTTTTGCTTACTATTCAGCTATTAGCCTTTCAGCGTGTGCTGGGGAGAGGCAAAGAGAGAGATGAAGAAAGATAGAGGGAAACCGCTGGTGCTACCTGTGAAAACAGAGCAAGAACTGATCTCAAAGGACAGGAAACCCGACTTCACGAGTACCACGTAGCGGACAGTCTTCTTGTTTCTATAGTCAATGATAGAAGCATTTTATAGATTTTTTTGTAAGTACTATCCGTTTTCAAAAGCACGACATAGTTAAACTGATCACTTACACATAAGTAGTACTTTTATATTTGAATAATATAAAATAAATAAATTGCAACTATCACATAACTCGTATTTGAAAGTCAAGATATTTGAACTAGAAACATTTAGTTTTGGTATGTCCTGTAAATAGAGTTACATGGGATTATTTTAAATAAATTTCATGTATACACTTAAACAAGTTTATACATATTTTAATGCAATAAATAAATATTTATTGCAGTTAAGGAATTCCCTCTGTATGATTGTCATTTAGTCCAATAATATATGTTTTTGATCTATCCTACGAAATTCTTGAACCCTTCTTACAACCTTAACAGTTGAAAAACGTATTTCTTACCAAAAATTTTGTTTGACTCAAAATTAGTTTTGTCTACCCTAGTTAAAAAATGTAGTATACACAATAATTAAACTAAGTTTTTGTTGAAAGAAGGGTAAGACTCGGCAATCGGTAACTTACCCTTTGTCTGATCTTCTCTTTGAGGAACGGTTTGAGGACGGCAAACACGGCGTCAAAGTAGAAGGGTTGGTTGATCACGTGAAACCCTTTGAACCGGAGCGGGAACGTCTCCTGCACAGACTCAAAGGTAACACCAGGCACTTTATATTTACTTTTCACTTAGGTAAATCCAATTGGTGACATTAACTAATCAATAGCGTGAGAGCACTGAAGTGGAAAGTGAAACGCTCAGTGTCTCCAACTTGATGTTGCATCACATCACTGTTATCACTAGTTACTGTAACTTGATGTTGCATCACATCACTGTTATCACTAGTTACTGTAACTTGATGTTGCATCACATCACTGTTATCACTAGTTACTGTAACTTGATGTTGCATCACATCACTGTTATCACTAGTTACTGTAACTTGTTATTTTTTATTCTAATTTTCCCTTTGTTAGTTTTATCTCTGTTTGTATGCTCATTGTCTTATTGAAAATATATACAGGGTGTCCCATACGTAACCAGCCAAACTTCTGAAGGTCGTTCCTTGGGTTAAAACAAACAAAAAATTTCATGTGTACAAATCGTCTATCTCGCTTCATTATCCGGCTATCTGTATGTATATGTTTTTTACTAAAAACGTAATATCTCTAAAGTTATTTAAGATAAAACCATGAAAATTAGTATGAATGTTGATATTTATTATGTTCATGTATTGTTTAAATTTCATTATTTTACAATAATCCTTTTCAAAATGGCGGCCATTTAAAATGTTTAAAGCCAAATATCTTAATAACCTTAAATTTTACTAAAAACCTGTAGGTTACAAAAATGTTTAAGAATTTATTTCTACAAATAATTGTATAAAAATCTTTAAGATTGAAATACTACTAACTGAGAAATTACAATTTTTATCAAATAAAAATACGCTTGATATTAATAAAATTGGAAACTTTAGTAAAGTGACATTTATTAACTAAAAATTAGATTAGTGCTAAAGAGATTTTTCCAGCTGATTTGGAAATTGAAAATACATACAGTCAATGATTATCAGCTGACTGTAATACTGACAGTTCGTTGTTGGAAAACACATATTTTTAGTTGTTATTGATTGGAGTTAATTACTAACAAAAACACTGACGTTAAGGGGTTCTTGAGATAGTTTTTGTGGTTGCACTGGTGTTAATATAATATCTTATTTAGTTTCTTCATGAACCAAAATGCCTATTTATTCAAATGAAGAATTAGCAGACGTTCATTTTATTTATGGATTGATTGGCTAATGGAAATTCACGAGAGGCAGTACGACTCTATGAAGGAAGATTTACTCATCGAAGAACTCCTCACCGAGAAACGTTCGTAACTATTCATAGGTCCCTGAGGGAGCGTGAAACTTTTGCTAAAGTTGAAAAGTTGGGTCGTCCAGTTTCAGTGATAACTTTTAGAGCTCGAGAAAGAATATTAAATACCACTGAAGAAAACCTCTGCGTGGCGTATTTTGAAAGATAAACAATTGTATCCATACCATATTCAGTAAGTCCAAAGTCTTTCTGAAAGAGACTTCCAGCCTAGAATTAATCTGTGTCAATGGTTTTTAGGAAAAATTGCTTTTATTTCACTATTACTGTCAAGTATGTTTTTTTACCGATGAGGCAGGATTTTCAAGAGAAGATATTTTCAGTTACCTTAACATCCACTTTTGGGCTGATTTCAACCCTCATGCTACATCACAATGCAGACACGAAGTACGTTTTTCTCTTAACGTGTGGATAGGGATTATTGGAGATAAATTGTTACGATCTGTATTTTTTCCAAATAGACTAAACGGAGCATCATATTTAGAATTGGTACAAACTATTAGAAGACATGCCTTTACGTGAAAGAAGTTCAATGTGGTTTATGCAGGATGGTGCTCCTGCACATTTTAGTGTCGATGTTAGACTACACTTAAGACGGGTTTTTAGAAACAAATGGATATCCCGTGGTGGTCCTGTAGCGTGGCCTACCATGACTCCTGAACTTTTTTGTATGGGGTTACCTTAAATCTTTGGTATACAGAACACCTGTTGGAAGTATTGAAATATTAAGGGAAAGAATAGTGGATGGCTGTAATACGATTAGACAGAAACCAGGTGTATTTGAACGAATGAGAAGTTCTATGAGAAATCGACTTGAACGATGCATAGACATGGATGGTGAACACTTTGAGCACATGTTGTAGGATCACTAGTATTTTTTTTTTCTTTTGTTGTTCTTTACTGTTATTTTTGTGTTGTAATAACGTTATTTCTAACCTACTCCTACCGTATTTAGCTTTTAGTAAATAAATGTCATTTAACTAAAGATTCCAATTTTATTAATATCAAGCGTATTTTTATTTGATAAAAATTGTAATTTCTCAGTTAGTAGTTTTCAATCTTAAAGATTTTTATACAATTATTTGTAGAAATAAATTTTTAAACATTTTTGTAACCTACAGGTTTTTAGTAAAATTTAAGGTTATTAAGATATTTGGTTTTAGACATTTTAAATGGCCGCCATTTTGAAAAGGATTATTGTAAAATAGTGAAATTTAAACAGTACATGAACATCATAAATATCAACATTCATACTACTTTTCAGGGTTTTATCTTAAATAACTTTAGAGATATTACGTTTTTAGTAAAAAACATATATAGACAGATATCCGGGTAATGGAGCGAGATAGACGATTTGTACACATATGACATTTTTTGTAAGTTTTAACCCAAGGAATGACTTCCAGAAGTTTGGCTAGATTGAACATTAGACCACTAGTCAACAAGTTTGTCAACATAAATAACATAAGAAAAGCAAGCATTGCTTTGTTTTAGTAATTCTTAAGAACGCTGCTTTAGCTCTTGTTTATACGATTATAATATTACCTATTTTATAGTTGTCAATTTTCCTTTTACTTAAAAAAAACTTTTGCTGTAAATTATTTTGCATCTCCTAAAAAATTAGGGTTAACGCAATCATAAAAGAGTTCGTCATAATGTAATTGATAACACTTTTCATTTCGTTCATGTTCAGCAGAGATAACCCCCCCCCCCGCTCCACCTCCCCGGTATTGATGAGCCCCACCAATATTTGCAAGAAGTCGGCGGCAGTGGAATTATTAAAACTATCCAAAAATGAATTGCGTGCTTCCCCGCTATAGATAAGTATGCATATTAAATATAATACGGAATTCTTCAACTAATTGAATTCAGGTTTGGTCCAGCAATTTAATCAGATTCAATACTGAAAGAGCTGGAGCGGGGTTACTTGATTAGGCCGTCATTGTCGGTTTGCATCGATCCGTAGACTCTTCTACCTGCAGGTAGATCAAATCCCAGTTCTTCACATTAACTGTTTGTGGTGAAATGAAATACGTCAATGCTTTAGAGGTCACAGATAAAATTTTAATAAGTTTAAAATGATGGTTCGAAGTGACTTTTTGATCAAATTATCTCTTCAAGCAAATTGATTGGTTTAGAATTATACTCGTATGAGGCGTGTTTCTTGGTCGTTTGAAATATTCCTTATATCTTTTTAGAATATTTATTAGTGAAAATTTAGAAGGTTGCAGTTTGAATGAAGATCTTTGGATGAGTAACCATTGCCAATCTTCTAATGGAAATAAATTATCTATATAACGTACGAAGCTATCTACCAAAATAAAAGAAGGGGGAGAGAAAATTTGAAAAAGGATTTAAAATTTAATCTTACTATTATATACAAATCTAATGGATTCTGTTTGTGAGTTACTCAATCACGCAAAAACTACTGAACCCATTAAGCTTAAATTTCGCATGGACATTCTTAAGGTCTCTGGTTAACACATAGGCCTATCTTTATTTTGAAATTCCATAAGGGCACCACCCCGGGGGCTCTAAGAAGTATCAGTGCAAGCCCTATGGCAATACCAATGTGACAATTGTTTACATTAGTTTCATTAATCAGCTGTTGGTTTAAACAAACAAATAACATAGATCTGAAGTAAATACCGTGCCAAACCTAAAAACAACTGACTTTCGCGCTTACGTATTTCAAGCGGAAGGAACCTGCACATTATCGCAAAGGGAAACAAAGCTGTAAATATTGTTTATAACTTATAAAACTTTCTTTATATATATATATATATATATATATATATATATATATATATATATATATATATATGCGCCCCTAGACACACATACACACACACGTCACACGTCACACGTCACACACACACACACACACACACACACACACACACACACACACACACACACACACACACACACACACACACACACACACACACACACACACACACACACACACACACACACACACACACACACACACACACACACACACACACACACACACACACACACACACACACACACACACACACACACACACACACACACACACACACACACACACACACACACACACACACACACACACACACACACACACACACACACACACACACACACACACACACACACACACACACACACACACACACACACACACACACACACACACACACACACACACACACACACACACACACACACACACACACACACACACACACACACACACACACACACACACACACACACACACACACACACACACACACACACACACACACACACACACACACACACACACACACACACACACACACACACACACACACACACACACACACACACACACACACACACACACACACACACACACACACACACACACACACACACACACACACACACACACACACACACACACGTCACGCACGTCACTCACGTCACACATCACACACGTCATAAACGTCACACACGTCACACACACACACACACACACACACACACACACACACACACACACACACACACACACACACACACACACACACACACACACACACACACACACACACACACACACACACACACACACACACACACACACACACACACACACACACACACACACACACACACACACACACACACACAATATGCCCACCTATTATATTAAAAACTGTTTAAACAAGCTAGAGTTAACTTATTTCACTCATGTGTTGTATTACTGAACGCAATAAGCACAATATAAATCAACGTAAACCCCGAACAAAGGATTTTTAACATTATAATGTAACGTTATACTAAAAATATTTATATATCCGTTTTTACTAATATATTAACGAGGGATTTTGTTTATTGCTCTGATAGTAATGAACAAAATCAAAAGTACAAAGTACTTGTGTTTTAGTGTTTACATGTTGATGTCATTCACAGAGCTAAGCCCAAGTCTCACAGCCTTTCATCACTCTACAATTGAATGTAGGCCATCTTCAACCGCCCTGAAAATAGCGCAGTGGGCAGTCATCAACTATGTGATACATAATTTGAATTTTGGCTCTGTAATCACAAGACTGATCATTTGCCATTCCCCAATTATACTCCAACTGTTGCATCTTCCCACACCCGTGATTCCATGGCAGTCATGGGGTTTTATACCAGAAACTCTTTTCGACCGTCAAACACGTCCCAAGTTAACGCTCAGTTGGTTACTGGCGAACTTGCACATCTGCTTCACATGCAGAGGTTCACGGGTTCAAATCCCGGGAGGTCCACTTAGAAATTTGCTTCATGGGTTTGGAATGTTGTCCATTAACAACGTAACGTATATGTATGTAAAGTGAAATGCCACGGACGTAGATAGAAAAAAAATACCAATTTGAAATTAACTTAGAAGCTAGAAGAAGAGGTGCTCTTCTAGATTTAGGTTATTCAGCACGTTAGCGTATAAATGTCTCTCCTAGAAGATTATATCGTTTTAAACTCTCTGAGAAGTGCCTCTTTGCGTCGTATATCTGGAGGAGCTATGTTGCACAGCACTGAAAGCCATGGTAGAGGAGTTGCTATAAAGGTAAAATATGACCTTGCTTGGCTAGTCATAACCGCTCAAACACATGTACTGTTTAAGCTACATGATAGCACAATAGTCAGCTGTGGAGTAAACCAGGGGGAAAGCTGTTCAATGCAAGACTGAATAAATTATGTTATTCAATATAAGGTACTATAATTTCAAAAATATATTTCAGTAATCATTCCTCTAATATACAATTAAAAATAAGCTTTCATTGCAATTTACTTTATTTATTCGTAATTCTCAATTTTAACATATTATAAAACTCAGTTGTATTGATGCGCACCTGTATAACATCAACAGTCCGCCGCGCGTAGTAGGGCGAGAGGAATTTGGCGTGCTGCTGCAGGCTGAAGCCCATCATGTCGACGACCACGGTGAGCCCAGCCACCTGGGTGATGGGGTCTCTGACAGCCGCCTCTAGAGCCAGCACGTTAGTGCTGAACACGTCTTCCACAGAGACCCGTGTCGTGTCACAATGATCTGGAAAGTAATTAATTATTAATCGTTCATTAAAGTAGAAAAGAACAGCTGACAAATAACGCAAAGTGCGCGGAAAATGTCAATATAAAGTAGATCTAATACTTTATAAATAAATAGATCTATGATCCATAGATAAATAAATATAAATATTTATGGGCAATATACAGGGTGAGTTAAAATATGGAAACACTTTCACAACTAGCTTATTTTTTCCATAGATAATTTGATAATTTTTTTATAATGTTGTTCCATAAAGTATAATTTTTTATCAGAATAATTTACTGGAAACCACCAATAGTGTGGAAATAATTTGTTCAAATTAGTTTCTTTGAAATTCGAATAGCTGTTACTCTGCAATGGATAAACCATTCAAAGTCCGGTTTGCGGCAATTCATTTCTCTTGAATAGACCTTTCATTTGATACCAAACTCGACCTACCATTGAACGTGTATGGGTGGGTGGGTGGATCAATACCATTGTACGTGTATGGGTGGCCTAGTTTCTGTAGTACATCTTAGGAATCTTAGAATCCGCCACTTGGGCAGACACGTCCATCCTCCCTCGGTCCGAACTGGTCGGAACTTCAATTTCATTGCGCCTTCAGGTTTCACAGAACCCTACGACTCACGCACATGTTAGACTCCTTATTTTCCTTCCTTATTTGTTAGACATGTGGTCCGTGTTTCAAGACGGGTCGGATAAGTACCTTAAACTGCCACTGCCGACCAGTGTTACAAGACCCGTCCGAGGACGCAGCTCGCCAACAGCTGTACGAGCCGAGAGCCGGACCGGAGTCCGTCATCCCGAACGCGCGCACGATGTATATTTATTGCACATACAAATTTTGATACCTTTTTACGTCAATAAATCGACCTGGGCTTAAATTGAAGATTTTCGCTTAACTCCTCGTGGGCCGTCCGCCTGAAAAGATGAAATGTCACTAATGGAGTCAAAAAGTATTTTTTTTGTAACCATGATCATGTACAAAATTTCACTTTTACAAGTGAAGTCATACCAAATTTGTGAAATCGTTTCCGTATTTTTCCCATCCTGTATAAATAATAATTATAATATAACAAATTACATATACTCAATATTAATACTCATTTTATTATGATGAATATAAAGGACTAGGGGACGCCCCTGCACGCTCAGTGTGCCAACTCTGTAACTCGCCACGCTCTTGTCTCATCACTCGTGCAATAATTAATTATGCTAATTTCTTCACATTTCACGCTTACATTGTTAAAAATTAACTTCTTACGTAAAGTTGCAACTTCTTCTTATGGTAACAAGGACTCTGATTGACCAGTATTGGAATGTATTATCTAATTTTAGGTGTTTTAGAGAAATATTTTTAAAAAATGTCTAAGTAGGCTTACGCAAGAGCCTGTTAAGAATATTTGCGTCAATTTTCATTGTTTAAGGCTAACTTCATATTTCTTGAAAATGTTGATCTGTCAGTCAATGAAAGGTGGCATTTATATTTCTAGATAAAAAAGAAAGAAAATCAATTTATTTCCCTTTTAAGTTACAAAGGTTCAAGTTAAAAAATTTAATATATCGGAAAAAAAAAGTTTTACATAGGCTTTTTTATGCCTGTGCGTAAAACTAGTCAAATGAACATTACATTACAATTTGATCAGACAAATTAACTTAGAAAGGTACTTGCATATAATTTATTATTAGAAAAAAAATAACAAAAATGTATATTCTATACTAAATAAAAAAATGATAATAATTCGTTAGATACTGACTATAACATAGAAAAAATCATTATAAAAAAGAAGACATATTCCTATAACAGTGAAAAATAAAAATAGATTATTCAAATAAAAGTAAGTGAGTACCGTGAGTTTTTAATTTTAAAATATATATTAGATAACTAACTAACGTCAAGAGATATCCTACACTAATTTGGTAGAAACATCCTTCTACACAACTTACTGACTATTGACGTGGCCCCTTCCTGACAATAGTCACAATAAGGAGCTACTAGGCTCCAGTTTAGAGTTAATTAAACCTCAAACGTCCTCTATGTAGTGAGTTTTTTTATTCTTTTTTTTATTTATTTATTTATTTTTTTTTATGAAAAAGATCTTTGTTTCTAAAACGATCTTATTCTGATACTTTGAAAAGAAGTAGTATGACAGTACCACGTCTTTTATGTACAGCTTTTGGATGAATTCATTTTTGAACTAGAGTACTTCACATACGTTAATGAGGTTAAGTGTAGGACTAATGGTCCTAACTTTGCCTCACAAAATAAAACCTTTCATACGTACTTTCACATACTATACCACCGCTATATTTCTACTACTTTGTGAAAGTAGGACGACCTTTTCAAGGATGGTAAATTGGATCCCGTCCATACTACCATTGCAGGTTTTTATTTAACATACTTACACTTCCCCGCACAGTCCGGGCCACACGAACAGTGAATGCACATAGCAGTGTATTCACTGTTTTTCGCGCACAACATCTCACTATTACGTTTCTGATTGCTGACTGGGACATTATTCGTCTTCAAACTTAGATAACTTGCAAAGCTAATTCTTTTTCACTACACTACTATGAGTTTAGCTGTTTTCGTTATGTGTTTACAACCTGCGAAACATCATATTTTCAACAGCTGTCTATTGTTTACTACCGAAAGTAACATTGTTTACAACTGAAAATTTTCCACAGTCAACAACACCTGTTTTTATTCCGTAGTTTAGTGAAAAGTATCGTTCAAAACTCGAGTGAAAGTGTTTTGTATGTTCTCGACCAATTGAAGTGCTCGACAAGTCTCGCACTTCAAACATGTGGTCTCGAACATGCAAAACCCCACTTTC
Organism: Stictocephala bisonia; assembly: GCA_035578905.1. NCBI lineage: Eukaryota > Metazoa > Arthropoda > Insecta > Hemiptera > Membracidae > Stictocephala > Stictocephala bisonia. The sequence goes on from JAQJVL010000008.1 coordinate 4,634,624, forward strand.
TACTCTTGTTATGAAATATACTATTTTAACACTTATTATGTGTACGTTTATAAGGCAAGCATGTTTTATATTATTTTTCCCAGCATAAGGATAACCCCATTTGGTTTTCTCATTTGAAGGAATTTTACGTCACGCCTTCGTAAATTCCTGCTATTTCACCAGTTATTATTACTTAGCATTTTTTATTTAATTGGTTTTAATTGTGTTATAGTTCAGTACTAATTACCAAAAGCAGAGGTTTAAACAAAAAGTTAAGAAGTTTCACAGTTGAGTTTAGCTTTTTGTACGTTGGTAGAGAGCTTTTGATTAATGCAATTTCTTATTATTATCATTGATTTATAGCCATACTAGCTGAACCCGGTCGACGTTGTCTCGCCTTTAATTTTTAATTGACATACCAAAATAAAGCAATAAAAAGAATTAAAGAAAAAACCATTATTTATTAAATGAGTGCAAGAGGATAAACAATATTTTTGGTCTTCTTATTTGGTGTATAAATGTAAAGGTTTTTTGGTGAGCCTACTCTCGAGCAAGCGACGTAGAGCCGTCCATGTGAAAAACTTAAATTTATTGCTGCAACGCGCAATGACTGTCCTTGAGATATATTAATAGTTATTGCGAAAGCAAGTCGCACAGAAAATTGGAGCCATTTAAAATTGAATGGCAAATCAGTTGAAAACATTAAACTGCAAAACAAATAAATATTTATTTTTTATTTTCACGTTTCACCATATGTTTTAATTACCGAGGAAAAAAGGTTAACACCAAATACAGATCACCTGATCAAGTAAAAGTAGTGTGTGCTACACTCTCAAGGTGAAATGTAGAACTACAATAAATCAAAACATATACAGTACTGTTGTTGTGAGAACTTCAATCTGCTTATGGCATGTGAAACTACATTAAACCACACAGTCATATGTTTTTTGTGAACAATTCAGATTCTCCATTTGAATAACATGGGATCTTTAGGAGCCCGTGGGGCGGGACCCTGTGGACGGATCTGCATCAAACTTCACAGAAACCATCTCGGGAGTATACAGGATAACATCCAAAAGTCTCATGGCGATCGGTTGGATGGTTTGGCAGCGCTTCAAACACACACACACACACACACACACACACACACACACACACACACACACACACACACACACACACACACACACACACACACACACACACACACACACACACACACACACACACACACACACACACACACACACACACACACACACACACACACACACACACACACACACACACACACACACACACACACACACACACACACACACACACACACACACACACACACACACACACACACACACACACACACACACACACACACACACACACACACACACACACACACACACACACACACACACACACACACACACACACACACACACACACACACACACACACACACACACACACACACACACACACACACACACACACACACACACACACACACACACACACACACACACACACACACACACACACACATACGAACATTCTCTTTTATAAATATAGATATGTTTTGTAAGTAAACCTAAAAATCAAGTGTATTAACAACCTAGGTACTATGTTCGCTCAACCTCTCTCACATTCACCATATTTTAACCACCGCACACGTCTTTATATAAACTAAATACTGTATTATTTTTAGTTTTATATATTTTGTATTGGTAATCTGATAATTTATTTAATTTCTCTTACGTGAATATCTAAATAGGGATTTATATAATCTATTAGATTGATTAACCTATAAAACATTCAGAGTTCTCAAACTTAATTAATGGGTTACAAAATTAGATTAAATCACAGACTACCGTAAAGCTCTTCAACTGTAGTGGGAGAAGGAATACTTTGATACACATCTAAATACAGTGCCTACACATCTACTGTATACATACAGGTGTTTTAACAATCGACAGTTTCAAACACATATTACCTTGTAGCTGTTCTAGAGAAGCCGGAGGTGATATTTCCTCTGACCTTTTGGCACCAGGTCGTCTTACTGATTTTTTAATTTGTCCTAGATCAAATAAATACTTTAATAAATAATCTTTTCGTAGTACTATTTTTCTGTAACGTTATAGGAAATCAAAATACAGATGTTTTTTATTTGTACTAACTTTATCAAAGCTAGAGAAAGCTAAGTATCATAGCACTATAAATATACATGAGCTTTTCTCTTAAAATCAACCAATTATATGCACGTAAAATGTGTAATAGTTGTTGTTTTTGATACAAAATCTTTTGCGTGTACGCTTTTCTACTAATTCACACGAAAAAACTTTTAAGAATATAAAAATGTAGTTTAGTTGGTTAAAAAACTGCGACACTCATGGGAAAAAAGGAGTTTGAATAAATGTTATGTACATATAAATCTAAAGTTTTTGTGTTACATAACATTTCATCCATTTTCATTTCATTCATTTTTCCATATACCACTCCATTTCAATTTCTTGAAGTGGAAATTTAGATTAATAATCTTGTTTCAATTATAACAAACACTAATTTACAAATAGAGGCGATTCTCCACTCCAGCATGAAAACACGTTCATGCCCTCCACGTCAAAACGATTGCGTGGAAAACACCACGAAAAGTTATCGGTCATTACACGCAAGACTTTCTTTTTCGAGTAAAAAAGGTTTTCCAAACAGCAAAACGATTCTTCAGCCTTGAGGTGACTTCCAAGTAACTGATCTATTTACGGGTTGTTGTTTCTGGTTTTCTTATCTCTAAAACTATAAAACTGTAAAATTATTTTTTTTTTGTCAGAATTACATTAACAAAACTACGCATGTACACAGTAAATATGACTGTATTTTTATTCATTACATGCTCTCTAGAACAAATGTTAGTTTCCTCAATCGAAATTATAAAACAGATTGTGCTTTAAGGAAATTAATACTTTTAATTTACTTTTAAATTAAAAATGGTAGTTTTTAAAGCTTAGTCGTTGGTTTTCAATGTTGTTTAAACTAACTTGTTTATTCTTAATTTTAAGAATAGCTACATGGTACAAATGTCCCTTCTACTTTATAAATAGCTGCAGTGTTCAGTTATCTAATTAAATTCGTTGTTAAATCATTATGAATTTTAATTTAAATGTTAGTGATGGTAAGATTTAATTATTGTTAGTGTAAATAACACTAAATTTAGTGTTATTTACAATTTAAATTACAATGTACAATGTATGTTTTAAATATTACATTTGATTTTCAACTATTTAAGAGTCCTTAAATATTAAATTAGACATGGAGGATAATATCTCTTAAATAGTTGACTACCATTTTACATGCCAGATCTCTAACAATATTTTTATAGGTACTATTTGTTTAGAATTTATCAATTAATTTTTCAAATATTAAATGCAATAACATGTTTTTCTATTGATTCTTTGTTTTCCCTTCAGAGGAACTTAATATTTCTTCGCCATAAGACAATTCTTATTTTCAACAAAAGTGTAATAAAGCTTGAGCTGGCAATTTAGGGTGGATCTTATGAAACCCCTGTCATTAACTTTATTACTTTTGAGGTCAAGTTATTGCTGTTGGCAGTCGTATAGGCATTTATAATAATTCTCTGGAGGAGGAACTCTCACAACACAAACACAATCAGACAAACTTCCCTCGATGTAGCCCTTGATGAAATCTCTTACTTTGGGAGAGCAGTCATAAATTGGTTTTATTATCTTGAGCCAAACTTTGGAAATCTAATTTTTCTTAATTCTTTTTATTTGTGATGTAATAACAGGGTTGTATTTTTATATACAAACATAATGTGTACAGATTCAAAAATGCTTTGTTTCATCGAAGAATTGTAAAAATAAATTGTTAGTATTTAAATACATTTAGGTAATATAATTTTTTTAAATATTTACTTAATAAATTCACGTACTAAACTCAACAAGATTATATGAAGACATTACAAGAACAAATTAATTCCTTTAACTGATCATAAAATGACATTTCGAAAACTTTTACTGTAATTTTTGACATTGTCAATTTTTGTAAGTCTATGATTATACATCCTAGATTTTGTTTGCCAGTTTTCTTATTCCTCAATGAAATCAATACTAAGATGTACAAAAATGTAAAACAGTTCAAAGGAAGTTATTTATCCTGGTACGATTTAAAAGTGTTTGGTCTACAATACATCTACAACACCGTATTCATAAACAGAATGGCCTACAAAACACAAAGAGTCAACATTCAATTTATTTTAAAGATAAAATTACAATTTACAGAAACGATATTTCCATAAAAATTCATTATTTGCCGGTAGAGGAGCCATTGACTATAGAAATAAGAAGAATGTCGCCTCATATGGATTCCGTGAAGCCTGTTTTCCTGTTCGGTGAAATTAGTTCATGTTCGGCTTTCACAGGTAGCGCCAGCAGTCTCTCTCTCTCTCTCTGTCTCTCTCTAGCATATGTTGAAGTGTATTCATTGCTAATAGTGTGTTAAACCGTGTCCAACCTCAGTTCCATAGCAGCACAGGCGCGCGTTTGTGTCCTCACACCTCATGTAGTAGCCTATTATTGACCAAGCAATGGAATCATTTCCCAACCTTTATAACAATTAATCATTACAAATACATAAAAAGAAAAAAAGGTTGTTCCCCCATATTGATTCCGTGAAGCCTGTTTTCCTGTTCGGTGTAATTAGTTCATGTTCGGCTTTCACAGGTATCGCCAGCATACTCCATCTCTCTTCCTCTCTCCATCCCTCCACCTCCAGTACATTTTAATAGCTGAGCTAATAGTACGTTAAACAGTCATTCAAGCGCTTATTTGATACAAATTTCCATTAGATAGCAGCACATGTGCGTGACTTGAACAAATGCATTGCTTTGGACAGTCTGTTTCTAGAGTCAATGGTAAAACACACTAAATTGTCAGTTTTATCCCATTAGTATATTTTATTAAAATATTATGTTTTTGGACATATTTATGTGCTATAACAAAATATTCTTAGTGAAACCTTTAACTTACCAACTCGAAATATATAAACACGGCAACCGTTATGGTCTCGGTCTGGTAGCATGCACTGGGCCTGCATCTCCAGAATGTGGAGTTTCTCGGAGGCTCTAGGGGTCCGGAACAGGTCTGGACACTCGGCCTTCATCATGTAGTACCTCTGCAACTAAATCAAAATTATTATTATTATTTATAATTAAGTCTCCACTAGAAGAGGTATGGGCGAACATTAGGAATGAATGAGTGTGATGAGTGTAGATGAACAAGTGTAGCCATTGTTTCTAACTAAGTTCGACTGTTCCTTAGAAAGAGCCACTTATTAATAGCACAATAGGTAACTAAAAGACCTGCAGATTTACGTGGAATCCGAACCACGTCTGTTTTTCAGCTAACTGGCAAGTCTGACTACCACCCAATACGGAAACCCCAGACGTATAATATAGTAGTGTCCACGTTAATGGCAAACATTGAGCTAACGACTCGTCAGTATTAAGAGAACCAAGCGTAGTAGCTATCGCCTTCAATCTACTCAACACTATGTCACTAAGTAGTTGGGTTACAGCACTGCGTCACTAGTGTCGACATAATTAATTATTTTGTGACATTTAATTACATAACATTTAAATACTATTTTAAGGGTTTTAGGTGGCCCCAATTTGACGAAGTAGTACTGTATTTCTATAACTTCTGTGCTCTAGTACAAATTTGTCATTACAAAGGCCACCAATCAAAAAGTGGCTTTACTTACGGCTAATTATGACCTCTCATACTATTTTTTAGTTGTTCTTATTTTTTAGTTGGTTTCTTTTTAGTTGGGTATTTTTTAGTTGGTTCTTATTTCTTATATTTTAGTTGGTTGTTTTGATTCTTCCTCTCAGTGCAGATCAATAATACAACATCTTATTCCCTCTAAAAGTCAAGTATATAATAATAACAGAACAAGTAAGTACAAAAAGAAATGTACGCTTTTTTTTAACTGGAGGTTTTAAATCCATCATAAAATTTTAAAATGTTTACTCGAGCATAAAACAATATATGCATAAACAGTTGTTATGTGTATTAATTAAAAAAGATGTTAGTGATAAAATGTAATTGGATCTTTTAGGGTAAGTAGGGTGGAGCAAAGGTAATTTAGTACATTATTTTATATTTTCGTCACCATCCTTGACTCTAGTTCTAGAAATTTCTCTAGTAAGAAATCGGGACCGATTTGCTAACGAAGTGAAGTGTAAAGATAATTAAAAAACAAATACCTTAATCATTTTAATGATTTCTAAAAAAAACTGTTTGAAATAATTACATATTTTGTAGCTACTAGCCATTAACATGTGTCAGTAGTGCTCAAGGAAGAAAGATATTGTTTATTACTGTACAACGACATATCAGTTTAACAAATATTGAACTTATATATGTGTTTAAGTTCAGAGAGAGAGAGTGAAAAGAGAGAGAGAGAGAGAGAGAGAGAGAGAGAGAGAGAGAGAGAGAGAGAGAGAGAGAGAGAGAGAGAGAGAGAGAGAGAGAGAGAGAGAGAGAGAGAGAGAGAGAGAGAGAGAGAGAGAGAGAGAGAGAGAGAGAGAGAGAGAGAGAGAGAGAGAGAGAGAGAGAGAGAGAGAGAGAGAGAGAGAGAGAGAGAGAGAGAGAGAGAGAGAGAGAGAGAGAGAGAGAGAGAGATTGTTTCAAAAGAATTGTATTTCATTAAACGTTTTAATTTGCTAACCAAGTTGGTGACAAACCATATAATTTCTACGTTCATTCATTTTCTTAAATTTTTCATAAGACATTTTTAAACAGTTAAACAACATACTTACCATTGTGAAGGCCTTCAGCGTGTCGAATTTTCTTGCTCTCAAGAAACGCAGAAGGAAGGCGTCGTCCGTGCAGGCATGGAGGTCCGGAACATCTGTCGATAAAAGAATAAACAAATTATTTCCATCACAAGTCGCTTTTTAAATGAAAATTATCTATATACTGTACATTTCAAACCTAAAACTTCATTTTAAAACGCCATTTTAATCCCAGATAGATAATAATCCATAACTTACGCACTTCAGTCAATCTCTTGCATCCACGTGTAGAAACTTGCTGACGTGTTTCAAATTTTAAAAAATCCATTCACCTACAAGGACCTGAAAATGAATTATGATATCGTAAACGCGCCGTGGAGTGACTAAAGGTGTACAGATCGCATTAGTTACGTACATTATGGTTTTCTTTTAAACTCAATCCTGTGAATATTTTTTATTTGAAAATAGTTAGCTAGTGCTTTATTAAAAAAATCAATCATTTGTATAAATAATGAAAATTGCCATGATAGAGGATCGAATTCAGTAAACTAGTAAATAGTTAGACAGTGATTTATTTATTTCTACACTCCAAGTTCTTAAAATTTATTTTAAGTAAACACTTATTTCCTTCTTTTTTATTCCTTTTTCACTTCGCTCGCCAGTTCACTTGGCATGTGCGTGAACCTTTTTCAACGAGTGAAGTACCGACCGTTAGCTCAGTGGGGGATTCGAATCTTGGACCTTGACCTCCACAACCACTGAGCTACCACGTTGGCAAAGAACGAGTCATGCCCATTTTCAAGATATCCTTAATTCACGAATTCTTGAGGTAATCACTCAATACAAAGGACTTTTATATTACAATCTAAATTTAAAAACTTTGATTCTCAGCATAATATAATACTTGATATTTTAGTTAGATAATATCCTTACATTATCATGGAGCAAAACTATCATTACTAGAAATCTTACCTGATATCCGGAGTTTGAGGTCGTACAAGGCCTCGACTGTGGCCTCCGGAGACTCGTTGAGCTCTACGAACGCCCTCTGAGCCCACTCGCCCTGGAGCTCCTGAGGGGGCGCCCCTCCCTCTTCATTCAACTCGGGCATAGTCAGCTGTGACAGTAATGTTATTTATTATATGAACTTATGTTGTTTTTATGTGTTTAACTAACTGTTACCGGTGATTAAATTCAAAGAGAAAAAATTAAAATAACTGACTTTTCATTGTTTCTAAGTATTTTTTAATATGATACCATATGTACCTGAAATGCCTCATTCCTTTTTACGGGGTCATACTTACACTTTCTATATCATAGATGTATTACATTATTATTATTTTTTTTTTAATTAGATTTGTGTCATATTTAAGTTTTTATATTTCAGCTGTTTGAAATAAATGATTCAATTAAATTAATATTAATATTATTCCTATGGGAAAAGGAAACCATTTAAGGGTTCTTTCTACCCCTTAGCAATGCAATTCACAGAAACCCTTTCTTAGTGGGTCCATATGATAATAAAGCTATCTTACACTGTGTTATGTAAAGCCGTTCGAGGGTTCCATAGATGTATTGATTGTGCGGGTTACAGTGGTATTTCTCTTTTATATTTTCATTCTTAGTGGAATATTTATCCATGAGAACAACATGTTATAAATGTTAGAGTACATGTCAAGATAACCAATTTGTGAAAGCCAATTTTGTGTTTAGTGATACACACCGTATAGAATCCATAATATTTTTATGGATTAATCCTGTTTTGTTTCATAAGCATATAATTAGTTTTCGCTAGAATTAAGGTATTACAAATAAAGTTTCATTCCACAAACGTTGCCTGTTATATGCCTCAACACCACTGTATGTATAAGGGTGGGCGGGTGAGTCAACACCACTGTATGTATGAGGGTGGGCGGGTGAGTCAACACCACTGTATGTATGAGGGTGGGCGGGTGAGTCAACACCACTGTATGTATAAGGGTGGGCGGGTGAGTCAACACCACTGTATGTATAAGGGTGGGCGGGTGAGTCAACACCACTGTATGTATAAGGGTGGGCGGGTGAGTCAACACCACTGTATGTATGAGGGTGGGCGGGTGAGTCAACACCACTGTATGTATAAGGGTGGGCGGGTGAGTCAACACCACTGTACTAGTTAACAATATTGGTCTGTAGCGTAGTTGGTTTAATCCCAGCTTCATGTGCTAAAGGTTCTCAGTTCGATCCCAATCAGAGTCAATACATTTTGATAAGGAACAGCTGATAATCACCGGCTGTTCATTTGTCATTGGGCTATTAATTAATGACACTTTCTAAGGAATAGTCGGCCTTAGTTTGTAACAATGACTACATTCGCTCATCTACACTCATCACACTCATTCGAAATCCATATTCGCCCATATCTTGACGATCGGCGTCTTATGAATAAATAAATAAAAATAAATAAATAAAAGTACGTGTAAGTGTAGTTCAACACCACTGTACGTGTAAGTGTAGTTCAACATCACTGTACATGTAAGTGTAGTTCAACATCACTGTACGTGTAAGTGTAGTTCAACACCACTGTACGTGTAAGTGTAGTTCAACATCACTGTACGTGTAAGTGTAGTTCAACATTACTGTACGTGTAAGTGTAGTTCAACATCACTGTACATGTAAGTGTAGTTCAACATCACTGTACATGTAAGTGTAGTTCAACACCACTGTACGTGTAAGTGTAGTTCAACATCACTGTACGTGTAAGTGTAGTTCAACATCACTGTACGTGTAAGTGTAGTTCAACATTACTGTACGTGTAAGTGTAGTTCAACACTACTGTACGTGTAAGTGTAGTTCAACATCACTCTACACATTTGATAGGGTTCAACTTAATATGGTCATGAGATCTATTAGTGGCACTCTCTTGTCAACTTCACTTCCTTGGCTCCCAGTGCTGTGCAATATATTATTCAGTGTTACAATAATATTAATGTCACATATAAGATGAGGATTTCACTACATGTTTCGGAACGGTACACAAAATAAATAATATTCTAGATATGTGATGAATAATAAAGAATAATAAACACTTTATAGGGTAGGTTTATATATCAAATTGGATACTGGAGGTTAATATCCCGTTACTGCCTTGTGATATGTTGTTAGAGTATTTATTATTATTTAATTTTTATTTGACATATCTTTTAACACCAGAGGCATTTTGTACTAAGAAATCTATGTTATGCGACAACGGTCAAAACCCATAAAGCTAAATTTACTTGAACCTCCCGAGTTTTTAAACCGTGCATTGAAGTCAGGAGCAAAAAAAATTAGGCCAACAAGAGACCCATTTCATTAGTCAATTACTGTTTCTCATTGCCAAGAATTTCATTGAATTACCAATACCTCTATTGACCTGTTTTGTTTTAATCGCAATACCTATCTAAAGATATTGTACCCCTTTATGTCTAATTCTACGGTTCCGGTTTTACAAACAATTAATTTAATATTATTTTTCGTCAGCGTAGATAACTCATATCAATGGATAACAACTAATTATTAGATATATAAAGTGTGATAAGTTTATGATGTAATAACAAAGTTGTACTTGAATATGCATACAAAATGTGTGCAGACTGCTTCGTCTAATAATTATACAAATAATAAGTGTATTAAAGTTATGGTTTATAAACGTACTAGCTGTACCCACCCGCTTCGCCGGTCATAATATTGAGTTTGATTTAGAACCTAATAGCTGAAAGAATTCGAGCATTTTTGCTTCTTCTACCAATATTAGATTTTTTAGGAGGCATGTCATAAAAAGTAAACTGCAAAACATATAATTATTTCTTTTTTATTTTCACGTTTCACCACATGTTTTAATTACCGAGGAAAAAAGGTTAACACCAAATACAGATCACCTGATCAAGTAAAATTAGTGTGTGCTACACTCTCAAGGTGAAATGTAGAACTACAATAAATCAAAACATATACAGTACAGTTGTTGTGAGAACTTCAATCTGCTTATGGCATGTGAAACTACATTAAACCACACAGTCATATGTTTTTTGTAAACAATTCAGATTCTCCATTTGAATAACATGGGATCTTTAGGAGCCCGTGGGGCGGGACCCTGTGGACGGATCTGCATCAAACTGTACAGAAACCATCTCGGGAATATACAGGACAACACAACATCCTAAAGTTTCATGGCGATCGGTTGGATGGTTTGGCAGCGCATAAACTTCAAATATACAAACATCCTCTTTAATAAATATAGATATATATATATAGATATATATATATATATATATATATATATATACAAACATCCTCTTTTATAAATATAGATTCCACGATAATATTTGCAATATACACTGAATTTTCTGTTCATACTTAATGAATATTTTCTTAATTTAAAAAATTATCCGTTGGCGACTATTTTTGCATTCTTTATCTTTTGCTTTTTAAGATCTGATAAAAAAATGAATTAAATTTACAAAAAGTTCAGAAGATGCTGTTAGATAATAGTGGTCGTAGACGGCTTGACGTGGAGATATGTGTATCAACAGCAACTGTCCCCGATGGGCGGTCTTGTGTGAACCCCTCTCAAAGGTCTCTCACTCATTGAGTTAATGCAATTAGGTTGTCCATCCAATACATCGATCTAACATGCTCAGACAATGGAAGTATGACATCACAAAACAGCGCCAACTACCAAGACATGTTTTGGTATTTGAATACTTTCAGGCCTATAAATGTATGTTTTGTTGTTCACAGGCTGTTGTATGGTTATTATTTATTGATATTGTATACTACTATTTGGATTCTGTTTTATACCTGTAATTATTAACTTTGCTCAGACAATCTTTTTCATCTTAGCTTAAATGCTTTCACGCACCTAAATTACATATGCTATATTTACTTCATCTACTTTTACGTGTATAGACTGTTCGTGGTTATTTTAAATTGCATTTTCTATTGGATCTAACATTAATTAAAACTTTATTTCATTAATCAAGTTGGTTTTTTATTACAAATGTTTCGTGTTTTACAGGCCACAATATCCTACATATTAAATTTCAGTATATGTTTAAGAGCATAGCAAAAAGTCATGTTGGCTATCTTAGATGTTTGGTCGAGTCTTCCATGTGTTTGGTACTCATTAACATCCAGATTCACCTCGATTGTAAAAATTACACATATTTACAATACAGTGTAGAGTTGTATTATATTATTTACCCACCTACAGGGGGGATGGACCTCTCTCCCTGATGTAATTGCGGCGAGTATATCCAAACAATGGATCACATAGTTACAGAGTGTTCCCTGTACTCTTTTAAAGAGGCTAGTATATATAGAACCAGTAAGGCAGATCTTAAATAGCGTGATGGATTGGATTTAGCTTTGTGACAGCAAATGACTTTATATTTCTTTAATATAATAAAACTTTTGGATCTTATTTCCAAATCTATGTATTACAGTTTGTTTTTAATTAAAATGGTAGCTTACAAAATAACCATACGAGATACAAACATATTTATTCAGTGTGAGTTTTAGGTCCTAGCACACTTGGATATAATTTAACGGCCTGAGAGCAATATGAGACTTTGACCATACCTATATAACATATTTTTGTAATTGTTCAAGTTGCTAAATAGTTTGTCCCCCTTTTCTAAAATGGGGCATAGGGGGGCAACTAAAAATCTTCAAACGCAAACCCCTATCATGTGACCCTGATTTTAAAGGGGAAAAAGGAAATCCAACGATGCAAACTAGAGATATCTACGTTAATTTATCAGAGTAAAAGACTAATTTACCAGTAAAATTATAATCATTTACTTTCTCGTTCTGTTTTTTTTTTCTTTTTTATCTTTTGTCCTGATCACTTGCGTTTTATCAGTTCACAGCTTAGGTTTTCGACAATTTCAGTTCAAATTTACGTTTACAATTTTAAAAACTTTTAGTTTACTTTTCCGACGAATAGTGTTAATTATTTTATTTCTATTTTGGAGTGTTCTGAGTTTGAAAGAATTACTGCGTTAATGATGAGAGGTTATGGGGATTGTATAAGATCCTACAATGAAGTAGCAGACTTATTCAATGAGGAATTTCTGAACCGAATAAATCCCATAATGAGGTTAACGGCAATAATTATTTAACGGTTTAATTATACAGATTAAGATAGACCCAAGACAGGAAGGGCTCTTGTAATTGACGAAGAGAAATCATTAGTTGCTATGCACTCCTTTGTTGAAAATCCTCACTTATCTACGAGAACAGGTGCTTTGAAGCATGACATTAGTCAATCTTCTGTGAAAACCAGATTGTGCCTAGACTCCAAAATATGTTTCGACGAGAATCTGAGAACATTTGGTTACAAGACGGAGCACCACCACACTGTTGGTCGTAAAGTACGATAATATTTAAATAATGTCTTCCCAAGAAGGTGGATAGGCCGTAGGGGCGTTGTGGAATGGCCAGCACAATACATAAAACAATACACGTACAGTGGTATTGACCCACCCGCCCGCCCATACACGTACAGTGGTATTGACCCACCCGCCCACCCATACACGTACAGTGGTATTGACCCAACCACTCGCCCACACACACTCAGTGGTATTGATCCACCCACCCACCCATATACGTACAGTGGTATTGACCGACCCACCCTCCCATACACGTACAGTGGTATTGACCCACCCGCCCGCCCATACACGTACAGTGGTATTGGCCCACCCACCCACCCATACACGTACAGTGATATTGACCCACCCACTCGCCCATACACGTTCAGTGGTATTGATCCACCCATCCACCCATATACGTACAGTGGTATTGAACATTCAATACCACTGTACGTGTATGGGTGGGTCAATACCACTGTACTTGTATGGATGGGTGGGTGGGTCAATACCACTGTACGTATATGGGTGGGTGGGTGGGCCAATACCACTGTACGTATATGGGTAGGTGGGTGGGTCAATACCACTGTACGTGTATGGGTGGGCAGTTGTCTTTTGCATATGTTTTGTAGTATGAGTTACCACAGGATAACCATAACATAAGTATACTAATGGTTAGCTTAGTAATGCTTGTTTCTGTAAAACAGTATAGGCTAAATCAGTGTGATCGAGAAAAAAACTTACCTTAATATGTAAAGCACGAATGTAAATTATAGAAACTATTAATATGAAAAACAGAAGTACCAGTTGTAAGCCTTTATTTTTAGAATTACAATGTTTAATTGATCATGTCTGTATATTTTTTAAGTTTTGAAATTATGAAAACCACACATACATGTACAGAGGTATTGGCCTTCCCGCCCACCCATACACGTACAGTGGTATTTACCCACCTGCCCACACATACACGGACAGTGGTATTGACCCACCTGCCCACCCATGCACGTACAGTGGTATTGACCCACCTGCCCGCCCATACACGTACAGTAGTACATCTTGACTTTAATCCACTTGACTACTTCTTTTGGGAGTACATGAAAAACTTGATGTCCATGACTTAACTGAACGAATTTTGATCTTGTCTCAAACCATTCCTAGAGAATTGTTCTTTAATGCTGCCTCAGCATTTTATACATGGCTAGCACACTGTCAGCCGAAGTTGACCAGTTTGAACACCTGCTGTATTAAAACAGATAAGTGGTTTAACGATTAGTGTTAGTTTTGACTCTTGTAATGAAAAACAGGACAAGAAAGTAAATGATTTTTATTGTAAATTAATATTTTACTCTGATAAATTAACGTAGATACCTCTAGTTTGCATCATTGGATTTATTTTTTTTTTTTTTCTCTTTAAAATGAGGGTCATATTATAGGGGTTTGCGTTTGAAAATGTTTAGTTGTTCCCTTTGTCCCTTTTAGAAAAGGGGGACAAAATATTTAACAACTTGAACAATTAATTTAAAAAAATGCTATAATATGTATGGTCAAAGTTTCACATTGATATCTCCCAGACTGTTTAAATTATATCCAGGTGGGTGTGTCAGGACATAAAACTCGTTCGGTATATATATATATATATATATATATATATATATATATATATATATATATATTGTTTACCTAAGGATATGAAAATTGTATATTTTTATATACTGAATATTTGTATGTATTCAGATGTGTGGAGTCGTGTGCAGTACATGGCTGTGTATGGGGTAGTTGTAGTTATATTTTAAATGTATTTACAATGTAACGTTATTTGCATTTTTTTATCTCCTTTAATAGACATTGATATGTTTTCAATGTTATTATTATTGGGAAGATTTTCATTAACTATTCAACATTTAAGGATGAAATTTCAATTGTTTGAGTAGCCTCTAGATACACTAGCTTAAATACAAATTTATGTATTAAAAGCACCACTTAATTGGCGAAGTACATTTCGAGTTGTTTTTCTGGCAAAAACTTAATCTGGGTGAAGTTTTATGTTTTTTACTGTATTTATTTTTTTATTATATTTATTCAATGCCCCACTCATACTAAAATATTTTCTGTGCTCTAAATTTAAATTTTGGGATCAAGTTAAATGCACTTTTTAAATTAGCATTGATTAGGTTATGGGTGGAGGTCCCCAACAACTGATCATGAGGGTTGTAAACTTACTATTCATTTTTATTTATACGTAATATATTATCTAAGTATACATTTGAGTACAGAGCACTCACTTGCAAATGACCAGATCCTATAGACATGTTTAGGTGTACAAAAATTGGCCCTTTGGTAAAAAAATCCCTAAGTTATGTATACATATGAGTTAGTATACAGGGTGAAACAAATATGGAAACGCTTTCACGACATTTCTATGACTTCATTGGTAAATGTTAAATCTTGCACATCATCATGGTTACAAAGAACACAAATTTTAACGCCATTAATTTCGTCTTTTTAAGGGGACGGCCCACATAGAGTTGAACGAAAATCTTTAACGTAAGCTTAGGTAGAGTTTGGTAAAAAATTAAAGTTCTATTCAATAGTAATTAATTGCCACAAACAGAACTTCGAAATGTGTATCCTTTCCAGAGTAACGGTCATTTGAATTTCAAATTAACTTATTTGAACAATAATATTTATCCGCTATTTAACGATTTTAGGTAAATTATTCTGAATAAAAATTATAATTTCAAAAAATAACTCTATAACTCAAAAAATTAAATTACCAAATTAGCTATGGAAAAAAATAAAGTTGTTGTGAAAGCATTTCCATATTTTCTACGCTTTCACAACAACTTTAATTTTTCCATAGATAGTTTGGTATTTAAATTATTTTTTTAGTTATTGCGTTCGTTAAAGTATAATTTTTTATCAGAATAATTTACTTAAAATCGTCAATAGCGGAGAAATGTATTGTTCAAATTAGTTACTTTGAAAACAAATTACCGCTACTCTGGAAAGAATAGACCTTTCAAGTCGGGTTTGCAGCAGGAAGATATAATTTCTATTGAATATTCCTTTAAATTGATATCAAACTCAACCTGTTCATTTAAAATAGCTTTTAAAAAAGTTCGTTCAATTCAACGTGAGCCCATCTATATGTGTAGATGAAATGTCGCTAATGGTGTCAAAAAGAGTGTTCTCTGTAAGCATGATGATATACAAGATTTCACTTTTACCAGTGAAGTCATAGAAAAGTTGTGAAAGCGTTTCCATATTTCTTTTCCACCCTATATAAAAAAAATATAGGCAAACATGAATTATTGTGAATGAGTATATTTAGTCTTTGTTACTATCCAAGGTCGTCTTATTCTTAGAAAGTAGGCCTATCAATTATTTCCACATACAAATGAACAGCAATCAGACGATGTCTTCAAAAATTTGTTTAACTTTGATTGGAAGCAAAGTAATTTTACTCAAAACATAGAGCTGAGCTTTGACTAATTCTGCTATCACCCAATTAGTAAAATTAGTCAAAGTGTAATCTTACGATGCTTTATAATTAGCATTCAACATTTAACTGTATTTTCAGTCTAGGAGTCTTGCGTGATTTTAAGTATTAATACAACTTTAAAACTTATTGATAAGTATAATTCATGCATATGCCTTTAACTGCAGATTAAAATTTGAAAGCTGGGATGATACATAATGCACATTGGCGGAGGAGCAGCTCAATCATGTAACTGGAAGGTGATAACAAGACAAATTAGTAATTATAGTCCTTTTAAAATTTTAGTATTATTTTATGTCTAGTTGGTTCCAATACTCATATTAGCATTTTTATTTTTGGTAGTAGCTTATTTTTAAAATTGTAACTGTGAGATTTTAAATTAGTAATTTTACTACTTACGAAATTATTTAACACTGTTATCATTAACTACCCAAATTTGGACACACTTTGCTGTGTCTTAGTCTGATACTAACTATGTCGTTTTTTTTTTTTTTTACTTTAATTGTTAAATAAATAAAGTTTGACTATTTACTTAATTTTATCTTAAAAAAATATAGTAACTTACAGTTGCTTCGTAAATAAACAATCGTCTAGCCATAGTAATAAAATTGCACGATATTATTTGGATATAATATGCACAGAAATCAGCTGGTCAGAGTAGCACCTTTTCAGCACCGACATTTATTTTCATTTATGAACTATAGACAGGTTGGTAAATGCTTGAAATTACACGATACCGTTTAAAATTTTAGGAACTAAATACACAAAAACACTTTTGTTTATAAAAGCAATGTTGTGTAAAATTTTCAAGTAAATCCATTCGCTACTTTTTGAATTTGTGTACACGCAATTTCACACGCAATTGTCACACGCAATTGTGTACGCAAGTTTGATTTGTATATAGAAGATAATAGATTTCAGAGTACAATAAATACAAATCTTTAAACATATTATGTTAAAATATACAGTAAATAAAACTTATATTACATACACAATACCTACCATTCGACCGACCAGTGACAACACCATGGATGGGACATGGTAAGGTACTTCCGGTTGAGTGGCTGATGTGGCGTGTGATAGGGCGAGATTCTGTTACCAAAAAGGTCATCTGAAGATCACACCATATGATTTGAACCTTATTGTTGTTGACAATGAGGCTTGTATTCTCACCATCAGGACGTTACACGTTCCCCAGGAAGTAACGTGTATTACGTAACGTTTGTTGTGACGTTTGATAGTTAATGTTTGGATCAACGGGAGACCGAACATTTACGAGGTATTAACGTTAGTGTCCATAGATTATGGGTCAACGCTTTCCTGTACTGCAACTCCTGTGTTTATTGTTTACTGTTTACCAACAAACTTGTTTAAATCAAGAAAGTGATATTGGTAAAAAATAAATGGTACCAGGTAACTAGCACACGCTTTCTCCCCTTCCCTTTGTTATGTGAGGATGTAAAACACTCCTAAATAAAAACAGATTAAATCAATTACAATTCTAAGAAATGTACAGACGAAACACTTAATTTTATTTCAAAACAAAAGTATGGAAAAACTAGTCTTCAAAAACAGCTGTTCAATTAATCACATAGCTAGATTTTATGTAAACAACCTTCAACAACTTGAGTAGTGGCTTCCGGCCTTCGGCCTCTAGCCCCAATTCAGTGAGGTGGTATCTAAAATATTTAAATTGTAATTTGCATCTTTACTAAAAATTTTATCAAAACCGTTAGAGCCGTTTTTGAGAAAGTTCCATTTTTTTATGTTTTTTGCCAATAAAATTTAAAAAAGAATTCTGAAAATATTCACCTACATACGAAATTGTGTAGGTCTCCAGTGAAGTGCACAGACACACACTCATACGGACAGACACAAAATCCATTTAAAAAAGACACTTTTTGGTTCAGAGGGCCCAACAGTGGATTTTTAGACCAACTTGTAAAAAAAATTACGATCACAATACTTTATCTACGCATATGGCAGAAAGTAATAAATGATTGATTTTTTTATCGATTTTTTTAAAAATATTTATTCAACTGTAGAGTTGATTACTCGTAGAATAAAAATGCTGTCAACTTTTGGTCAGTTATATTTGCACATTTGCACTTTTTTGAAGCTTTCGTTTCTCAGAATTTATTAAAGTATTGTCAATAGTTGTGGTGTAATTGTAAATTATTAAGTCTATCTAGCCTATTTTGTTCCGATCACGGGAAGTGACAAAAATTAAAAACAATGGATTACCTACCATAAACAGTCGTTAATCCACAACTATAAATGTAACCAGCCTAGAGTCCTCCTTCACTACGGAGTGGTTCTCTACGCTTGCATATTCTTTCCTCCGTGGTTCTCTCTAAACTATCACATCTAATAAACATTAGGCTGCTGCCGTTCTTCTATATTGCAAATGTGTATAGTTTAGAAAACACTTTAAGTTTAATTTAAGATTATGAAAAGTAGTAATTATGTAAGAGTTAGTAAAAACTCACTTTCGCATTTCGCAATGAAAACAAAATCAAGCAAACTGTTGTGTTATTAAAATCCTGTGTTGAAATTAAAATAATTCTAATATTTCAGAAAAGGACATGTTTATGGGCTTCTTCTCCCTCTCAGGGGTGGAATGTTGAGAAACCCTTTCTTAGTGGATCTCCATGATAAAGAAGCTAACTTCCTTCTTAATTTCATCAAAATCTCTTGAGTGGTTCCGGAGATTACTGCAGTGTCAGCATTATCGTACTATCATCAGATATTAACATAAGAAAATATTTATATCTTCCTTTTAAATGTAATATAGGTGAACATTTAAGACGAAAACACTTAATTAAAATACACATATAAACATGAGCCGCCAGGCAAGATCCCGAACAAACTGGTCTCAACTTAAAAATAACATTTAAATTTTGCGTTCCTGACAAATAATTTGATTATTATTAATTCTTTATAATACTGTACATTAGTCTACTTCTAGTTGTTTTACTTAATTCACTGTGGCGTTTAAAATTAGTTAACTATTTCAATTTTATCAAATGTTTTATTTAAACAGTAAGTTACATTTTTAGGTTACATCAGCTGTGCCCGTCTCACCAAGATGGCGAATATCGGCTTCAACTACTACTACAGAATGCATCATGACTACTCACTCTACATTATGATTTCCGCTGTGATTTTACCAGGTTAATTAGGACATTATTTCACACAAATAATACACAAAAAGTAATCTAATTTATAAATAAAAAAAAAAAAAACTTAACTCCAATTACTAAAACGTATCGTAGGCATATGACAGGTATTTTATCTATCCATAAAGATAAGTATTTTCCCTAAAGTACGAAGTTAATTCTAAGTGTTCGTGCTAACGCTCGTTTAGAAATATATTTCACTACAATCATGGATATAGTGAAATGACAATGAATAACCTAAAAAAGTATTAGTAAAGTTTTCTAGCACATTTCCAACACCTCTAAAAACTACATTTTATCAAGAACCTCTGATTTAGTTTCATTTACGTATTTCATAAGTAATTTAGGTTCTCTTTCACTTAAGTGTTTCAAATGGTAGGTTGTCAGTTTTTTATGTTCAAATTTGTGTTTAAAGTTTCGTTTGTAGGCGGTAATTACTGTACTTATATTCCAACTTTCTATTTCCCAATCTAATAAGGTACGGAATACGCTCCTACAATTTAAATATTTTAAACTTTTAAATGTATGAACAGCTTCTAAGTGGTATCTCCGATTTAGGAATATTTTGTCGGTTCATGTAAAAAGAAAAAAAATGTTATTTTATAAACATTATCTTAATTAAATGTACTCACTATTTTAGTAAGTGTTCATTTACTGTACAGAAATTACATTTATGTGATTGACAGATAATCTTTTAGATATACAATATTAGTAAACTTCTGATTATTTTTCTATATTTTTAGCAAACTAATTTCTGAATTAAGTTAATTTTCTTAATTCTTTAATATAAATAGTGAAGAAATATATAAGAAAATAAAAATCAAATATAAATTTCTACTTCGTACATGCCAATATTGTAACTACCAACAACCTTATATAGGCCTTTAAGGCAAGCAGGAATTGTTCATGAAAGTCCCATTAAGTAATTGTTTAGTGGCGTAAGAAAATAGAATAAATATTATTATAAAACACTATATTTTCTTAATTTTATTATTACTACCCCATATCTGACAGATTATCCACATGTCTTACACCAGGGATACTCACTACGCTGTTTGTTTTGTTCAGCGAAACAAAGCGAAAGGTTTTGTTCAACTGTTGAAAAAACACTTGAGAAATGATAACTTACTAAATTTTCATTGTATAATCTATGAAGAAAGTCTTGCCATAAAATTCGGCGAACACTTCAAATCAGTTATGAAAGCAGTTGTGAGTATTGTATATTTTATCAGGTTAAATTAATTAAACCACAACTTTTCAAAGCATTTTTAAGCAAACTTATATCACAGTTCGGGATGTCTTTATCACACAGAGGTGAAATGATTAAGCAAATGTAGAGTTTTAGGACGATTTTTCAATCTTCATCATGAGATAAGTCTGTTTTTGTCTGAAACAGAAAGAGACTATCCCGAAATTCATGATTTTGGTTGGTGGCTGAAAGTGGAATTTATGGCAAATACCATGGGTTTTGTTAACGTCCCTTGTGACAAACGTTGACAAAAATGCAAGGAAACAACAAAATCACCACCAAAATGATGAGAATTGTTTTTTTCTTAGGAAAGACGCTCTTTATGCAAATTGAAGAACTTTTAAAGAATGATTTCTCCGGTTTTCCTAGAGTTAAAGCAATTTTTGACGAGAATACAGATGAAATTAAAAAGTTTCTGATATAGTAAAGCTTCTGTCAGACCTCAAAGAAGAGATTTTTCAGATTTTCAGATTTTCAGACGTACAATGGTCCTGACCCACCTGCTTACACATACACATACAGTGCTACTGACCCACCTGTCACCCATACACGTACAGTAGTACTGACCCACCCGCCCACCCATACAACGTACAATGGTACTGACCCACCTGCTTACACATACACATACAGTGCTATTGACCCACCTGTCACACATACACGTACAGTGGTACTGAACTGTACACGGCAGTACAGTTCAGTACCACACCACTGTACGTATGTGGGTGGGCAGGTAGGTCAACGCCACTGTACGTGTGTGGGTGGGAGGGTGGGTCAACACCACTGTACGTGTGTGGGTGGGCGGGTGGGTCAACACCACTGTACGAATGTGGGTGGGAGGGTGGGCAGGTCAACACTACTGTATGTGAGTGGGTGGGCGGGTAGGTCAACACTATTGTATGTGTGTGGGTGGACGGGTGGGTCAACACCACTGTACGAATGTGGGTGGGTGGGTGGGTCAACACTACTATGCGTGTGTGGGTGGGAGGGTGTGTCAACACCACTGTACGTGTGTGGGTGGGCGGGTGGGTTACTGTACACGTCAGTAACACTGTACGTGTACGGGTGGGCGGGTGGGTCAGTACCCCTGTACGTGTATAGGTGGGCGGGTGGGTCAGTATCACTGTACGTGTACGGGTGGGCGGGTTGGTCAATACCACTGTACGTGTACAGGTGGGCGGGTGGGTAAGTACCACTGTTCGTGTATGAGTGTGCGGGTGGTTCAGTACCACTGTACGTGTATGGATGGGCGGGTGGGTCAGTACCCCTGTACGTGTATGGGTGGGCGGGTGGGTCAGTCAATATCACCCACCCGCCCACCCATACGTGTACGGTGATATTGACCCACCCGCCCACCCATACGTGTACGGTGATATTGACCCACCCGCCCACCCATACGTGTACGGTGATATTGAAATTATCAGGATTTTTAGATTACGGTAATTTTACGGTAATTTACGGTAAAAGAAAAAACGGTAATGTACGGTAAAAGAAAATTACGGTAATTTTAGAAATTATCAGGATTAATTTCGTTTGGTTAAAAATCCGTATGCAATAACTACAAATAATGTGTCTCAACTGTCCGTGTTTAGGTATCAATCCAGAGACTTGAAAACGAGCTAATACGAAACTGAGCTCTGGAAAGTAGTAGAAAAGGATAAGATTCCTAGATTGATGGCATGTGCTGATATGATTTTGTACACATTTTTCAATTATGTTTGTGAATCTACCTTTAGGAAATTGAAGTTTATAAAAAATAAGATCAGGTCCAGGCTTACATATAATAATCTTGAAAACTGTTAAGATTAGTCGTCACTATACAGCCTCTCCATCGACGCGATACTCCAGGAATGTGATAGATTCAGACCTTCAACGTCAGCAGTATAAGAATATGAAAAAAGTGTGAAACGTTTTTAATAAACATGACACACCCTCATTCATGTGTTATATATATTATAATTAATTTATATTTCCATCCAGTACTTATTTGAAATAAAATGTTACGTAAAATGTATGTACTTCCGGCCCTTAAATGATTTTGAAAAAACTAATAAGGCTCTTCATGAAATCCTAGTGAGGAACCCTGTCTTACACTTCATGACAAAACTCATAGGTAGGTCTAACAGTTCACGGAAAATGTATCAACCTTTCTCTAATCTTATACATTTAAGAGTCTGCAGAGGCTGTCGGTCATGTTGGTTTTATCCTACAAGAACATTGTTCTTCGCGAATCCATATTTTTTATTTATTTATTGATCAAAAGTTGTGTATGAGGTGTCATATTAAACGTTATCATATTGAGCATTGTGTTTACTTTGGTATTTTAAATACATACGCCTAGTTTTGAATAATAGGGGAAAATAAAAACTTCAAACTAAATTGAAAAAAAATGTATTTGTATAGAACTGATTAAGAATTTGCAAAGCAATTCCAACGCACGATTTCATTTTTGATCAAATGCAATTTGTTTGGAAAAATTCGGTAAAAAATAACTTTTAATTTGGATACTAGTGATCGCATGACCGGTTCGAAAATAACATTGTTCTTATGGGATTAAAAGCAACATGGTTGACAGCCTCTGTAGACTCTTAAGTCTTCCAAAACGTATATAAATTAGTAGTATATACATTAAAGGCCTTAAATCTATAAAATAAGTTGTTTTATTTATTTACTATTTAAGGAAAGTCCCGTTAGACTGTCACGTGTAATTTTTAAGTTTCTTCCACTTAAACTGCTAGTTAAACTTTCCTGTAGATATAAAACCTCTTAAATCTCTAAGATTATCCCTTCAACCCTAGCTACTAAACCATCGTGGCTTTACATATTCATGTTTAACACATTAACACACCAACCACCCTATCTACACAAAGACCTTCTACCCACCCTACAGACACATATTTACTAGTTCCAACTCACCACACGCAACAGTAAAACTAAGACTCCTCCTCAAGTCAACGATACCTGGACAAGACCACTGTAGCCACCCTGCGTGTACACTGTCGACCTCTGACATTGACCCAACCCCCATTGTAACCCTCCCACACGCATCTTACACATTCAAAGCGTGACAGACTTTCATGGTTCATCGAGTCTGAAGGTTGTACAGTCGCTTGTGAAGGTTTGTGGTCATTGAAAAAATGGTTTTGAGGAGTTGCGAGATACGAGTTTTTTTCAACAAATACTAAAAACAAATCGTTAAGAATGGAAATGTGTTATAGTCGTAGTTATTAAAATATATTATAACCCCCAACAAACCTGGGTGAATAAAATTTTAAAATACAATGTATGTCTATTACGCCTACAAAAGCTGCGTATTTTGCTAAAAGAGTTAAATCCTTGGAATTTAAAGTTAAAATTAGTTATATATTTAACGAATTACATAGTTGTTATTATTTCATCAAATTTTGTATGTAATGGAAAAATGTATATACATGTAACAAAACAATTCTATTGCACTGGAGGTTCTTCTCAACCTGCCACCCCTTGATCTCTTCATTATTGGGAAGGCTCGGGCGGCGGCTTATAGGCTTCAGCTAACTGGCCGCTGGAGGGGGTCCTGTACAGGTCACTCCTCAGTGGCCAACCTAGCAAACGACGAGGTACTCTCAATGAAGTCTGACTTTGTTGGGACTAAGTTCCTTTTCACTAGACCCTACACTGTGGACTTCAGGTCGAGGGAGTACTGGGACGGTTTTAGTAACCCAGTTTCTTCTCACGATCGAATTGTATGGTTCACAGACGGGTCTAGAATGGGCAACAGGGCTGGATTTGGTGTCTATACTGGCGACCCCAGGACCAACGCTAGCGTGAGCCTGGGAGCGTATGGCACTGTCTTCCAAGCTGAAGTCACCGCAATCCTTCATTGTGCCGCCCAGGCGGTCGAGAGAGGGGTTTGTGGGAAATATATCCGCATCCTCTCAGACAGTCAGGCGGCCTTAGGGGCTCTGGACTCCTGGAAGGTTTCGTCTGGTCTAGTCTGGGAATGTGTGAAGACCCTCAGCATCCTGGGCTCAAGAAACCAGGTCTCGCTGGAATGGATCCCACGACACAGGGGATTGGAAGGCAACGAGCGGGCCGATGCCTTGGCTAGGGAGGGGGCTCTCAAGCCCTTCATTGGTCCTGAGCCGGCCTGCGGCGTTTTGACTGCAGCTGCCAAAACAGCAATTAAAAACTGGGTCAGCGCCAGACATCTGGAAAGATGGCGGTGGTTCCCAGGGCAAAGACTAGGCAAGGGTCTTGTCAAGAATCCCTCCCAGAAGTTGACAAGGTCACTTCTTGGGTTAAGTAAATCGCACGTTAGGCTGGTGGTGGGACTCATCACCGGCCACGGCAAATTCCGGAGGCACCTAAAAACGGTAGGACTCTTTGCGGAGGATCCCATCTGTCGCCTCTGTGGGGAGGACGAAGAGTCGGCAGAACACATCGTCCTGGAGTGTGAAGCCATTGGTGCCAGAAGAAGAGCACTTTTTGAAGGCTCACCTCCGGGGCAGTTGGAAATTTCCAA
Organism: Stictocephala bisonia; assembly: GCA_035578905.1. Taxonomy (NCBI): domain Eukaryota; kingdom Metazoa; phylum Arthropoda; class Insecta; order Hemiptera; family Membracidae; genus Stictocephala; species Stictocephala bisonia. Next base: position 4,660,231 of record JAQJVL010000008.1, read on the forward strand.
TCTAGTGAAGAAGCTCCTTGACTTGGTCAAGGGCAGCCAGCTTTACGACGATTAGGCACCGGGATTGGCACAAAAAGCCCTAGGCTTCGTTGCAAGGGTTGGCTAGACCAACTATATATCCCCTTTTAAACTAACTAACTAACTAACAAAACATGTATATAAACCTTTACATTACATAAAAAATTTGTTGGGGGAGTGGGGGGGCACTGTTTTCATGATGGAATACCTGAGCGAATAAGTCTGTAAGAATGTAATTGTTGATTATATTAGTTTGTGTGTTAGATTATAGTAAATATTAAACTGTATTAATTGCACATGTCTATAATTTTTTTCTACTTTTGTATTGTGTTAAATTAGTAGTTTTCACTTTGTAAATAGAGTTTTGTTTGAATTTTAGTTTTGGTTTGTTTGAAATTATATTTTATATTGTTTGTATAGTTTTACACAAGGTTCAGTGGAAGAGAAGACTTCATAGTCCTAACTCCGCCTTTAAATAAAGACATTGATTCATTCATATGCTAAAAGTTGACCTCACAAATGTATAGTTTGAGGTCCTTAGTCAGATTTTGCCCAAGCCAGGTACTGACGGCGGCATATGGATTGTTGATGTGGAGGGGGGGGAGGCTCTGCAAATAACAAACTTGTTCCGAGTTTAAGAACTTTAAACAAGGCGAACCGCACAACTGAAATCCAGGCAGTGACGTAGCTAGACAATGCTTCAAATACTTGCATATTTTAGTTTGCCGAACCTATACATTTTGGAAACTACTTTATTTGCCTGTGTAAATGTGTCTTGGCAAGGAGCCGAGACATGATACAGAGATAACTACCAAAGCGGAATTCACAGAACGGTAGTTTACGAAAACCAGCAATCACAAGTCGGTATTCGTTTCCTAAACAAATTGCCAAGTTTGATAAAAAGCGCTTCATCGCTCAAGACGTTAAATCTCATTCGAAACGTTTGTTAGTGTCTCGAGCATTTTACAACGTTAACGAGTTTACGACATACGACTGAATACCACCCAATTAGAAGACTCACCTCGACGTTAGAGGAAAATTGATGATCGATTGGTGTGTGAGTGCATGATAGATTTGTATGTCTGAATGAATTGTGTGAAAGTGCATGATAGATATGTATGTCTGAATAAATGGTACGAGAGTGTATGATATATTTATGTCTGAATATTGGTGTGTGAGTGCATGATGGAGTTATATATTTGAATGAATGGTGAGAGAGTGCATGATATATATGTATGTCTGGATGAATGGTACGAGAGTGCATGATATATTTATGTCTGAATATTGGTGTGTGAGTGCATGATGGAGTTACATGTATGAATGAATGGTGTGTCAGTGCATGATAGATTTGTATGTATGATGAGGCTATGATTTGATTTCCGAAATAAATTATAATTGACGACTGCTATACATTATTCAATGTCATTACAATAAAAATTGGTTTGTCATAGTTTGTAGTTACTGTAAATAGTCATTACATAGATTATTGCCACATTTTAGAATGGACTCAAACGTAGGAATGAAAATACTTGTATATTTGAAATTACTAATTTAGTGAGCATGCATAAAACAATATTGATTAACTTTGAAATAAAGTATCATATGAAATGAAACATATTCAATCAATATAGTTAATATTTTATAGGCCTGCTGTATTACGGCTGTGTAAGTAGTTAAGATATTTGATAGCCAAAAAAGGCGAAAGAAAAGCTACATGGGGGGCATAACGAGGATATCATCAATTTTAGTACTATTTTTTATTTATTTATTTTATTTTTTATATTTTTTTATCAAAGAACACGTTCTTAATTTTAACTAGATCTTGCTTGGAATGTATGTAAACAAGATTAGACCAGCCCCAAAATACAATTTAGGTTCGGTTAACAAAAATGATGAGATCATCATTCTATAAAATGTTTTGTATCTTTCAATAGTTTTTAATACCTTGAATATTCCTCTTTTCAAAGTTGATCCTTCATATCATTAGAGCTGTTCTGTTTAGTAGAAGTAAGCCATTATATTGTATTTTTCTCTAATGTATGGGCGTTTTATATGAACTTGCTTATTTTATATAAACGTCATCAAAGAACGCTCCTTTATCGTATGTATTCAATATTATAAATGTTAACAAAGAACTCCAAAAAAATCTTATTATTTTAGTAAATTGAAGCTTATTTATTTAAAAGATGCGTTTACATTTCAAAATTTGAAGTAATTCGAAATTAATTGGCATGGTTTGAAAAATGTAAAATATTTAACCTAATTATCAGTATTGTCTGTACTCATTTAAATAATCAAATACAATGTGTGTTGGGGACAAGAATAGGCCTATATTGAACCAACTGCACTAAATTTGCATAGTTAATTATAACTAATGGAAGTTTATTTATGTCAAATTAGAGAGTGGCCTAGTAACCTACATTCACGTTTCTCATTAATGACATTTAAATTTAGCAAAACAATTTGCTTGATGTGTGACAAAAAAAAAATCAACTTAAAAAAATCAAATTTAGTACAGTATAAATACAAAACATTACAATTATTATAGTGATCGATTGCAGGAAACGACTTTTACCATCCTCAGAATTGAATGGACTATAAGGAATGGGAATGGTTTTCAACAATAGCTACAATACGTATCTTTCATTTCATTATTTATTTTCAATCTTATATGTTGGACAACCTCGAAACAGAATAGGTTCTATGGGTTCAAATAGGTTACTATACTCACATATATATATTCAAATATTTTCTCATTGTGGTATTAAAATTTAGTTTGGGAAAATTGTAAACGCATAAAGTAATATCACTGTTAAGTTTTTTTAATACTATGAATTTGTATTATATTTTTGCTCATTTTAAAACGCATGTACTCTAACAAATGAACGTAGGCACAATGTTTCGCCTTATTTGAGACCAAATGATTTCCATCTGTTTTTCATAATCTATACTTGAATTATAACTGTATCTGACTACATATTATATCATGTTATTATTAGTTAATTACATAATATGAATTACCTGTTTACGTCAAATCCATGTTGATAACAAGTGTCCAGAACACACCAGTCCTGCAGAGTATCGACCTAGACCGTTGAAGGCGCCATACTTGATGCGCCAGGATCAATAGAGCTCTTACCGCTACCTGTTGGGTACTTTTAGAACTACTTACTGTCATTCTCATTAGGAGTATAATTTCCTCGAGATAAAGTTTTAGTATAATTTCACTTTTTATTTCAAGTGATAATCATATGACATGTAATACACTTTTTTTATTTTATTCGTTTATAGTAAATTCTGTTAAACGAATTATTTCCGGTTCTGTTATTCTGTGATTTTAATAGGTTGTTTATTTAATTGTATGACCTTGAAAATAATCATAAAATGAAAAATATATATTTTTGTAAGTTATGGTATTGAACCTACCTCAACTAATCGCAAAAATTACCCACTGTACGCGTATGACTCAAATGGAATCCGATGATAAGAAAACATTTAGGATTGTTAAAAAATATTAAAAGTTATAAATATATGAATACATTTTTTAATCGCAATTTGAAACTTAATTTCTCCACAAATATTTGTTAAAAGGTGATTATTTACTGTCAGAAAACTCTTTCAACTCTTCTTTAATCCCTTGGCAATTTATAGCCAGTACTACTTTCTCAACCCATTGCCTCCGCAAACTTCTAAAATGGGAGATTTCCAATTGCACCGGGGTCAGGGATCGGCCCCAAACTGATGTGTCCAGATGCACCGGAGCCCCTTTTGGGGGGTGTTCCAATTGCACCAGAGGCCCTTGTTTATGACATGAGCCGGGAAAGTCCAACCAGGCCGGATTCCTAGTACAGTAACCCCAAGCTGACCGTGCCAAATTCCACACCCTTTGTTATGACATGAGTCATGAGTCGGTTAGGTTAGGTTAGGTTAGGTTAGGTTAGGTTAGGTTAGATGTTAGTGTTGCCACGGATAAACACAAAATTAAACATTAAATACATAGTTACCATATTTATTAGTTAGAACCTGCTATGGTCTACCATTAGTATGTGCCACGAAACATCGGCAAGTGTTTGATAGAATATTCCATTGCGAAATTGTTAAACACTTATAAATTATGTTTGAAGAAATGTAGTGGGGTGGGGAAGGAAGGGGCCTTCCAATTGCACCGGCTCCGGCGGTCGAAGGAATTTGCAGCGGGGATAAGTGAGGTGGGTAGATTTTGACCACCGGTGCATCTGGACACTTTTCGGACGGAGGAATGTTTTGACCCGTGGAAATTCCTTTGACCGCCGGTGCAACTGGATATCAGCCTCTAAAATGACTCATCTTTCCCCTCCCCATCCCTTTAATGTCGTAAATTACTTCTTCAACTCGGTTTGGATTCACTCTCCTTCCTTCCGGTCGTCCTCTTACCTGATAAACCAATCTCATTCTTTGTTTGATAAGATTTCTTTCACTTTTCTTCCTTCGTTTGTTCCATTACTCATTATGATCCCCCAGCCTCATAGATATCACACTTCATGACTACACTAGTGAAAACCGCACTAAAATAGACCGATGATAGCTGTTGCATGTGAAGCCCCACTCCTCTCTTCTCACCAAGCAATGTTGTCAGATGTAAATTCATTGAATATTATTAATGATATGTCTAAATATCTGTTGCAGTAAACAAACATCATCATTTGTTATTATAAACAAATGTACGTATTTTGGTTGTGTACATTTAGAGGAAAAAATATGTTGATGTTACTTATCGTTTATAAACGTTTAATTTATACTCTTGCTAATATTTTTAATATGTTTTATGATTATTAATGTATGACTATTTATTTATTTAATCAACAGAAACTGATAAACGACCGAACGGTCGCTAGAATGGCAACAATCTTTAAATAGTATCGTACAGTTGTTTTGTAAACAAAATGCCAATCTGATTGACAGTATTGAAAATATGCATACTTGATACTGTATACATTAAACAACAGGTGGTTAGTTGGTTCTCAGCAACGATATAGCAACACCGCTTAAAATGTCATTGGACTATTTCGGTGTACACTAGTCTAACTATATAAAACTCACAGACTCTTTCTAACTACATGTATGTTCAAAATAACCTTTCTAATCAAAAGTTAGGATGGCTGTACATAGGAGGTTCAAGTCTGGATACATAGATATCCCGCTTGGACAACATGTTAGTGGTGTAGAGTCACAAAGAAACAGAGGTCGTTTCTTATGGCCGCAGCGAACGCCTAGACGGCAGTTATAAATAAATTACAGCTAATGTACATCTGTATTATAATTAACACGGTAATCCTTGAGTATTGGGAATAATGTAACAAGTAGAGTAATAAAGAAGGGATTGACAAGGAGCTGGCCCGGTCCTCGTATGGCAAACTGAAAAATAACTGCTCGAACACAAACTCGACACACATTTAGCTCACTATTAGATGCGACCTCTCTTTCCTTTTGTAGTATAGTCTATATAAGAAAGTTGAATTCTATTTAATTTACCATATGTTTTTATATAAACTGGTGTATAAATTATTAAATATTGTTACGTTGAACCATACAAATATTTTATAGTAAACGTATTACGTTTTGGTGTTCCTCTTAAACTTTTTTCTGATACATATTAGTAAGGAACGGAACCTCTTGACTTAAATTTTTAACCTAGTATTCGTTTTTCCATTTGAAGTGTACCAATCTACTTGATAAGACACTAATACGTTCAATCCATTTGAAGTGTAACAATCTACTTGATAAGGAACTAATACGTTCAATCTATTTGGAGTGTAACAATCTACATGATAAGAAACTAATACGTTCAATCTATTTGGAGTGTAACAACAATCTACTTGATAAGAAACTAATACGTTCAATCCATTTGAAGTGTAACAATCTACTTGATAAGAAACTAATACGTTCAATCTATTTGGAGTGTAACAATCTACTTGATAAGAAACTAATACGTTCAATCCATTTGAAGTGTAACAATCTACTTGATAAGAAACTAATACGTTCAATCTATTTGGAGTGTAACAATCTACTTGATAAGAAACTAATACGTTCAATCCATTTGAAGTGTAACAATCTACTTGATAAGGAACTAATACGTTCAATTCATTTGAAGTGTAACAATCTACTTGATAAGAAACTAATACGTTCAATCTATTTGGAGTGTAACAATCTACTTGATAAGAAACTAATACGTTCAATCCATTTGAAGTGTAACAATCTACTTGATAAGAAACTAATACGTTCAATCCATTTGGAGTGTAACAATCTACTTGATAAGAAACTAATACGTTCAATCCATTTAAAGTGTAACAATCTACTTGATAAGAAACTAATACATTCAATCCATTTGAAGTGTAACAATCTACTTGATAAGGAACTAATACGTTCAATCCATTTGGAGTGTAACAATCTACTTGATAAGAAACTAATACTTTCAATCCATTTGGAGTGTAACAATCTACTTGATAAGAAACTAATACGTTCAATCCATTTGGAGTGTAACAATCTACTTGATAAGAAACTAATACGTTCAATCCATTTGAAGTGTAACAATCTACTTGATAAGAAACTAATACGTTCAATCCATTTGGAGTGTAACAATCTACTTGATAAGAAACTAATAAGTTCAATCCATTTGAAGTGTAACAATCTACTTGATAAGAAACTAATACGTTCAATCCATTTGGAGTGTAACAATCTACTTGATAAGAAACTAATACGTTCAATCCATTTAAAGTGTAACAATCTACTTGATAAGAAACTAATACATTCAATCCATTTGAAGTGTAACAATCTACTTGATAAGGAACTAATACGTTCAATCCATTTGGAGTGTAACAATCTACATGATAAGAAACTAATACGTTCAATCTATTTGGAGTGTAACAATCTACTTGATAAGAAATTAATACGTTCAATCCATTTGGAGTGTAACAATCTACTTGACAAGAAACTAATACATTTATTTGATACATTTTGCATAAAACTCAAAATGGTTGAAAATGTAATAAGACTATAAGTAATAGAACACAGTAGACATAACTAATAGGAAGATTTCTAACTCAATTCTTTCCCCAGTGTAAAAAAGTATCATAGAATTTATGTTTGGATAAATTATCTCTAGTTCATCTATTTTAAATACAGCATACATTATTTTTAGTAAATAGGTGTTATTGTACTGATATTTTGCAATCAATGAATTCTCTTTCTGAAAAATATCTGTATATTATGAATATTTGTTTGGTAATTTTTGTTTAAGAATAATATTGATATAGGTGTTAGTATAATACATTTTTGCTCTGACACAAAATGAAAACATTTTATATAATTGTTATAAACTAGCCAACCTTATCATAGCTCACATAAAAGTTTATTCCAACCAGCAGACTCAACATGTAAGTTTTTTTTTAATGTGTCCCGAACAGTCTAAACAATACTTAAAAATGTTTTTAACTATACAGTCCACTTTAAATAACATGCTGTATTTGCTACATACATTTTTGTCTGTCCAGCCCCCTAAATGACATATATTACATGTCATGATGACTGTCCAAGCTAAATTAAACACATATATAAACAGCAGGTATGTTATTACCACTCTGTCAAACCCAGACAACTATCAATTTATTAAAGCTCCAATTCTAAATAATAAGTTAGTAATTTGGCTTTTCATCAACCGGTTAATACTTTACAAACATGTTAGTATTGGTACCAACCAACTTTGAAACCGTAAATGATAAATATAAAGTGCACTTATTTTTTACACTACTGATTTTATTATAACGTATGGGCATACTAAGTCAACTATATAATAAGTTAAAATACTTTTATATTTTTACATTTATATAATATTATATATATATATTTCAATTATATAATACAAGTACAGCTTGCCTATGTAATAAACAATACATATAAATTTACTTAGCATTATGTATATTATCTTCGAACTTTATGATTACATCCCTAGAAGGAACAATAGGCCTATATTGAAGTTATTTGTAAAACTATATACAACGACACAAAAACGATTATATAATAATTATATTAATTAAGTGTTGATTACGGTAAATGGCCATCGTTTTCTTTTGTATTGTAGCCATACTGTTTCCATTCTGAAACAGACATAATATGTAAGTATTAACATCAGAATCAATTGAAGTTATATAATAGTAATAATTGTATCTTTTCTCATGAATGTTGAAAATATACACACAACATAAAGTTATATTTTGTTATATATATATATATATATATATATATATATATAAATCAATACATAAAAGTGTGCAAAGATTTTCAATGTTTGCTTTTTTGTAATCTGGCATATATAAAGTATAAATTAAACCACTCAAAAGTTATTTGCGTACCATATTATACAGCGTAATTTAAAACTGTGTAGCCAAACTTTGGGATCATGTTCTAGACATGAAAAAAAAAATACTGTAACAGTATGGTTTATCTCGCTTCGTTATCCGTTTGTCTTTTTTTATTATTATATGTCAGGAACCGTAAATTATACAGATTTTAAATGTTTTTTACTTACTAAGGTTGATAGAATCTCATTGTACACTGGTTTTAGTGGGTTTTCTAAAACCATTTGAAAATGCTTACATTTTAAATATTAAAAATTCATGAACAAAAAACCAATAAATACATTAAACATTTTAAAGAAAAACTTTGTTTAGCTTATTTAATGCTTCAAAATGATAACTCATTTGAAAGGTTCGTAATTTGACATTTGATACCGTCATTTCGAGCTCTCGTTGTAAATCTAATAGTAATTAAATATTTATTTATGTTACACATTGAAATTTGTTCCCATTTCACATTATCTACAAAGTGCATATTTGAGTTATTGGCTGGTTTTGTTCTTCATCACATTTTACGTCACAAGTATTTGGACCATATCTGGGTTATAATCCAACCGAGTTTATCAAGTGAGAAATCATTTTTTTAGCATTAAATAAGGCTAAAAAAGTTATTCTTCATCATTTTTAATTTATTTATTGTTTATTTTTTGGACGAATTTTTAATATTTAAAATGTAAGAAGCCATTTTCAAATGGTTTAACAAAATCCATTACAAACCGGTGTATAATGAGAGTCTATCAAACTTAGTAAGTAAGAAAAATGTTAAACCTTAACCATTTACAGTTTCTGATATATATTTTTTTAATGAAATACACAAACATACAGACAGATAACAGAGCGAGATAGACCATAGGACAAGTTTTGTTTGTTTTCATGTCCAGAACGTGATCTCAGGCTACATAATTTTAAATCACCCTGTATATGTAGTATAGCTTTCATTGACAGCTAATAAATATGGGAGGAAATAAAGTTGAATATCAGATTCAAAATTTTAGAAAATCTAATAGAAAAAATAATAATATCTTACTACAAGCATACATAAATATATAAAAAGAACATTGTTTCTTCAATTTAAATTATATTCATAAACGTCTACGTACAAAATCAGTGTTATTTCTGATGTATTATAATTTTTTTTATTTCAGTCCAATAATTTATACATTCTATCCACTATACCTGAGAACAATATGATATTACTCAATATTTCAATTGTCATTTACAAAAGACATTTAAAAATAATAACAAATATTGGAAATTACTTACGAATACAATGTTGCTGTAAAAATTTCAGAAATTGTTTATTTAATAGGACTCCTGTTTATTTTATAACATCTCCCCCATTATTTGTTCAATGATTTTTATGTATCTTATAATTGTATCTAATAAAGTAGAACTATTCACTAAATTTATACTTGCAAGAGTAGTTGGGCTTTAGGCATTTTATGGTTTGTTTCATTTGTTACAATTTTACAACAGTAATATTGAATTTAGAAGGTGTTTAATTTTAAATTATGATTCCTTTACCAGTTCATTTGAGGAGCAAGACTATACGTTAAGGGTGTTCAATGGAAAATTATTTTTGAAATTTTTTGAATAAAATTGTTTGTCTTATTAGAAGTAATACGTGTGTTGAGAGAAAAGTTTTAAAAAATTTTGTTTATAGATATATGGCTTCTTAAAGTGACTAATTTGACATTTCTTGGTTCCTATCTCATTACAAAACCGTGTGACATATTTTATTCAAATTTTGAGAATATGGTGTTCAAATGGTAATAACCAACCCAGAACAAATTAAAACTAATAATAAAAAGAATATTTTTTTAAGTGTAACCAATTATGATTTTATAAATGACGGCAATACGAATTTCGAGTTGAAATTTGTACAGTTATCTTTGGCTGAAAAAGTAGATAAATAATACATAAACTCTTTATCGATAAGGTTTACAGTAAATTAGGGAATTATTCCCGGTTGTGCTCCGTACATGTAGCAAGAGTGCTGTTACTCTCCTATGCCCCCAGCCAGGGATTCACCTTGCTACTCGTGGCGACAGTAGCGGCGAAACGCTGAACTTAACTCCATCAAATGCCGAACTAAGCCGGTCGGACGAACACCCTTAAAATATTTGTTTCAGTTAATTGAATATTTATATAAATTACTTTCGCTTGTTGGTAGTATACTCTAATATTAACAATTATTAAATTTTTAAGTTATTTAATATTTCCTTTAATTGAATTCGTTGATTTTTTTTATTATTATTAATAGAAGGAAGCATATGTTAGTCTTTTAATAGTTCATGAAGACTGAATTTAAAAATGTAATAATAATAAATTTTTTTTAAATCAATATTATGTTTTGTACATTTTACGATAAAAAAATTACACGTTATAAATTTGATTATGAAAAGTAGAAGATTTATTTTCTTATTGGAAGACTTTTAATCAATTCCGTAATCTTTCAATATTACTATCACCAGTATACAAATGAAAGAAACTTACAAAACATAAAGAGGCATTTGATAGTAGACTATCAGCAAGGCTAGTGGAAGGATCTACAGTTTATTATGGAATCTGAACCACGTTGACAAACTTAAATCTCAGATATCACTCAAAATGAGAGTCAGCCAGTGCCCACCTCATCGTCCTTAGATTCATTCAGTAGTTGGCCTATAAATTATGATGGTGACCATTGAGCGGCCAACTATTCAACATGCGAACACTGAACTCATCACTTTGCTATCCCCCAAACACTTTGCCCTTAAGTAGCTGGATTTTTTTTTATCTACTAAGAAAGATAAAAAAGTAGGTTTAGAAAACTAGTTTCCTTGACTACGTTTATATGCGTTAATGTATTTAAAAACAATTATATAAACTGTAATTTATTTGTAATAAGCACTTTATAATCACTGACCTTTAAACTTGTGCTCGTTCATGTGGATGAAGGTGCGTGTCGCCCTGTTGTTGAAGGGCCCCCGCTTGCCACCCCAGTCGCTAGGCAGGTTAGCAGGGTCTACGTACTTATGGAGCGAGCTCATGTCCTTCCCGTGCAGGAATATCTACGGCAAAATACAACGACAAGTAGTAACACGACTTTAACTGTACATCTGATCTCATGTAAGATCTATGTACTTGTGGAGCGAGCTCATGTCCTTCCCGTGCAGGAATATCTACGGCAAAATACAACGACAAGTAGTAACACGACTTTAACTGTACATCTGATCTCATGTAAGATCTATGTACTTGTGGAGTGAGCTCATGTCATTTCCGTGCAGGAATATCTACGGCAAAATACAACGACAAGTAGTAACACGACTTTAACTGTACATCTGGTCTCATGTAAGGTCTATGTACTTGTGGAGTGAGCTCATGTCCTTTCCGTGCAGGAATATCTACGGCAAAATACAACGACAAGTAGTAACATGACTTTAACTGTACATCTGATCTCATGTAAGATCTATGTACTTGTGGAGTGAGCTCATGTCCTTTCCGTGCAGGAATATCTACGGCAAAACACAACGACAAGTAGTAACACGACTTTAACTGTACATCTGATCTCATGTAAGGTCTATGTACTTGTGGAGCGAGCTCACGTCCTTCCCGTGCAGGAATATCTACGGCAAAATACAACGACAAGTAGTAACACGACTTTAACTGTACATTTGGTCTCATGTAAGGTCTATGTACTTGTAGAGCGAGCTCATGTCCTTCCCGTGCAGGAATATCTACGGCAAAATACAACGACAAGTAGTAACACGACTTTAACTGTACATCTGATCTCATGTAAGGTCTATGTACTTGTGGAGCGAGCTCATGTCCTTCCCGTGCAGGAATATATACGACAAAATACAACAAGTAGTAACACGACTTTAACTGTACATCTGGTCTCATGTAAGGTCTACGCTTAAACATGAAATAAATGTAAATTTGTGTTAATTTAATGATCACAAGACCTCATACGTAAGGGGATATTATAATTTAAGATCGTTCCCCAGTTGCTGTGACTAGGGTATTTAGAATAATGTAGTAATAAAAAAAAGTAGTTAGCTAAAGACCATTAATTTAAGAACATTAAATTGTGAAATTAGATATGTAGACAAAATATTCTTTAAAAAATTAATATGTCAATGTGAAAGGTTAATATTTAAAAAAAAGTTATTAACGAATACAAACATGCAAGAAGTATTGATAGTAAAACAAGTTTCTTGTGCCACCTAGATTACCATTACAAAATTCAGGTTTTCCCCCATGAAAATGGAAATAAAATATCCCATAATCACTTATCCCATATTCCTTGTTCTATAAAAATTAATTCTAATTAATTAATCATTTTCAAAGTTAACTCTTGAAGAATTCCTTTCAAGCCTTTTAAAATATGTTCAACATATTTCCGGAACCGATTCGAAACTACAGTAGGCCCTTCAAGTTATTTATAAAAACAAATCTTGTTCTTGTTCTAAAATATATTAGGTATATAATGTCAAATAATAAACCTAATGAATATACTAACAATGCAATGTATAACTATTAAAGAATGATTAAAGATGATAAAAAAACAATAGCTGCATAAAGTTGTTAGTTTAGAGTTAGTATTATGGATCAAATGATAGCTTCAATGCCATCACACTCACTCGTTTCCTCAGCTTCTTCTTTAAGAATGGTCTAAACACGGCGTAGATGGCATTGAAGTAGAAAGGTTGATTCACGATATGAACAGCCTTGACCCTGAGGGGAATTTTATCCTGAAAAACAAAATAGCCATGTTAGTGATGGTCTTTAACACATAACATAAGTAACTGACCACATACTGTCGGGGCAGATATTATGTGTACCCGATATTGAAGGTTGTTTACTAAGAAACTAAGAGGTCTATGAGAAATCCAACCAAACTAATGTTTCCTCATTTAAAAATGTATGTTCTGATTACGAGTTTATTAATTAATTCATAAGTTTAAAAAAAAATTATTTTAATTTAAACAAATAAAGTACCAGCATTTCAAATGGTTTTCACTGTTCGTCACATGTACGCATTTATTACTCAAAGACCCATTATGTATCACATTTACATTTTTGTGTCTGGTTAAAATGAATGTTTACTATACATTTCATTAATTTCAGAATGATAACTTTTTAAGAAAAAAAAGTTCTTAGTTTCTTGGCTTCTAGAGGACGTATAATTCATTACTTGGTCTCGTTGTAAACCTTATGAAATGTATAGTTACAATACATTACGCTTATGTGTGTAATGTACGTAAATATAGTTTTATTTAAATAGATTTAAAATCACTTTAAGCGGATCTACTTAAATGGATGTAAATTAATTTGAAATCACTGCATTTTTTCGCACATAAAAGTAATGTATCAAAACTATACATTTCATAAGAATTACAACGTGACCAAGTAATTAATTATAAGATTTCTAGAAGCCGAGAAAATGTTTCAGGGAAGTGATGAGAACTTTTTTCTTGAAAAGTTAAAACTCTGAAATGTATAAAACTTATATAAAACATTCCTTTTAACAAGGTACAAAAATGTAAATGTGATAAATTACTGGGTCTTTGAGTATTACATGTTTAAAATTGATGAACAGTAAAACTATTTTAAATTCTGGTACTTTATTTCTTTTAACTAAAATACAAATTACTAAAACTTATGATTCAATTTTGAAATCCTCGTGTATAACGTAAAATTGAATAAAAAAAGCAATCGAGTGATTGGATTTGTCGTAGGCTTCTTATTTTCTTTTTAAACAGCCTTCAAACTAGAGTATACCTAATTTATGCACGGACGGTAGTAAAGTTTTCTATGTAACTAAAACAAAATTTAATATTAGTTTTTTTTTTAATAATTGTAGAATTTTTATATGTTGAAGATATTGGGTTTTTAATGCGTAAAAACCAATAGCTGTATTGGTTTTTACGCATTAAATTGTTAAACTAAACACAATTTTAAACGAATATTGTTTACTTTATTGGTGACGCCTTTCGATAGCAAGGCAAGGCTATCATCGTCAGACGTATCGCAAGTATTTGTAATGTATCTGACGATGATAGTCTTGCTATCGAAAGGCCTCGCTAATATAGTTATAAATATTGATTTGAAATTGTGTTTAATTTAACAATTCTATATCATTTTTTACTAAACCTTGCTCTAAGCCTTATTTATTAGGTGTATGTTTATCTGTTGTTATAGTATAAATGTGATTTACATATTCTTACAATGTATACAATTGTTATTTTCCTTTTCGTGGAAGTGGTGAGTACCTGAACTATATTGGTCAGATGCCAAGCCAGCGAGGGTGATACCATCCTAGCTTGCTGGACGATCGTTAGCTCCGCCAGGTCGATGATGACGATGGTGCCGACCACTTGGAGGTTGGGGTCTTCTAACATAATCTCGAAGATCGTAGTTCCCAAGCGAAACGTCTCGTCCAGGGGGGATGTGTCCAGGTCCATCCTGCCTGGAATTGTAGGCAAAGGTTTTAAGAGTTCTTTATGCGACATACTGTATATTTAATTGATTCTAGCCTATTTCAAATCTGTTCTTTCACGCAACTTATGTTATTTGTAACACTATTATCGATTTAATTGGTTCTCCGTCTTGAGTACGCTTAGTAGCGGTGTTACTAAGTGCAAAGTACATTTGGCAATATATAACAATATACAAACAATTAAAAATAATAATCTTAATTATATGTAGGAGAACGTAAACAAAAGGAAACAATTCATGGCAAAATGTACTCTTGCTCACAAATTCAAATTTTAAAACAAGTAGGTTAGTGCAGATAAAGAACTGAAAAATGACGAAAGGCGTTGCTATGATTACGTCATTAGTCATAGCAGTTTGGACCTCAAAGCACTTGCTGTAGGGGTGTATAATAATTACAACTATAGTATCACAGTCATAATATTTTTATTTATGAAACCCTATGATTGTTTTCCGATGCCATGGTTTTGCTATCACAGTCGTATTTACACGATGTGTATGAGTATTTTTTTGTGATTTTCAAAATCGTAAGTAAAAAGTTATCTGAAAATTTATGAAAATCGTAATTATGAAAATTCAAAAATTGTAAGTAACTGAAATTACAAACCATGTTAATATAAAAATATAGACAGTAATTTTAACATTTTATCAGCTTTTTTTATTACATTAGTCTGTGGTCTTTAATTATAAATCTTCCTTCATATTCCGATTCTCTAACTGCTGCGAATTTTTATTTCACCACCCGAATTCCCTTCAAAACAATGTGTACCTCAATTCCGAGTTAATCATGGTGCGATTTCCTGTCTAGATAATGTTAGACCCGTTCACTATTGAGTCATATTAAATCACGAACGGACGAAAACTTCGTCTCGGGTCGTGACTTTGGGAGGTCCGCCAACACTGACTCTAGCTTTCTACCAAATTGCATACAACTGTCTTTGTTTATTAGAGTAGAATAGATGATATCACATAATTATAGAAGGTTGTTTTATACGCAACATCTGGCTAGAGAAATTGAATGAAATTTAACCCCATTATGTAAGGAATTCACTTACTAAACAGCTAGGATGAGAAAAACCACAATTTATAATTCATGAATTCATCACGCTAAAGTAATTCTGCATATAATTATTAATTTGGGTGAAATTCATGTAAAAAATAAGATACGTAGTTGTTCCGTTGTTGTGTTCTTATTGGACAAAATACTAATCATTTATAATCACAATTTTTAACTTCTAAATTGACAAAAATTGTAAATGGGTGACACAAAAGAATACATTTGCGTAGATTACTTGTTTGTTATGGACATTATTGGGTGGAGGAGGGGTATATTTTATATGTATGAACATATAATTTGGAAATAAATTTCCAGTGCAAAAAGCTAGCAGTTAAGTTGCATTAAATCTACCAAACAAGTCGCCTCAGATAACACCTGGGTGTCTTCGCCGTGTTCCCTTCACTTTGGTTAGGAACCTTGCCTCTCTCGCAAGTCTGAAGTTAGGCGAGGCTAGAAGGAGTGACAATTCCTTTATTATTAAAATATAAATTTTTAAAAAATGAGGTTTTGTGGTGAAAGCTATTAGGCGCCATACCTTAAATACCTAACGCCTTTAGGGGGAGGGGTGTTTCGGCAGCGTTACGTAACTATTAAATCTTGACAATTTGTTTGAATTCATTCACAAAATCTTATCGTTTTCCCAAAAATACGAGATTTTTCAAAACATTTTAATGTTAGTAATATATTCTGTCTCCATTACAAAACAAACTAAACAAAATCAGAACAATGACTATCATAAATCATAATCTGCATGAAATAAGATGACAAATATTTGAGGGGGTTGGTGAAAGCGTTACGTAATTATTGAGGGGGTTTGGTATTACCGTTACAAGTCCGTTACATGGGGGAGGGGGTCTAAAAAGACCAATTTTAGCGTTACGTAATTTAGGGATGGACCCTATGGATGTGTGTACTTTCAATATTTTCGTACATATGGGGATCGAATGAGCATCTCGGCAGCCTCATAAGCCTTGTTTCAGTCACTCCATCACACCTCTTATTTGTAAATAGACAACACTGGAACCCTCTAAGTGAGAAAATGTCATGTGGAATGTACGGTAGAGCCAACGAGCAAAGTGATAGGAATTTGTTATTTGAATGGAATTATTTAATTTAGGAATATAAATATTCAAATGCTTTCTATTTATAGTTAATAATGCTGTATCTGATTAAATACTAAACTATTGTTTTGTAAATAGGTTGATAGTTCATTTTTTATGTTCAACTGACTTTTACTGAAGACAAGAAACTCTTCAAAAAGTAAACCGGTTAGGTATCTGAAGTGTTTTTTATTGTTTTCATTTTTTTTTCTGAGGAATACCGACTGCACATAGGCATAGTAAGCAATCCTGAAGTCATCCACACTCAGCACTTGACTAAGCTCTGCAAATACGTAATTTTTTAATTCTTAGTTTGATATATTGAACATGGGGAACCAACATAACTTATGGTCAAAAACTAATCCTAAATTCTTGAATTGGTTCACACGTTCGATTCAATCACAACTCCACACATGAGAGAGTAAATCGTCACAAGATACATCCTTAGCACACTCGGACCAGGATCATTACGTAAGTATATTGGGAGTGACGTTTAATGAAGTTTAATGACGTTCTTTCTGCCAAATTTAAGACTTGAATCTTGTTCTAATCCAACAAGTACTATTTTGACTTGGTGTCTATGAATCAAGCATGGATGCTATGGAAGTCTCAGTCTTACCAATATTCCACATATAAATGCTAGACATAAAAATATCGTCAGTCTCGTGACATAGCTCTACGAGAGTTGGTTATGACAGATCGCTCTAAACTGTAAAAACCATCTTAAGAGATCTTGATAAGATTACGCTTCAAATTTTTTCAAATTTTCAAATTATACTTTTGACCCTGAGTCTAAACTTGTGATATTATTAGGAAAGAAAGTTCCAATATGCAAATATTAATGTAATGTTTGTGTAGTCTATTTGGAAAACCTTTCTTTCCTCACAAACCATTAACGGAAGTATTTATTAACTTAATTTATAAAAATGCACAAATTAAAACGTATTAAACATGCATTTTCAAAACGGAAATTGAATTTTTTTTACTTTAAAACGCATTCCAAAATTTAAAAACCCATCGTATTCCAACCGATCGTGTAGTACATCAAAGCATACCAAAGTTGAAATGCTGTACCAGAAAAATCAAAGTCGGGATGAGGATTCCAGAGGCTAAAGTAAGCTATGCAATATAAAAAGAGCCAGAACGCTGGAGAAAAGTAAGCGTTGGTCTATCTGCCACGGGTTACCTGGTGGTCTCATTGGTAGACGGAGGTTCCCGTACTCACTGACACATGTCATAGATCAACAATAACTACCCATGCACAGTATCATGGAAACTAAACAGACTATAGATCATTGGCAGTTCTTTACACTCATTCTCGTGTAAAGAAGTTTGTCATAAGCGAGCGTCTACCACTTTATTGACGTGTGGGGATCTTAGTCAACTTAACCTATTAAAACAAAGGGAATTAGGTTTAGACTGTAGAGTATTAGGTACAATATTCGAGTATCAACATAGAGAACGGTCGGTCCTTCATTCCTCTCCTTCGTTAAAGTTAAGCAGGCTTGTGAAATAGTGAGTTAAGAGAAAACAAGAATCACTCTTTTTTTTTATTTTTTTTAGTTTGTTATAAGGTGTCACATTTTAAAACCTTTCATTACGTGAATTCAAAAATAACACGTCGTAAATACTTTTTATGTTACATTGGAAAGGTCATTCCAACATAACGCAGGCGTACAAAACACCTTCATTTGACACTTTCCTATGGAGTAGACATAGATGACATTTAAAATAGTCTGGTATTTTGTTTTACGGACCAATAAAACACACAATTGCAATTTTATACTAATTTGAACTTCTCGTGGGATTCGACTTTCTAACTGGACCAAAAATTTAAACTGTGCGTACTTTCAATCTAATTGGCAGTATTTCTCCACACAACCTTATGTAAAATCCTTTTATAGTAGACCAGGTCGATCCATTTGAGTGGAGGCACTACGAGATCACTGGGTCAAAAGTATAATAACACTAATCACGTAACGACTGTGGGAACGGCAACTGTCTACACTATATCTATAGACACACAGATATAATCTAGACAGAAGTCTTCTTATATTTACTGCTCCCACATGCAGCCATTCAAAGTCATGCCTTTAGTTCTTCTCGTCATATTCCCGCTTAGAAAACAGTTAACTGTGCACCGGGGCTACTCCAATATCATCTACATCTCAAAACAAACCCTTCTTAATGTTGCACAAACATAAACTCTTGCATCCATCAATTTCTCTTTCTGTTACTACTTAACATAATGCTCAGTTTGTACATTCCACCCCTTATTCATAGTATCATAGTCATAGTCCCATCCACAATATAATTGAATTTAAAATTTTATATTGGAATTTATAAGAGATGTCAGTCATCCATTCTCTGGTCATTTATTCCTTATCACGATACTACTTGTAGCGACTTTTCCTAGCTATGGAAGTTATTGTTTTCCTTCAGAAGGGATTTCATCATCTGAACTATCAGTAATAACACGAGTGTAATTGCTATAATTTTTATTTATGAGTGTTTTGTTTCATACTCAGATAATAGGTTACGGCCCTTATGTTTTGTTGGACAAGGCCAATTCAATTCAATTACCCACGCATATATTATCATACTAAGCATAGAAACTTCTACCAGGAGAGTGCGTCTACTGTCTTGAGTATCGAAATGATTTCAAATACTGCTATTTTATTTTGAATTGCCACTAGAAAGTATTCATTTGTTAAATAAAGAGAAAGAGATTGTAAGAAAACTGTTCTATTTTCGGTCCTCTTAATACCAACAATCATATATACCTTGAAAACTAAACCGCAAGCTATGACGATATGACAAAGCCTAACACCGTAGTACAAATGTTCACTTTATGATTGGCTAGTGTGTTAATTATAAATAAACTTGTCACTTCTAGCTTAAATGTGTTAGGTTTTGGATTTCAGGTCCTAAAATGCTTTTCAAGAGCTGTGAAGCACTTTCATGTGGTGATTTGGTATATTGAATATTCTTGAGTTGAAAACAACAAAAATATCATCAACATAGATAAAATGACTCAGCTTATAGCTAAGCATGCTTATATATTTGAGAAAATAGGAGCTAGAACAGACCCCTGAGGAAGGCCGTTTCTCAGGTGGTGCGTCTATGATAAATCATAGTACAGTATTTTAATAGCATAGATATGGACACAAACTTAATTTACTGTCAATTAAAAATATTTATCATAGTGGTTTTTGTATATTTAACTGAGGGAAAACGCATAAATACTAGTGAAAGTTATAAATATTTTTCATGAACAACTTAAGTCATACTAGTAACAAAAATTGAAAGGGTTATTTTTCAAATGTCTTATAAATAATGGATATTACTAATTAAAAAAAAATACAATAAAATAATTTATTTGGATTTCAAATGCGGTGATCTAGACATAAAGGAAATGAATATTCATAAAGTACGATATTTTTTACTTTCTTTTTACATATTTAAGTATATAAAAATAACTGACATCTGAAAAACAAATCACGATTTTATATCTTCCCTGATCGGGTGGAAATTGATGGATCTAAATGTTTAGTCAATGTAATGAGTTGATGAGTGATAATACAGAATTTGTTTTACTTTAAAACAAAATTATGTAAAAGAAAATAATATTTATTTTATTATATTACACAAAATCATTAAAAATATCAATAATTTGTAAAAAGAGGCTATCAAAAGGTATATTTTTATCCTGTCTAGTTTCCTTATTAAACCCTCATTGCAGCTAGCCACAAAACACTAGGATTTAACCAGTTACGCTACTGGTCATTTAACTGACCACTTTGAAATAACAGCTCTAAAGTGGAGGAAAGTAATTTGTAGTTGTAGTGATTCCGAGCTGAGTACACACCATCAGGCAACCTGTCAACTAGCCGCAAATTTGATGAAGGTTATTTGTGCTCTGCAGATTTATTTCCTTGTGAATATTAATGAAAAACCTTGAAAAATAACTGGTAATTTAATTTTGCAATCAATGAGTTAACCTTGTAGACTTTTACGTGTAAAGCTGTGGTTATTTTGTTGAAAAATTTTTTAACTCAATCTATATTACATTACAATGTTGAAGATATCCTGCCACCCTTACATACGTGAGTGATATTACGTTAATATGCGAAATGCCTACGACATTCGCGTTTTAAGAGTCTGCAGAGGCTGTCGGCCATGTTGGTGTCAATCCCATAAGAACAATGTTATTTACGAATCAACTTTTTTTTGTTATTTATAGACCAAAATTAGTGTGTAAGGTGTCATTTTTAACGTTATCATAGTGCGCATTGGATTTGCTTTTAATACATTGAATTCATTCGCTTCGTTTTGAAAAATAGGATAAAATAAAAACTTCAAATTAAATATTTCTAAAATGATTCTCTATAAAACTGATTAGGAATTTGCAAAGAAATTGGTCCTTGAATTTTTTCATCACGAGTGTCATTCTTGATCAAATGCTAATCGTCTGGAAAAATACTTTTGAAAATAACTATTTAGTTTCAATATACGTGATCGTATGTCCTGTTAAAAAAGAACATTGTTTAAATTTGATTAAAAGCAAGATGGACGACAGCCTCTGCAGACTCTCAAACACTCCATATATATACTGAATGGATACAGTACTAATTCGCACTTGGCCAATTTTGCTTGAATTTTAAGGTAATTATAACCATCTATCTTGTTTCAGTAATATAGAAGGCTCATATTGAGCAGGCTTTTACAGTAATACGGTCTCTCATAGGGGATTTATAACAGGTTTTCCCAATCCACGCACATATAAACCCTACGAGTTATTTTGGGTTACAGCAAATTACTAAAATTAATAGCCTTATTTAGTTATGCATGACGAATTTCAATTTAAATATGCAGTTAAAATCGAAGCTTAAAGCCATAAGGTTAGTGGACTGGTGACAGTCGTTGTTACCACTGTACGTAGTACTTGATAGATCACAAGTGTTGAAACACCACTTCGGTAAACATAACCATTCATTATAGAAACAATAATGTCCGCTCATAAGGTTCCCGTGAGGTTTCCCTGTACGGTGAAACTAGTTCGTGATCGGTATTCACAGGTAGCGCCAGAGGTCTCCCTCACTCTATTTCTCAGCATCCCTCGCTAATTTATTGAAGTGACAAGCAGATGAGCCAATCCATTGTCAGATAATTTATTTGAATCCACTCCCCGTTAGCACAGCCGAGCTTCTACAACAAACGTATTGCCTTAGACAGTCTGTTTTTTTTATAATCAACTATATAACGCTATTTCTATTAATGCCCCACTTGTGTCAGGTATATGAAGGAAGTTGATTTCAGTTTGAGTTCACACTCACTTTTACAATGCATAAGGTTGAGTAACACTGTAAAATGTCAGACTTCCATAAGGAACTGGTATGACACAATGCCAGCGTTTTCTAAACAGTACACATGAAGTTTTTTCTATTAAGTACATTTAGATGTCGAGAGACTTTCTCACCTTTTTATTAAATTTGTTAATCTGCGGATATCTGTAATTGCAGATAAGTTAATTACAGATAGTTAGTTGGCTAGTTAACTTAAGGGAAACCTATAATAATAAATAATACAGGAAAAGGAAAAAAATAAATATGATAGTCTTTCTATTTTGTTGTATCTATATCTACCAACAAAACTAATAAAAATTGCAAAGGAGGAAAGGTGTTCCAAATCTTACAGCGTTTATGCATACAGGACTAGTTAAAAGTCTAAAGACACCCAGAGTATTAAAGTGGTCTCTTATTAACAGACATTGAACAATAAAAATGTTCGCAGTTGTTTGTTGGCCACCATTCATAATATAGAGATGATAAATAAACCTCTATCTTGTACTGTTTATTTTCTTTCACCAAGACCCTTAAAATAGTTACATTATAAGGATCTGCATTTTAAAATGTTTAGGTGCCCTCGAAATAACGAATGTTGGTTCTCTGTGCCCGATTACTCCATGCATGAAAAAGTGCACTCGTATTTAAAAGCTTTTACAACAACAAACTAATAAGTAATCGAAGAGTCTCCATAGGTTTTACCAATGTATAGACATAAGTTTTAAATGTTTATTTGTAAGGTAAATATAGTAAAATGAACTGAATATGTTTTGAAAAATGTTTGCAGCATATCTTGATCATAACAGTGTACTGATGAAATTCACATAATTTTGGTGCTATTTACTTGTTAAGTAACTTCTTGCCGAAGTACATATTGATTGAAGAATATATATTACAACTCATGTGACGAGCTCTACAAAATTTAGTAAATTTTAAAATAAAAACTGTATTTTGTTAATATAGCTGTAACTCAAACTTAGCTCAATTTCGTTTTCGGGCCACAGGTTTTTATATACAATTTTGATACATATAACTAAAAATATGTTTTTAGTTATAACAAAAAAATTTAATTTTTTTAATTTTACATGTTATCAAAACTAATATGTGTGGAAAGTCAAGCTCAGTTTATTGGAGGTAGTTTTCAAAAAATCAGTTGCAGTTTTTGGTCTTGACAACTAGTGACTTGAAATAAAATCTTTTAAAAAAGAAGCTGTGTACATTTAAATTTATATTTTTAACTATTGAAAGAAGCTTTTCAAATTTTTAGCTTGGCAAAGTCGCCTTTAAACAGAAAATGTCATAATTTGTATACTTGATAGTACAGTACAGAATGATTACTCAATAACTGCCTTGTTTGTATTTTTCTTTTCAGTCAGAGTGTATCGGATATTTTGAAATGGACATAAAAATTCTAGAAGTGAATGCGATCAGTACCACAAATCCAATAATTAGTCTTAAAATGTCATAATGTATTGTTTTTAATGTGAACCTTTCCAATTTTATAAATAGTCTCTGTGGGCAGGGGTTATTATATAAGCGAATGCTGTTAATTAATGAGCACGTATAGAAACGTTCTACAACATATTTCTAGTCAATTTTTTAATACAGTCAAAGTTAAATTAAAAAGCGTATTTGATGGATAAACTTAGGTTTAACTTTTGTCAATTTGGTATCGTATTATTTTTATCTTGTAAATTAGGTTGTAATTTAGGATATCCAAGGATCAAAATCCCAAATAGGCTTCAAATTACGTTCTATACAATTAATTGACGAACAATCCTGCAGATCCAAGTGAATTGGTGAGTGAAGTTTAAAAATTTTAAAAATGACAGTGCAAGTAGGCAAATAATAAAAAGTATAATAATAACAAATATTTGAAAATTTTAACGGGAAAATTAATTGTCAACGCATATTTAAATCATTGTTGGCATTAACATTTTATAATGTTTTATTAATGCTACAAAAACTGGTTATATAAATACTGATGAAATTTCGTATAAAACTGACACCAACTGTCAATGAATTTTCATAAAGTCATAATTGTGTTACTGCACAGAGAAAAAGGAAACAGAGGTCGCATCCAATATTACGCTAAATTTGTGTCGAGTTAGTGTATCGTCTAGTTATTTATCTGTCTTACCATGCTATTACTGGGTTAATACCTTGTCAGTGACTCCTTTATTATCCCCAAAGCCTCAAGCAGTAACTAAGTAATTATTACAACCGATGTATAAAGAAGTAGGCCTACATCAGTTGTAATGTACTTGTAAACGCCACTGAGGCATTCGCTGTAGCCATGTGAAAACGGCCTCTGTATCTTTTTCTCTGTGGTGATTGGAGACTTACATTAATGCAAGCTAGTTGTCGATGAAGATTCTTCAACAAGATACAAAGCTTAAGCCACAGTTGATGTAAGATTACAAGGAAATGGTAATTCCAAGAATTACCAGATTAATGATTGGTGTCCCATTGAAATAAACCAGTTCTTCTGCGTCATAAGAAATAAAACCGAACTCGCAGACCTTGAGATGTAGTAGATTTACAACTGATTGTGAGATTGTAACTAACAACCTGTGTTAGAATTAATTTAATGGATTAAAATGTCGTTGTTACATTCTCGTATGTGTGTGGCTTCAGGACATTACTATGTTGCTATAAATGGTAAGAATTGTGTAGGCACACCTTTTACTGATATATAGAGCTTAGGGCTATTTCTACATCGTACCATTACTTCTTTACAAAGTATAAGAAATTTAATTGATTCAAGAATTCAGAACATTTAGTAAACAACAAAATCAAACATATGCTAACATGTGTACACTACAATTGTTCCAATACATCATAACAATTAGTTTCCTCAATTATAAACAAGAAATGCTTCAATATATTTGAGGAGTTGAATGAAAAATATGTTATTGAAACAGCTATCAGTTCAACAAACTGTCTAATGGGGTCCCATGCTATTTGCGGCACGCCCATTTGCGGCGCTCCTAATACAGTAAATAAAGCCTGGGTTATTGTTGTATTGGTACAGGTTGACAGCTGTCCCTTGCAAGGGAAGTTCCACATAACCACAACAACACTAGACACATATTTTGACATTTAAGAATTTCAATTTATAGTTAACACGATAACTCTTAAAAGTTCAGAGTAGGACGGTAACGGCAGTCCGTCCGTCTTCCTCCTGATCCCAAAGTCAAAAACTAACCAATAACTAGGGGGTCATTTTAAGTTGAGCCACAAATGTCAGAAAAATATGGGCCGCAAAATATGGGAAGTCCGCAAATTGGAGCACACCGTCTATGGCCCTGATCTGAACCTTCGTGTCTGCCCCGAGGTGCAGAAACCGGCCCTTGGACGTAAAAGCTATGTCAATGTCAAGCCAAGGCTAAGCTACTCTAACTAATTGTCTTGGCCGACAACGTCAATTATTGATTATTGATTTCACCGTTCATAACATAACGTTCACTCATAGCATTTAAATCTTATAATTGTTTACCATTTTTTTTCTTTTACTGAACAGTAATCTATCCACTTATGAATAATTTAAGATTCTTTAATTGTTACCCAAACGATACACAATAACTTAATTACACTAGTAACAATAAATTCTAAACACCCCGGTTTTTTTTTTTTTTTTTTTTAGAGCAACTACAAGATGTATTTCAAGGCTAATTAAAACTCTCATTACCCGATAATTTAATCAACAATTATTTTTATTTTTTGTTACTTTAGAACTAATAAGTCATAGAAAATGTCATTTACGGTATATGGCAATATTTCACAGAATATTTTATGATGAATAATTTGTTCAATGATGAACTTTAGAACGATAAGTCAAACAAGTTATTATTCCTTGGCAGATTTTTAAGTATTTAACTAATATGTTTAACGTACTTTTATACGTAAATCTAGAAAACAGTTTAACCTCAAAGCAACCCAAAAAAGATATTATATAAGTATTTGATATACAAATAGTGATAATCACAACATAAAGTGGCGTCTGATTAGTTAGTTACGCACTTTGAACGGCCCGATACGAAATTGCGTAATGCATTCTTCCCAAGGACGGCGATGTTTAGAGGCACGAGATCTGTGTTGTGTAAGATTATTACGGCCTCCCAAACCATTGTTTATCTTGGAGGAAACGTTCTTGCCACAATCATATCTCATTTGAGTGATCTCGGATGTTCGGATCCCACCTCTAATTCCGCTATAAGAACGACTTGTCCCTCTTCCTCAACCTACCATAAAACCACCGCGCTGCAGAGGCTCCCATGTCTTGAAGTACAGGGGTTCCTCAAACAGCCTGAATGCACAAACAATATATTGAGGCAGCCCCCTGCGTACGTATGTTTAAAAAATGTTCATTATTTCCATTTCCTTTGGATTTGAAGAGCCCTCCAAAGACGACTACCAACACAACGTAGTCCAAAGGCCTTTAATGTGAACGTGATTCCTGAATATGACATCTCTTTTTAAACACCATTATATTTCTTTTGTTTCTTCATATAACCTCCATACATTTTATGTTAGTAAATTATAATTTGTAGATTTGTTCGAATTTTTAGAAGATTATAAATCCTCATTTCCGTGTTACTATAAGTTAATGAAACTTCTAAAGGATTTAGAATTTTGAGCATTGCCAAACGATCTTTTTTTACGGTTTATTTTTAAGATTGTCAGTTCACATCTAAAATTCCTTTCTTCTTGTTATTCTCTTATATATTATATTGGCTGTACCAACAATTTCAAATATCAATCCTCTTACAGTTCATCCCTAGCAATTCACACTCTTAACAAGTTTTAAGAGTAGAGTTTTTTTTAATTTAATTGAATTTAAAAGTGTCGTTATTGAGGCGAAATTAGGGTAACATTGCCCTTTCTTACATTTAACCTCTATTATTACATTTAAGAGGTTGATTGTTAACAAAACGATACCATGTAAATTAATGAGATTTGAAAATTGAGCTAATAGGTCTTCTGATGGTGCGTTGATTTATGTGAATTAGTACGTATTACGGTGGTGGTTCCCCAAACAGACATCGGTAATTTTGTAATTTCTGGAATTACGATTTCTTGTTGAAAAAGTGGTGAAATATGAGTTTACACCTCTTGAGTAGGTTAATTTCAACGGCATTAAACTCGTTTTTTACCGAAAATATTAAAACTAGTTTTTTATCTGACAGTAAAAAAAACGTTATTCTTAAACTTTTTCATTTACCATATTTTGGGCTGAATACAAATATATAATTGGTTTTTTCAATAACATTATTTTTTCGGCCCAAAAATTACACTTTTTACTTACATAACCAAACATGGTTGGTAACAATTAGTGTAAGTTAGCATAACCTAACTTATACTAATTGTCTTTACTCAATAAAAATTCTCTTAATTTATATATCAAACTAAAAAAAGCTGATTAAAATATAATTTAAATTAACGGAAATTGTCAAAATACTAAAAGTTGTGACAGTGGTTTTTTTAGAATTTTTCGGTAAAATCCGTGATTTGCGTAGAATAAAAAGCATATGTCGTGAAAATATAACCAATTCTTTGCCCATTTCAAGCAGTATTTAAACGGAAGGTGGTGACTGACCGGGTATGAGAGCGCACATCTTGCGGCAGAGACGGTCCTCCCCGGGCAAGCTGGCGAAATGACACGTGTCGTAGACGGCAGGGCACTCCGAAGGCACGCAGTATGAGTAGTAGTCAGGGTACAGAGACTTGAACTCGTAGTACTGCTTCATCTGTGAGTAACACACTTGTTTACTTGGCAGTTCCTCTCAAACATTGCTTAAATAAATAAAATAATATTAATTTTCAAACACATTATAACCCATATAATCCCAACTTTATTTAAATTATTTTATTTTTCAGTACTTATATACAGTACTTTATTTAACAGGTTCTTGTTTATATGTCAATTTTTAATCACTATGGTGCATTTAATCATTTTTTAACACTCCACTGCATTTGGGGGCACTGGAGATGTTTGGGTTAGTACAAGTTTCTACTCTTGCTAATTTTAATTTACGTAGACTTACGATTGCATTTTCACGTTTATTGTATGTTATTTATACGGTTTTTATCAGTTTTCTTGGACTCAATCATTCTCTTAAGGGATGTAAACGATATACAATATCGACCAGACTCCAAAATAAGGGATATAACATTATATTCGTGAATATTTAATTAATTAACAGTAGATTAGTACACAGTCCACAATATTATATCAAACTAGCCGACAGTCCTTGCTTCGCTACGTCGTAATTCTCTACGCTTTCTTACCCATTCCTCCGTAGTCAATATAAAGCTATACTGTTCTCCTAGACAGCAACCTGTTATAGTGAAACCCTCTATAAGTCTACTTTAGGGGAACGCAAAGTATTACAATCATGTCAGAAATTTTTTAACATTATAAACATCAGTTAAACATTTCACGAAGAAAGCTAACTAACCAAGTTTTGTGCCATGTTTATGTTTTTAATAAGCTGTTTAAAATAAACTATTACAGTAAATTAAATCCAATGTTACTCTTAAGGGTTGAAGGAAACGTTAAGGATTTGTTTTTAACCCTTAGGAGTGGAATTTCAAAATAATTTTTTTGTGTGTCTCTTATAATACAAAAGCTAACTTCCCTCCAAAAATGTCGAAACAACCGATCGTCTGCAGTAAAAGGAATATTGTGCAGCGTGTGGTCCTTACCGGTCTTCTTGTCGTCGCAATAGTTTTTTAACAATGCCACTTTACGGCAAAGCCAGTTGCAAAATAGCGTTAAAGTTAAAAACATCAAAATTACATGTTAGAATATCCTTAACACTACATACGCACATACCTTATTAGAATATTATTTCATAGAAGTGTAAAAATGTTTAGTTACATTGATTTTAGAAAAATGAAAATATTAGAAAAAGTACTTGCAATAAAATATTAATTAAAACTCATTTTCAATAAAAATTTTGCAGCTTTTCATAAAAATTGAGAATTTTAGCCCCTCAAATAAAAAGTAGATTTTCCCCAATAGAAATAAAATAACTAATATTTGTTACAACAAGATCTTTTCATGTCGAGTCTGATCGACATGTTTGCTGCAATTTACAGGTTTTGGTGACGTTATTACGTTTGCTTCCTCTCCAAAGCTCCCTGATTGGTTCTCATCTCTTTTGTTCGAGGCACTTTGCATGTAGTGAAGGAATCTACGTAAATACTTCAAGTAACGGTCTTCTCGGCCTGTTTCACCACCATATTTTGCTTTATTAAGTTCACCGCTTTTTGAACCGTTCTTCCGCTATGTTCCGGAGTTCGGCAATTTTCCTGCGGGAAGTTTTGAAAAGGTGTTGTGCCGCGCACTGAGAGTTTTGTTTGTTTTGCGCGACTTTGATGTGTCGGGCGGTGCCTTTGGTTAAAATCGACTTTTCTCTGTAAGCAACGTAAGTTTGACTTTTGTTCTTAGCTTGTAGACTGTCGTTGGTAGCTTTGTCCCCTGCCCTTTTCGCTATTCACACCAAAACCTAGTAAATGTTTCTTAGTTTTTCTTGTTCTTTAAAGTGCTTTTTTGGCAACATTTCAGTAAATTTTGTCAGATTTTATTAATAAACAAAAATGAAGTTTTAAAAATCAAAATAACTCTTGGTTATTTTGTTGTTTTGCATATTCCTGAGGCAGAATCATTCATTCGTTTTAAGAAACATAAATAAAGAATTTATAGATAATAATGTGACATATTGAAAAAGTTTAATTTTGTTTTATACCATTATTCGAGAAAAGTTTTTAAGTTTGACTTTTAATTTTAAATAAAGTATTTTTACATGAAGAAGTTAACATTTTCATTTTGTTGAAGTTCTATTTTATTTTCAATTCAATTTTACTAAATAAGAATTTTAACAGATTTATTTATTTGCTTCTGTGTTTGAGAAATTAAAGATAAACAAAAATAAAATTATAACTATTCTGATATTTTTAAAGAATACGTTGCAGAATATATTTAAATCATAATGTAAACCCAATAAAAAGAATAATAACAATAATCATTCATAATCATAATAATTTTAACATAAGTAAATGTAATATTATAGTAATAACAAGTAATAACTAACAATATGATAAGAACAACAACAATAAAAATAATAACCTACAATCATCAAATTTAGTATAACATTTTCAAAATCAGTTAAAAATGCGATCAAGAAGCTCATTTTTAAATACACTAAGTGAATCATTAAACAAATTATCAGAATTTAATATAAAGGGTCAGAAAATAAATCGAAAATTTGCCGTTAAATGTTACGAATCAATTGCTGTTCCTAACATTAATTAATCTTGTGAACGTGAACAGTTGAAAAACACGACAAAACAACGTTGACTAGGCAGAAATCTTATAATGAATTTAAAATGGAAAATTAAAGCCTGAGCACTCTAAAGTGAAAAATGTGCTGAATATTCTGTCAGTTGAAACTGTTTGTTGTCTAGAATGATTGATGGTCTGAATAATCTATGTTTACACAATCTTATTGCTGTCATAACTAACCAATGAACTGATATGTGTGAGTTAATCGTACTACAGTCTCTTTGGTTTAAAATAATTTAATTTGGTTTCTTTGTCAATGCTATTACGATTGTTGGTGCAAGTTAACCTATCACACATTTAGATAATGAGTTTATGACCTTTATAGCTAACAATAAATTAACTCTCTACTTACACATGCCAATGCTTTTTCTACGTTGTGTTTTCTTCCTCTTAAAAATCCAGATAAGAAAATGTCATCTGTCCTTGCGTTCAGTGTCTCGTCCTCTGAAAATAAAAAAATACTACCTTAAAAAATTACTTTCTACAGTCGTTGAATTATTAAACAATAATTAATTGGGGTCAGAAACAGCAATAATAAAAATTGTCAATTTAGTTAGTATTACGTGTATCAAGTGTTACTGTTAGGTGAGTAGTTTCTATTATTGTACTTATCTATTGTTATATATTATATAGTTTATATTTTGTTACTGCTAGGCCTAGGTGTTTTTTAACCCTAAAACGGGCAAGAGCCTGATTTTCATCAGTACGTATTATTTTATATCAAATATCTCTCTTCTACTTGAAACTTGGATTAATTTTTCTCAATTTAAATTCAATTTTTATTTTTAAATGAACTATATTTTGGCCGCAACTTGTGTTTTTTTCTGTGTCCTGAGTCCGGTACATTCGCACCCACCACCGGTGAGCCCATCATTTGATTTTACGATGGTGGATTGCACAAGTAAGAGTGCCGGGTCCATAAACCAGAGGTCCGTGGATCGAAACCACACTCTAGGTTTTGATTTGAGTGAAATTTTTCTAATTACTATAGATTTTTTAACGGGGTTCTCGAGAGCTTTGTGTCCTTTTAAATTTTTCCAGTAGGAACCGCACTGTCTTGGCAGCAGGATTTGGTAGAATTATTAACTTAAACCATTTACTCTTTTTCTTTAATTTTTCAAAATAGGACAACTTCTGAATTATTTCGCTCTTGAGGCCCCGGAGTTGATGCTGCCTATTAAATTGTTTCCATAGTCTTTATTAATTTATTTTTTATGTGTTTAGTGTATATAGTTATTGTTTATAAAATAGTTATTGTTTATATTTATTCCTGTTTGGTTAATTTTAAATTTATCTATTGTTACATATTTTTATATTTTATATTTTCAGTGTCTAGTTTGAATCAGTAAATACTATTTTCTATCTTTGCTATCCAGAGAAAAAAAAATTATTTTTTTCACACTTTAATTTTATTTTTTGATTTTTAAATAAATTATATTTTAGCCGCAACCTGTTTTTTCTGTGTCCTACTGAGTCCAGTGTTTTCGGTGGGCCAAGCATTTTATTTTATGAGGTGGGTTGCAGCGTTAAAAGGTCGTTTTCTAAGCGGCCTTTGTATGATATAGTTTCTTAAAATTAAATTCTTATATTAAATAGACTTTTATAGAAGTACTATTTGTATGTCTATAATATATATATATATATATATATATATATATATATATATATATATATATATATATATATATATACACACAGTTTTAGACATCTTAGTAATTTGCATGCTTGAATTTAAACGTCAATGTAAATTCGTGTTCCATATTAATGTATAATTACATTAAATTCATGTTAAATGCGCAAATCAGTTTCACGTTTTGAACTGTAGCGTCCATGAGCTGGGTTGTGTATTGTCTGATTCCCACTCCATGTTGAGACAGACACAAATGGTGAAGTAGAAAATTTATCAATCATGAGTCGGCAGTCCCAGGGTCGATTTAAATTGTTGACACTATTACAATTACCCTCATTTTTCATGTTCAAACTTCCAAAATTTTCTTGCCTAACATCCCTGATTCATTGAAAAGTTTATACGTTAATTTGTGGATCACTACGTTTTGAAGAAAATAAACAGAGGTCGCACCCATCAGAGCGCTGAATGATGTCGAGTTAGAAACTCGGGGTCTCGAGTAGTTATTTCTTCAGTTATCTGTGCGGATAGCAGGGCCAGCAACGTCTCAGTCCATCCACTTATTCATCTCTGTATCCTGAAGGATAAACGTGAAGTAATTACTACAAATGTATAAAGATTTAGACTAGCGGTAACGGTTCACTGCGGTCATAAAAAGTGACATCTGTTTCTTTTCCCCTGTTTTTAATTTTGATAATATTTGTCAATCTTTAATATGAATGTCCCATATTATAATTTTGATAATTATAATATAATATTTAATAATTTACAGAAAATATTGTGTATAAATCTAACTAATGAAGTATTCCTATTAGTCCATTTCCGTTTGGTAGGGAGCTAAGTTTAGGCATATCAGCTACAATACAAGTATGCATTCTAAATAAGTAACAATAAGAAACATTCTCCATCTACAGCTCTATTGGTAAAAGAAGAGACTTTTTATCAAGAAACTGATCATCGTCCCGTTGTTTTCATCCTTCGGACAGATTGTATCCGGGACGAAATCGACATTTACCTTAAGGAACCACGAGGACGGTCAGGGTCAACAACCACTGCATTAAACATAAGGACCTAACAACGACCTTACAGGTATATATTACCATACAACTCTCCTCATTACCATCTTCAACAGGTCATAGAGTGGAACAATCCTCCCAGTCATCGGAGGCCTACTAAACTAACTGTCCTGAACGGTTACTGCTTCCATGTACAATTGTATTACAACTTATATACCGGGAAAACGATTTCGATAACAAAACTTATCACCATTAAAACTTCTGTAAAATTAAATGGTTTGTTATAGCATGATTAAATCTGGTCGTTTACTACTGTAGTCATCCCCTGATTTAGAGCTGAACGTCTCCTAAAATAATTAAAAATATTATTTGCACTTCTTAAATTTAGTATTTTTTTATTTTGACAGTAATTATTAATTGATTGATGTATTTGTAACTGATTTACACTTGTTTATATACATTCAGTTCTTAACTATTATCATATTAATTTTAAGCCACCAGTTCAATAGGTTACTTCACAAATCAACTATAACAAGCAAGCAAATCTCAAATTTCAAAAAGAAAATGAGATCTTTTAACGTCTTAATATAACACCATGTTCGTTTACTCCACTTATGTTATGTAACAATAACAAGAAATTGCATTCGTAGCAGAAGGTTTCACTAGGACTTTTTCTTTGTTTTAATCGTCATGAAATCAAAGACCTGCTAAAGACAAATACTAACCTTCTAACAAAGCTCTAAGTTTCTTGATGTTTTCCGCGAGTACTTCCGGTGTTTCGTGAAGATCCTTCTCTGCAATCTTCCTGAGATCATTTCTGATTTTGTTTGGGTCAGCGTTGGGTGAGACGATTCCGTCTATGTCAGACTGGAGTTCCGCAAGGTTACAGTCTGGAAAAAAGTTTCTTTATTTTAATACTGTACGAATCGGTTTATCTTTTCATAATTTTAACCAACAAAAATTGACATTTCTAGTTCTTACCTACCACTTTGGTTAATGAAGGGTTAATATTGTTGTAAGGTGACAAAAGTAACCCAAGATAAAAAATCACAACCACTTTCACTGTCCCCAAGTTATGAACTGTCAGTTATATACAAACTAAAATGAGCAGAGGGGAAGCTAAGTTGTAAGGTTGCCATTTTACTTATGTAAAGAACGTGATCGAGCGATAAACGAAGTATTGATTAGGTTTGTGATCCACCAATAGATGTTCTACATGTGAACATAATTGGGTAAGGAACCAAACCACTGCGTGATATTATTGTTGTGTGCAAAGGCATTAACCCCTTTCTTTTTAAAAGTGCCTTATTGTCATGTCCCAACATTGATACAAATGGATTTGCAACTGACATAAACAGGTTGATATATAGGTTTGTGTCCTATTGATAGGTATTTTGCAAGTTTAGGCCTACTTTCTCAGCAATTGTCAGCTGACAAATGCTCTTCTTATAATGTTACCCATATATGAACAATTTATACATCACATTTTCGGATTTCATCATAACATGACCATAACAAGTGGACATTATTAATGAAGTTGGCACTTGAGAACGGAGTGGTAGATAGAAATACGGTACCAACCGAAACATTGATTTTATATTACATTATAAAGGATTCCTGAAAAATTGCAGTGGGTATTGAATATATTGTTTAGGGACCTGGGAGCTCCAAGTGTTTTGCAAACGTAAACACGTATAACCTTTTGGAATATAATGTAGGTTTTCTAGTCTGTTAGTTAACTGAGTTTCTTTTTTTTAATATTCTTTCAATTAAACAATATTGTAGGACTTGTGATTTTCATTTAAAATATTCTTTATTTAATTACAATTAAGATGTCCTGAATAGGTTTTATTATTTTAGCCCCGGACAGATTTATCAACTATTACTTCCGTCAATCTGTCTAGCATAAAAAAAACGACACGACACATTTTAGATCGATAAATCCTTCTTCAGGTCCTAATGTTCAATATACTCGTAATATGTAGTGACGTTTTTGATTGGTGTAAACTTAATAGAGACAAATCGTACCAGCGAATGTGCAGGGAACCGTAAATGTTATTTGTTCGTGTTTTTGCAATTATTTTCTTGAGGATGGGATCAGAAACTCCTCCCAACAAGCTTCATTATGGGATTTATTAAGGTCAACGTTAATATGACATATTCAAA
Organism: Stictocephala bisonia; assembly: GCA_035578905.1. Classification (NCBI taxonomy): domain Eukaryota; kingdom Metazoa; phylum Arthropoda; class Insecta; order Hemiptera; family Membracidae; genus Stictocephala; species Stictocephala bisonia. The sequence continues at coordinate 4,695,780 of JAQJVL010000008.1, forward strand.
TAATATAAAAGGTAATACTGAAATACATCTCCCTCTAAAAGTTGATATAACTAGACACAAAAATATTATGCTTTTTGAAAAACACAGATAAAGAGCCATGTGCTCATAAAGTATATCTTCAAGATTTCATAATTTTTAAAAATTAAAAAAAGTGAGAATAAGAATCGACACTATGCAGAACCTTTATGCATCATCGTGGGGAGGCAACGCACAAATCCTGCGTACAACAGTGTAGTCTCTGTTTTGTTCCACCACTCGCAGTACACCCGTATAGTTTAACAGTAGACATGTACAAGAGGTTGAAATAACTAAATAAGGTGATGAAAGCTATCGTCGGTCCCCTTATATCTACCCCCCCCCCTTCCAAGGCTTCCAGTGCTGTGCAACATTGCTCCTCCGGATATAAGACGTAAAGAGGCACTTCTCAGAGAGTTCAAAAAGAACCTATCAACTCCGAATCTTCCCATTTTACAATAAAGCCCGCAACGTACACGGCGACTTAAATCTAGAAAACCACCTCTTCGACAAGATTCCCAGTCAATATCAAAGGATATTCGCCAAAAGCCAACTGGGTGTAAACTTGGGATATGTTTGACGGTCGAAACAAGTTTCTGGTATCAAGCCGTCATCGGTGGAATGAACCTTCCTCATAAAGAATGGACTATGTTGAGTTGATTTCGCACGCGAAATGGGAAGATGCAACTACTGGAAATATAAGTGCGGGTAGCAGTCACGAGATTGCGGAGTCTTCGTTCAAACTATGGATCACATAGTTAATGAATGTCCTTTGCGCTCTTTTCAGGGGGAATTGGCTGGTCTTCATTCAATCGGAGAAGCAAGTGTCAAATGGGTATGAAACCTGGACGTAGCTCTGTGATGGGAGATCAATATTTAAACACTAAGACACAAGTACTTTGTTCTGTACAGTTTATTTTATTTAGACATCGTTTATGGGTTTGTTTTTTAGTTTTTTATCAGTTTAGTAACTGGCTATGAAAGCCATTCAATATATGTATAAAACTTATAATTTAAAAAAGGTTTCTTTGTAGATTTTAATTCCCAAATATATGAAATCTTGAAATCAATAATCATAGTGACTGGTTGGCCCCCTGGTTTGTTTGACTGAGGAACCGGATAGATATTCCAAGTGGTGTCTAATTACGTGTCCATCAGTTAACAGTTTCCGGATCCGCTTTTGTAACTTCGGAAGGCCTGTACTGTGAGAATATACTGTATAAAGATGATTTAGTACAACTGAGAGTTCGCTTTCTTCTTCTACTCAAAGGAACATAACTAACAGAGGTGGACTTCATTGATTGGTAACATTTTCAATTACTAATAAAGATAAAATAATGATCAATACATTTAACTGAAGATTCAATTTTTCAATTAAAAGAAATTTCAGTTCAATAATGATGACTTTAATAATTGGGAGGATAGTTTACTGAGTATTTCTGACTTGTAGATAAATATACAAATATTTATACTGATATTAACTACATATTTTAATGCTTCTATTTTAATTGAGTCATAAAACAATAATTCGGAACACAATTTGCCTGTACATTAATAATAGCATAAAAATAGAACCAATATTAAAGTAGTTTGTGTGGAGTTTGCCAACTGCCTTGTAATATTTACTCAAGACATCTCCATTGATTATCAACAAATTTAAATTCTGAAAAAAATCGCACGAAAAGAAGTATAAAATTTTTATTTAAAATAAGATAAGACAGAATTAATTACTTCTCTCAAATCTAAAAAAAATTAAACAATACTAACCATCAAAATGAATGAAGTAATAAAAAGTGTTCTTTTAAACAGTATCGTTTCACGTGGTGTAGCCTACACATTCATCTGAGTGAAACGTTTAAGGCTGTTTGGTCAACCATTTTTTTTAATTTTTTCTATTGCAATGTCTTCATATCAGCAATTAAACAGCACCCAAGTAGTTCTTTCATTAAAATTATGTTTATAGTTATAAATTCATCACCTCAAAAATGCGAATTTGGGCTTTCTTGGTACATACAGAATTTTAAGAAACTATTTTCCCGATTATTCCCAAATTTTAAAAACAGACCCTCACAATACTGGCCTTGTATAAATAATTAATGTTATATGTTTGTTTTTATTATATTAGATGAGAAATACAGAGCTAAGTATTGTCTTGATGAGATTGTTGCGATGATTCCTGTACCACTCACTGCCTGGCATTGCTTATATGATCAGTAAAACATTGTTGGGTTAACCCCCAGTACCTAGGATTGTACTTGATTTACACATTTTTGGATATTTTATAGAATTACACATTTTTGGTGTAATCCTATATTAGTCACTATGGTGAAATTGACTAATAAAAAACATTTTGAAATCCTGCGAAAAACAAAACCAGATGGAAAATGCGGCAGGTATACACGAACAGTGGTACTGACTCACATACATATACACGTACAATGGTATTCACCAACCAACCCACCCATACACGTACAGAGGTATTCGTTTGGGAAAATCCGTTTGAAAATAACTGTTTGATTTGGAAATGTGTGATCATATGTCCGGTTCTAAAATAACATTGTTCTTACGGGATTAAAACCAACATGGCCGACAGCCTTTGCAGACTATTCTGCGGAAAAGTTGGCAGCCCTAAAGTGATAAAACCAATAACGGAACTATAACGGATATTGAGTTTTTACTTTAATCGTCAAGAATTAATTTAAATGTTCGCATTTTAACTGTACCGAAATTATAAGAATACCATACTCTAAATTTTACCAAAGTGAATTTACTCAACTAAAATAGTTCTTCACTTATGAAACGATACTTTAAGTGTTGCTGTACGTTCATTATTACATACCAGATCCATTAAATTGAAATCATGTTTTTTTGTGTTTTTCGTCAATAGAAACGGCCCGCTTAAATATTTTAGAACATTTCAATATGATTTTGGTTGTTAATGTTGTATTAAAATTGTATAATTCTAGCATTGTCTGAACTCTAACTAAATTTGCTAATATATAACTATCTTAAACTAAAATTATGCCAATCGTACATTTTAAAAGTGCTTGTTTTTTATAACAACATATGCTATTTTTTATGCCACATTCCTGGAATAATCTAACATAAATTTAAATCTATTCCGACCTAACATTAGAGTGTTTGTAAGATGCTAAAACTGCTTGTTTGTGAGCATTTTTCCTTGTTTGCCAGGTGTCACAAAACGCCTTGTTTTCTAATGACTGCTGCCTTGACTTTGATAGTTCCTTATTACACGCAGTTAGCGGAGAGTTGAATCTACTTAACTACTATGTTTAAGTCATTTACTACATTTTATACTCTTCAATACAAGATACGCAAAAACCTCTTCATCAAAACACGACATTTCTAGTTAGTGACAGTTTGACATTTAGCTTGTTGACGTCTTTAAAAAATGCACCGTAAAATTTAATTTGATACGGAGATTAGTCGATAGGCTTAATTTAGAACTAGCAAAATTCAAAAATCTTAAAAATAGTTTAGTTAATATCCAGGCGAAGAATTATTCTAGTGAATAATAAGTTGATTTTTCTAAAAAAGATAGTATTTTCATAAGTATCCATACTTATTGTTTTACAGTTAAATACGTTAAGCTTAGAATGCAATTTTTGGTGACTTTATATGTAAAAAAACCATGATATCAACTCTAGAGAGACCTTTTGGTAGCAATACAATGATCACTATAACTAGCTTTTTCAAATAATAAACACGAACCGTAGATTTGAAATAGAACAGCAAGTTGTAGGTTAGGTTAGGTTAGGTTAGGTTCTCCAATCCCAAGAAACTAAGCGACATTCATATTTATTTTAGAGGTAAACTCCTTTATATAATTCAATTGTTGTAAAAGATCCATTTGCCCTAAAAGTTGTACGCATTTTTCGTCTAATTGTTGTGACGTCATAGGTTACCCTCGTCATCTCCAATCCAATCCAGTGACTATTCCAGTTTAATGTAAGCACTATACAAGTATTCTGCCTAACTAACATTTTTTCCCCCGCTCCCAAACTCCTCTTGTGCTTCCTTTCGTCCAACTTTTTTTAGACCCAACTATAGTCGTTTTTTTATTTTTCATTTCACGTATCTTTTGTTTACAAACTACTAATTTTCACCATTTTAACATGGTTGGAATTGAAATGTTCTGAAAAAATCATGAGTTATATCTCTATGATTTTTTAAATGCAAAATGAATTTAAAAAAACCTTTGTTTTGTAATTAATCAATACCACAGTACGTGTATGGGTGGGTGGGGTGGGTCAACACCTTTGTACGTGAACGGGTGGATGGGTCAATAACACTGTACGAGTATTAGTGGATGGGGGGTGGTCAATACAATTATACGTGTATGGGGGACTGGTGGGTCAATAGCACTGTACGTGTTTTGGCGGGTGGAATGGGGTCAATACCACTGTGCGTATATTAGCGGGTGGGGGTGCCAATTGCACTGTGCGTGTATGATCATACCAATACCACTGAACATGTATGGATGGGAGGGTGGGTCTAAGACTTTTTATTATTTCTATGTTTGTATGTACCTCATTCGAAATACATATCTTTACGATATATGTGCGCCTTAGATATGTATCAGTGAGACAATCATTTACATTAATAAGGTTAGGTTAGGTTCATATCGAGTTCTAAACGATAGTATGAAATGAGAGTGGTTGTTAAATACCATTATACGAGTGCTTTTGACTAGACAGATATTTTTTATCCCTTTAAAGTATACTTATAATGGCGATTCCCCAAACATTACTTATTTTTATATTTAATAAGACGTTTTATTTAAGTTTCTAATCGTATGATATAGCTTTACTATGATATGTATGATATAGCTTTACTATGATATAGCTTTACTAAATCATACGATTAGAAACTTGTAATAAGTAAATTTACTAATTACAAATAAATGAAGTAAAGAAAGTCGAACTTTGAGTATTTAATATGGATTTATTTAACAACTGCAAACCTTAAGAAAATTATGCTGATTAGCGTCTTTTTTCAAATGACTATTGATCTGTCTGACATGGTTACTAAGATCATTAGTTTCGACTTGACGGATGTTACAGTACCAGTGAACGTCACACAACACAAATATATTACAATACAAGTACAAACTATTACGGTGAACCACGCTCACCTCACTCAGACCGAATACACGAAAAATGCGTACACCAGGAATCTTGCAAAATATGCGTACAGGATCAAGTTTTGAAAGATGACGAGGGTAACCTATGACGTCACAACAATTAGATAGGCGAAAAATGCGTACAACTTTTAGGGCAAATGGATCTTTTACAACAATTGAATTATATAAAGGAGTTTACCTCTAAAATAAATATGAATGTCGCTTAGTTTCTTGGGATTGGAGAACCTAACCTAACCTAACCTAAACTAACCTAGCCTAACCTAACCTAACCTAACCTAACCTAATTTCGCTGTACGCATCTTTCATGCCACCGGGGAGAATACTTACCTCGTCAAAAATATCACTATTTCCTTCTGTACGCATATTTCGCTGTACGCATTTTTCGCTGTACGCATCTTTCGTGCCACCCTCAGACCAGAGGGATTCACAAAAGAATGCGAATTCCTTTTGAAGATTATTTTGTGAATCCCTCTGGTTTGAGGAAGGTGAGCTTGGTTCACTGAAATCAATCACCATAATATATTTGCATTTTGTACTTATACTGTAATATATTTGTACCAACATATATTATGCTAATTCAAAAACTATTTCATGTTTGTTACAAAAAGGAATGTCACAAAATAATGTTTATCAATAAAAATATATTTCTTTAGATGCATAATAAAAGAAAAAAAATTTTGGAAACACATTTTGTTCAATAATACATTTTTATTCTAAAAGATGAAAAAATGAAGAAAAAAATCACTGACGTCACTCATCCAAGCGCCGTCGACATTTTGAGATGGCCAACCCGTAAAAGGTCGGTTCCAAAACCGGATAAAGCGTCGCAATCAACTCACATCTTGGAAATGTAGCTCCGGTAGATAAAGGTAAAAGTCCGGTCCTGAGAAACGAGTGTATTATCTTTCGCACTTTATCAATGTCAATGGCTTCCGGCAGGTAAGTTACAAGCGTCTTTCGTTCCAGAGAGTTACGGCTGTGATCTGGAGCAGTGGGGCGAACTATTTGGTTATGTGTGCAACGTTTATCTATGCAAACCTTAGTGAGATTTGGATATTGAGAAATCTAGTTATTATAGTAATAATTAAAATTAGACAAGCTACAAATAGGAACCGACGGCCCTGTATTATAAATACAATGTTGCCGTTTTATTTCTACTGTAGCCTACGTTTCTATTACTATTATGAGTCATAGTGAACACTGTATGATTATTAAAGGTGCAATCTATTGGACCATAAGCTTGTATTATAAGTTTATAAAGTTTTAAATCGTCAAGAATTACACTTAAAGTTCCACGTATTTTACTGTAAAAAAATAGTAAAGTTACTCAATTTTTCACAAAAACCGACTTTAAGTCTACAAGGTCTTCTTCTCCTGTCCTCCTCCTCCTAAAAGGTCATAGGTCTTCTCCTGTAAAATGACAATTCAGGTGTTATGATACAATTTATTATTGTGGACCGAATCCTTGAAATATAAACCCATATTTTTACGTTTTCGTGGAGTGAAACAGCCACCAAACACGAAATCCTGACATATCAACATTGTTATGTGGACCGAGTCACCGAGCATGTACAATATTAAATATTAATAGGTCAGAGATTGTTCGAGGCTGAATGGCCTATATTCTTCTCCCTACAATGCTGATGGTGTACTAAACAGTCACCTAAATGTTCATCAGTACATCATGGAGTCAATTGAAAATAAAGATATACAGTACAAACGAGCTGATGTACAACACAATAGTCAATCCAACATTTGCCATCCAAACGTGTGTTTGGACAACTACGAACGTGTGTTATCTCAGTGAAGTCATTATAGCTGAGTATAAACACTATGAGTTCAGCAACTTACAGCTCTTACAGATAACAGAAACTATATCACCAATAAATACTGTATTTTTCATATAATCATCGTTCTAAAAAGTGGAGGCATCACATTACAATTTACGAACTCAGCGTTTATAAACATTTCAAATATATTCACTCTCAAGATACCCACTAATCTTAACTCTTCAATATTTATATTACAATTATTCTAGAATATCCCCACACTTAATATGTAAAGTAGTCAATTAGTGATATTGCTACTATCGTACTTTAAATGCGATTAAAATATATTAACAGCTAGATTAAGTTTTTTTTTTTTTTTTTTGTCTTCTAGTAAAACCCTTAACGCTTTTATTAAAATCTTAAGTTTTCTTTTTTTCAAGCGTTAAATTAATCCACTATACTTTTTTTATTGTTGTGGTATATGTAGTAACTATTATTGACTTTGATTTCTTTAATTCACTACTTTTTATTCACTGTTCATATTATTTATGTATATGTTGTTGAAATTTCCTATTCATGTACTGTAGTTGTACTGTAAGTGGCTTATGATGGTTAGAAATAATTACAAAGCAAAGAAGAAGACAAATTAAGGGACAGAGACTTTTTGTTAACTTTAGGTTTCAATAGATATGAAAAGATTCTTCCAAGAACTATTAAGTATATTTTACTATCAATAATTTTTATTAGTCCCCGTTTCCCCAAATATTATGTATCTCTATGTTTGATAAACTTAGGTGGCCGTTTCTGTTGGAAAATCGCCAGCACATGACATCCCTGTAGCTAGTAGCAGTGCATGTTGCCATCAGCACCAGACAGCCCTATAGCTAGTAGCAGTGCATGTTGACGTCAGCACCAGACATCCCTATAGCTAGTAGCAGTGCATGTTGCCGTCAGCACCAGACAGCCCTATAGCTAGTAGCAGTGCATATTGCCGTCAGTACCAGACAGCCCTATAGCTAGTAGCAGTGCATGTTGACGTCAGCACCAGACAGCCCTTTAGCTAGTAGAAGTGCATCTTGCCGTCAGCGGGCCAAAACACGATTTTTCTATTTCAACTACACGGTTCGTGTTTATTATTATAATTAAAATCATTTAAAGCGTCGCACATTTAACTGTGAAAAATATGAAAATCTAGTAATTTTTAAAAAAACCCAACTCATGGTTCACTAGAATAGTTTTCCACCTATCAAAAGGCATTTCAAGTAATACGATACGATCATTATTACGGACTGAATCTAAGAAATAGAAACTGCTGTCTTTGGCGTTTTTCGTGGAGGGAATCGACCCCTTAACAGAGCTGTCACCACCCGAACAACCACGTACAGTGAGCCCCACGCTCTACTGAGTTCTCTTTATTTACATATTTTTCACTTGGTTGACATTTCACATCGTTACAATTTAGTTTGAAATGATAATACTTTGTTATAATATAGTGTTCTGTAGGCAATTAGGTCGAATCAATCATGACAAAATGATGTTTACTTCCTCAAGCAAGTCTAGGATAGATCATTAGGCTTCAACAAAAGATCATTCCGTGAAGTCAGAAGTTCTAGGCACGTAACATTGATCCGGTTCAACTTCATCCTTGTCGAACCTGTCATGTTATTAGATGCCCTTAACAGTGTTTTCCAGTGAATAATGTTGTCACAGTCGAACCTCCGACCCTCTACCTGGTGTTGACTTGTAGCTGTTAACAACTTGTAGCTCCGTCGACTATCAGAAGACCGGTTGTCGACTGTCCGTCCATCCCATCCGTCCCCAAACCATTGTGTGAGTTGAAGAATGATGCCAGACTACTACCTCATCTCAGCTTGTCCACCAGGCAGCAAGTCTTATCAGTAGCTGTTTGTCGTCAAACATTATTTCACGTAAAGAAGTTTGATATTATATTTATTAATATATGTGTTTTTAAACTTGAACATCCTATATATGATCAGTGTGTAGATAGCCCCTTGAGATTGCATTTCTCCGACTGGTTTTAGTTTATTTACATGTTTATAAATATGTTAATTTATACAAATTAGATTAATAATAACAATTAATGCTCTAAAACCAATTGAATTAAGACAATAATTAAGAACAAATGTGAAGAAGAATGTCGATTTCAACACGTACTCATCACTAATAAACCAACCATGAACAAAAAGAGTAAAACATACATAGAACTTTCTCTGCATCCACAACTGTCTTTGTTTCTGTCGTGAAGATTTTTTTTAGATGTTGTTGTGTGCATGCTTCGTCTATGTTCACATAACTAACCTCTTGTCAGGAAACTGTGAAGAGTGACTTCCTCTTCCCAACAAGCAGCATTGTTAAATAACAAACATTAATAAATCTCATCAAGGTTTGTTATTTCACCTAAAATATATTCATCAGAGTCAATAAAATATTGTATAACCTAATACTGCAAAAATATATATAAAAGTAACTTTAAAAAAAGAATATACTACTATGTTCACCTTCCAAGGATTCCAGAAGATAATATATCAAAAATTATAATAACAACAACGTTTGAACAAAAAACATCGGCTAATTGGAAAAGAGATTATGCAAGAACTTACCAAAAAAGAATATTTAATATATAGAACAGATAAAACCCCCTAAAATAAAATCATACAAGATTCAACATATTAGACATTACATTGTCGGCAGATCGACGGCGTGTGGCCCACGTGGCTAACGGGGTGTTTGGGTACGATCAATATGGATATGGACGTTTTCGGATTAAATAAGAAAGTAAAGATCTGAAAGGACGAAGATAAAAGAGAAGAACAAAAAAAATGCTAATCGTAAATAACTAAAGTGGTATAATGGTGACCGTAAAAGTTAAAAGAATAATAACAATAATCTGTACATTTGTTGTTTGAAATATTAATTATAAGTTTTTAAAGAAATAAATTGTACTTTGATAATTATAATATCAAATAGTAGATATTTAATTTGATCTACCAGCTTGAAAAGCACTTATCAATATAAAATAGTTTTTAATGGAATAATTGATGTTTTAATGGCTTATATACTAACGTTTTGAATGACCAAGATCTTAGTCAGGTTCGATTCCACACTAAGACAGTGGCCCCTAAACACTATTAGAGCAAGGCGAAGAACCAACGTTAAACATTAATAAAATGTACAAAACAAGTGAGCTTCACACATACAAATTTAATAAAATATAAGAACACAATATACAAACATTATGGTTTTTTATGGTAAACATTTTGCCTTAAAGAAATGTTGATAAGTAATTAGAAGCCATGCTTAGATGTAATATTTTATTCCTAAATTTGCATATTTTGTACTGATTAACTTATAAAATATCTTTCAAGTTAAACTAAACGAAAAATTCCAAATTTAAATATTTGATTAATGTTAAGTATTAAGTAAAAAAGCAATCTCGTATAAGGTGATTTGTTTGAAATTCTATATCGTATACACTTCTGGTGGAGCGAGCAATCCAACAATATAATCTACGTCAAAATCGGTCGAGCTCTTAACAAGATATGAAAACATAAAATACGTGTACAACTTATTTCATCAATTGTGTGAAAATAAAATAATGTCTGAGTAAAATTAGAGTAGGGTTCGAAAATTAAGGAGTATGAGAGCTCTTGAAACGAATTGAACAAGATTTGCGTCAGGATGCTCTCATTTTCAGTAGAAAACAAAATAATTTTCATACAAGCCCAGTAGACTAGTTCTATTGACAAAAACTTCCATACAACTTGGATACAACTAAACTACGATGAATGGATTAAAAATAGAGTTTATGAAATTGATACTTAAAGTCCATAAAAGTGAAATACTTTATTAAATTACTGCTGAGGTCAGTTTTCTAATGTGATTAGCATTAACGTAAATGTTACAGGAGTATGCTAAAATGACAGAGTTGTCTTGTATACAGAGTTAAGGCGGTGACCAGGTGTTAGTGGCAGGCTTATCACATAGCGACTCGACACTTTCCAAGTCATTTGCAACTCTCGCAACACAACTATACAATAAAGTAATCATTCTGTACTTTTTTATTTACATATCAAATCAATTGTCATACAAAAATTCACATGACAAAATATTAACTGTGTTTTTAGCTTTTCTTCTTTGTAAAACATTTAAAAAAGATGTAGTATAGTTATTTCATAAAGCCTCGTTTTCTAAACAATTTTTAATCAATATCATCTACTTTAAAAAACCTATTTAATATTCTGATGTCACAACTATTAAACTATATATGGAAGAATTGCTCATTTAATTTCAGCTTTCGTTTTTTTTCTTAGAATACTCTCAGTTGGCATGACTATCTTGTCGAGAACTTTTGTTATAGAAGGCCTATTACGAAAATTTAGACTCAACTTAAACGACCATTAGCCACAATTGACACCTATAAAACTTTTAACATATTCTTGAAATTAAGTGACCTTGTTTCTATTCATCTATAACTTACAGATTATTGCAAGCAATACTCCATGTTAATGAACAAACAGCATCTGAAAATATGAAAGCCATTAATTAAATTGTTCAAAATATCATTCTACTTTGACTCGAGTAAACAATAACCGTATTATATCGAACAATTTTAGTTTTCTTTGTATGTAATATATTTCCCGACCCTTGCGTACGGGATACTAATATAACAAGATGCTCAGTTTATTTAGACATAAGTAAAAATAGTAAAAAATAAATTTGGTATTTGTATTTATTTATTCCTCATTTGATAATTATTTATAAATTTATTTAATCTGATGAGTTTGGATATGGTAGGTAAACAAGTTTAAAATCAATTTCAAATAATTTTATACTTGCTAAAAAGACAATTACACATGCAATTGATTATTTATCTCTCTAGCTCCAGCTAATTTGAGAGAAAAACTATAATAATTTCTTTACAATTATGTGTGCTGCAATTATATTTGAAACATATAATTATACATATATATTATCGTATACTTATTTTAGGAACTTCCTTAAATCACAAACAACATAACAATAAACAGCCGGATAAATATAACATTAGACTCCTATATATACTGTACAACAAAACAACTCAATAAAATTTTTAGAATCAACAAAAAACAAAAACAACGAGCAAAGAATTTCAAATCCTAAAATTTACAAATACAATTATACTAAAAAAAATAGTAAGTATGTGAAATAATTCAATAAAAAATAAATCAAACAATATTGTTTTCTAGTTAATCTAGTAAGGTTAGTCCAGGTCAAGTGTCAAAGAGGCTTCTTAGCCATTATTTCGGCTGCGAAAATAAGACCTTCTTTTTAAATATCTTGTTGTGGTACTTAATTTCCACACATTCAGTTGATTAAAGCCCCCGACCATCTATCTAGACTGATAGTTAGCGCCATGATGTATGTGCTAAGTAATATGGTATTTTAAGCATCAATCTTAAAATAAAAGATGAACCTTAAAATAAATTATCATTCTTAAAATACTACGTCAGGAATAAATGACGAAACATTTCAAAATTCCACGTGCATTTATTTTCAAACGTAACTGAAATATAAGTTCAAGAAATAAAGAAAATAATTTCTGTTCACTTTTTAATTCAATATAAATTAATTGTATTGACATATAAATTAATGACAAAATATGTAGCCTGTGTATTTTTGTTTGTCTTCTTTGTAAGAATATCTTAAAACAAAACTTAGTAAGTTATTTAATAATGGCTGTCTTTCTTAGTTAGACTTATTTATTGTAATCAAATATATTATATTATAAAATAGTGACCCATAATTATATTCTATGTCGACACTATTTCAGTACTACATATGGACAGAATTGGCGTCATTTCCAATTTTCACGCTTTCCGTTGTTGGGGATTTTTTTGAGAATACTCTATTGGCAATAAACTCTCTGAGAGATACATTTTATTTTTCATCGGTGGGATTAGACAAATTTAGTCTAAACGACCATTTAATCACCTCAATTTTGACCCATAAAACTTTTTTTAACAAAACTGTTACCAAATAGGAGCATTGTTATTATCACATTCTGATGAATTTCGTAGATTATATGACATGAGAATACTCCCATGTTAATGCAACCAACATCATCTGGAAAGATGCAATAGCCGGCCATTATATAATTGCGCAGTTACATTATCATCTACATACCTCCGAGGTCAAACTATAATCCAGTATTATTGGAAAATAATAGATTTAGCCCTTTTCTTTATGTATGTAGTAGTTGTTTACCCGTGCCTTGCTACGGGATTGACATATAAACAGAGATGTCTCAGTTTATTTAGAGCAGTCGGATGTAAAAATCAATGTAAAAAAATAAATTTTTGGTTTTTAGTTTGTTGAATTCCTCATTTCTGAATAATTAATTTTATACAAATTTAATTTAATTCTGACTAGTAGTTTTGATACTGTGAACAAAAAGTTAAAACAATTCACGGATAAGTTTCTATAAATCTTGCCCTATCAAAATGATCAAATTCAACATAGAATGAAGTTTGTTATAGTATATTTTGATATTATGATTTTACAAGGCTTTGTTGCAGTTGTTATTTTAGCTTGTCTCAAAATCAATTGTTGATTGTTTTGGATGTCATCGGTTGAGTTGAAATAAATATGTTTAGTTTGTTTACTTTCTGTAAAACGGTTAGTAAGAGTAAGTAAATTGTGGTTTTTAGAGTTGATTTTGCAAAATAAATAGTAAAAAATACCTAGATTATCTGTGTTCAAAAGGAGGAGTATAGTGTTCTCTGGACGCCACAAACAGCCAGAATAGCCAAACAGCCACAAACAGAACAGAACAACATATACTGTTGATCTAATTTTTAAACAATTACGTATTTAGGTTATAAAATATTCTGATATTCTAGGAATTAAAAAAACGGACAAAGCTAATGTTTAAATAGAGAAAAAGTGTCGTAAAATGAAAACTCGTACAAAAAGAAAATCAGATGACCTTTATGAAGAACAAAAGGGCCCAAACAGACTTGAAATGGCACTGGCATTAAATAGAGATTACTTGAATAAGTTATGAGTAGGTTATTGTTTTTTACGTTTTCCGAAAATTTAGTTTTTAAAGGTTTCTGTACATTTTTCTCAGGATTTAGGTAAGATATCAAATTGAAATTTTTTGTATTTTGGTCCTTACATTTAGTTCTTTAATTCCAATAGAAGGTTTAAAAAAATAATTAATATTTTATTTGTTATACAATTTTAAGTACTAAAAACATGATACATTTTGTATTTGCAAACAAAAACATTGCTCCTGAAGCATGCGATATTTTTAAAACCCTCTGTTTAAAACAAAGTTCATGAGTTATTCAACAAAATAAACAAATAATCATATTGACATGTCAAGTGGTTTCTGAGAAAAATGTACCTAAATTGTATCAATTTTACACGTGTGAGATTCAACCATCCGACTGCCCTTTTAAATCTCAATAAGCATGACTTAGCTTATTTAAAAAAAATCATTTTACTTATTTATTTCTTAACACCCTGATCGACAAGATATGGGCGATGAGTGTATCACTAATGTTCAATGAGTGTGATGAGTGTAGATGAGCGAATGTAGTGATTGTAGCAAACTAAGGCCGACTATTCCTTAGAAAGTGTCATTCATTATTAGCCCTTAGAAAGTATCATTCATTATTAGCCCTTAGAAAGTGTCATTCATTATTAGCCCTTAGAAAGTGTCATTCATTATTAGCCCTTAGAAAGTGTCATTCATTATTAGCCCTTAGAAAGTGTCATTCATTATTAGCCCTTAGAAAGTATCATTCATTATTAGCCCTTAGAAAGTGTCATTCATTATTAGCCCTTAGAAAGTGTCATTCATTATTAGCCCTTAGAAAGTGTCATTCATTATTAGCCCTTAGAAAGTGTCATTCATTATTAGCCCTTAGAAAGTATCATTCATTATTAGCCCAATGACAAATGAACAGCCGGTGGATATCAGCTGATCCCTTTCAAGTTGTTTATATCTAACAGCTGATGGTGTCAAATTAATAAATAACTCCATTACACTACCATCGAAAATTTAAAGGCCACTGGGGTGGAGCCCTTGAGTAGGAAAGAGAATGAAACTAAGCCAGAAACTTTCCCGGGAGTGAACTTCCCAACGTTTCATGGCGATTCGTTGAGTGGTTTATGGATAAAGGACAAACACACATACATTCGTTTAAATGTATATGCAATATATGTAAGTCCAATATTAATGTATAATCTGGTACCATTAAATGTAGGCGAAAGACTTGTTACGTAAAAAAAATTTCATTTAAAATGCGTGATTACAGAAGATGCAACAATTATGGAGATCTATTTCGGCAAATTATGTTTATGTCTGCCATCCACAGGCCTAAAGAACGCATATAGAAAAATATCTGTAAGCTCTAAGAAACTAATTTTATAAGAATTAGTTATAAGAAACCAATTTGTAAAAAAGTACCACCTAAAACATCGTAGTTTACACGTAAAGGTGTGCTTTTTAATAACCAAAATGTTACATTCAAAACATAATTTAGAGATTTGTAAACTTTAAAATATTTGTTAAATGTCAATTCATAGTACTTTTTGAAGCTGAGCATTACTACAGTATTGGGATAATTATTATTGGAATATTTTTTAATCTTCACCAGTTTTTTATTTTTTTTTTTTTAATTGTTATACTTGACGACACAACTCTAGCCAGTTGTACAAGCATGTATTTAATGACCAAATAAACATCTTGAAATAAGGAGTACATCTTTGCCATTTAATACATGTGATGTCATGGGAGATGCGAGTGATACCTATCGTCCTCTTTTCTAGGTACCGTTGTTTTCGTATGTATTGCTATAGTTACTTAGCAATAAATGCTATTTATTTTGCATTTTTTACAATAAGGTTAACAAAAACCGCCCGCCCATACACGTAGAGTGGTATCGACCCACCCGCCCACTCAAACACGTACAGTGGCATTGGAAGACTCCGTGTTTCTCGCAGTTATTTTGCACAATACAGACATCTATATCTGTTTTGTATTAGTGCTCCCTAATAGCTCTAAATAGAAATGACTTTAAATTATGCGTACGTAGGGTGAGTGTTAAAACCATCATAGGGTGATGAGAGCTTGTACACTGCTCAAGATAAGGTAACTGAATGAATCCCATCAAATTGAATAAATAATTTACAATTACTGAGTTTTAATTTTGCACAATACTACATCGAAGTACGACAAATCAAAATCAGTAAATGAAGGGAATAAGATTATGTATATTATCAGAATTTGAGGACAGATATACAGGGCTCGGCAGAAAAACCTGCCCTATTAGAGAAGCTAATGAAAACAAATCGAAATAAGGTAGGAAGTTTTTATTTTTATTAACTAAAAGTACAGATTGTGCCGTTTAGGAATATGTACCATTACTTTTTCAATGGTAAAGTAATAGTAAATGCATCTCTACAACAATACATCTCTCAAATGGTTTCCCCCACTGTTGACACACTGGTTGAGTCGTTCTCTGAAGTTCTCCGTTACTTTACGAGTCATGTCAGGTGGAACGGCTTCAACTTCTCGTGTTATCACTTCTTTTAGGGATTTTAAAATTTGAGGACGATGTTCGAAAACCTTGGATTTAAGTAGGCCCAGAGGAAAAAAAATCACAGGGCGTTAAGTCTGGTGAACGTGGTGGCCAGCCTATGTTACCACGCAAATAGATAATGTATCCTGGAAATACTTCCTTCACCAGTGCCAGTGACTACCGCGCTGTGTGGGCTGTAGCGTCATCTTGTTGGAACCACACGTTCTCAATGTCATCAAAAAGCTCCCTTAGTTTAGGCTGCAGGAACTCGTGGAAGATTGTACAACACCGTTCACTGTTTACGGTTATCCCACCATTTCCTTCGAAAAAGTACGGAAAATCACCAATCTATTCAGCCGTCGTTGATGGAGTTCTTGGAGTTTTTGTTCAGACCAGTACCTGCAATTTTGGTTGTTCACTGCTCCGGAAAGGTGAAAGTGTGCCTCGTCAGAAAAAAATCACAACATCTTCTGGGCAGATGTTCCGAAGAAGGTCTTGGCACAATTTTACACGGACACCACAGTCTCTTTGACTCAGTTCCTGAACAAAACACTGAAAACAACAAGTATGCAGGAACTCAAGGACGCACCCCCCTCTACTCTACTCCATCTCTTGTCTGCTTGCTTGTTACTTTATAATCGGGGAGTTTTTTTCTGCTGGACCCTGTATAATGTCTCACTGACCCCTAGCCCTGGAGAAATCTTCATTTAAAACCAACATCAATTCTTCTTTTTTTTTAACGATATGATCATTTTGAGTACAGAGTGTTTGTAATATAACAAGTGACCTTTCGTGATTCGCACCAAGTAATCACTTCTTATCAACAACTCATGTTTATTTAGCTATAATTCATTGATAACACGATTACAGTCTTCCTCATTGTCTTTGTCCACACAGATAACCCAATTAATTTAATTTAGCTAATCAACGTTGTTGATATGTATTCTATTTTTGTATTACAGTTTTAAATCTAGTTTATTAGGTAATATGCCAGTGAAACTTTGGCTAAGTACTTATTCATACTTGGACATTTTTCAGAACTTGAAGTAGACAAGATTTACCAGCATAACTACATTATTTTCTTTCTTTGTTTGTTTTTTATATTGTTATATTTTTCAAGTTTAGAGTACTTCAGAATCGATCCTCAGAAGTGAAAGCGCCGAAGAGATGACACCGACACTTGAGGACTTAACCCCTTAGTCCATCCATTTAGAGGGTTCGGGGCTGCAGAAATATATTTAGTCCTTCATAATATCGTTCCTGCCAGAGTCTTGCTACTTTACTGGTGGTCACGTTGTTAATTTAAGGCCACTTATCTACTGTAAACGTTCGCCTTATTAAGTAAAACTCTTGTTTCCATTTGATTAAATATAACACATTAATATTTACATATGTAGGAAGAGCGATTGGACGAGCGAATTCATTTAGTTCTATTTAATGATGCTTGTTTTTTGATTACAGCACAATTAAGTGATCAAATCAGTGTCTTCTAAAACATCTCATTAGTCCTTTAATATAATAATAAAAATTAATTCTTACACATAAGATGCCGACACAACTTTGTGCTAATTTTAGGGCGAATATAAATTAATTATTAGGGCCTACAAAAGTGCAGATGACCTTTGTAGTCTGGTTAGTAACTGAGTTCAAGGAAGAGCCTTTTATAAATAGGCCAATAGGCAACTAAGGAACCTACAACGTTATGTAGAATCCGAACCACGTAGTAGTGATCTGATGTTCAGCTAATTGGCAAGCCTGATACTCAGTTAACTCCCCTGCACAACATCCGAATACTAACTACTACCCAACATGGATACCCCAGACTTCCTATAATAGTTTCCAGGCTGATAACAACCACTGAGCGAGCGCCATGTCATTATTAAGAGGACTAAGTATAGAGCCTTTAGGATAACATCTTCACAACTGTCCCCAAGTAGCTGGGTTACAACAATGCACCGCTTGACATACTACTACGGTAAAACAACAAAACTTGTTGTTGAGTACCAAGCCAGCTTATCAAAGAGGAAATTACTTTCTTGTCAACAAGAACCTGTGTCCGCCCTCAAAACGTATACCCAACTAAATATACCATTTGTCACGCTTGCAACTGTCCAATTCACTCACACACACACATTCGGTGAAAGGATACAGTTGTCATCTGCTGCAGTGATAGTGAGAACTGATAAGACACGGTCGGTTACAAAAGCGTGGTGAAATTCGACATAATAGCAGAGGAAACTCGGAACCCGTTCGATTCGCAAGCGTCACGCAATGACTGTCAACGCATCCACGCGAAAAACAGCGAGAGTGCTTTAAATTTCCTAGTCGTAGCAAAAAGTACATCCTCTCGTTTGTAGGAGAAACGTGAGTCTGCAAGAGAAAAGAAAGAGATGAGGTAGTTTCGAAAAAAAATATATTCGTAGAAGTTGTTCTGTTTTCATGAAATATAAACAGACCACCGGAAGAATATGTCTCTCTGTATAACCGAGAGTGTCATGTAAAAGTAAATCTTAATTTACAAATATTAAAGTAATTAACTGTAAAAATATATTCAATAGTGACTCAGAAAGGTCATATGGGAATCGAAATAAATTTTTTCACATCCAAATTTAACTTCTTGAAAATTCAAAATTGAAATAATTCACAGGCCCAAAAACCCAATTTATGAAATGCAGTAATTTTTTAAGAACACGTTCTATAGTAATATTAAATGTTAATTGGCTTAGATTCCGATTATAAGGAAATAAAAACATGTTCATGAATAAAAAAAGCCCAATAAGACGGAAATACATTGTGATCAAAATCCGTTAAAATCATTCAAGTTATCTTTTTATTTTAATGAACGTAAAGCAATTTTCACGTCAGTGTGGGTGGTAAAATTCTTTATATGGGACTCTAACTGGTAATTTTTACCTAGAAACCTTAGAAGACCTAGTAGCTCTATACCGTATCAGACTGTCCGGTATAATTTCTTTTTTTAGTGTCTTATTTAAGAACAGATTCTCTTACTATACCGATCTTCTTACATTTTGTTAAAGGACAGCAGCAGATGAATATTTTATGTTCCACAAGTTTCCAAATTATAACACCTTAAAAAGGTTACAAACTTTCACTTGGTTTTAAGAGAAACAAAAAAAGTCGAAACCAATAACTAATAAGTAAATGGTTATGTACCTTCTTTGCACGAAACTCGGAGAGGTATTGAAACGAAACGATCTCTCCTCATTCCGAAACGAAGCCATTCGGTATTTCTAAATAGACTACAAGATTACAATACTGTAAAATAAGTTATATAAGTTATATGTTTGAGTTATAATATTGACCTCAAGAAATTCTGATATTTCTCATTACAATCTCATAACTTATAATGTGTGTTGATGTAAGTATTGCTTTTGTACATCAAGGGTGTAACAATATGGGGTTTTTTATTGATTACGCCTAAATATTGCACCAAAATTAAGTGATTTCTGCTAATCCAACTTCCAGTGGAAGAGATAATTTGGTCGATTTTATTTTGTTGTTTAAAACAGATGATTTTATATTAATACAGTTGTATAACTACAGTACACTAAAACATTAACTTTGGTAAAATCCTAACTAAACAAATATAACTATGCGCTCTTGAACATTTAGTTTGTCTGAATCTCATATAAAAATAAATACACACAAATATTGTAGTGCCCATATAATTTGTATTTTATTTATTTTTTTAGGCTAACAATGTTTTTAATACTATACGCTTCTTAGAAAACTAAAATTAAATAATTAACTCCAATAAACTATTAACTCCAATTAAACTATAAACTATTGGAGTTTTTATATAATATTAATATTTTGCACCTTTTTTTACAATAAGCCATAATTTAAAATTAAGGCATTTATTGTAATGAGTGAAGGATCTATGATGTCCTTTTTGAATGTTTATAAAATAAATATTCATAATATTTTGGTTAAGCCTTAAAACTTTCAGATTTAGGTTAAACTTTATAAAAAATAAACCGTTATAATTATTGTAGGCCTATATCTTTAGTATTCCATTAATTTCAATTAAACTATTTATGTGTATTATGAAATCGCAACAAGTTATTGAATGTATAAGTACGATTTATATAAAATATAGTGTAATTTATTTCCTATTTCTACTAATTAAGAATATTTTATTTATGTAATTAATTAACCTCAACAGCAACATATAATTACAGTTTACCAGCAGGCCTCTATAACTAAACCAACCACGTCATCGATGAGATAGTCGGACAATGTCTTGCCTTCCATTGGCTAGCTCCTCCAAAGCCGTGATGTCCATCTTGCACAAAGAGCCGGGCAGTTTGATGCGATGACGTTTCTTCCGCATCGTTATACCTCTTACACAATACGTCCGGGATCTGAATTACCATCTCTCACCTTAGGTAATATTAAAAATATTTGAGAAGAAGCGGCAGCGGAGAAGTGAGAGTGCAACTGTGTATCCAGAGGGAGAGAGGGAACTGTACTTATCGCATAGCCACCACTCGGTGCATTCGTCACTGCAACGCTGCGTTACAGAGGTTCCGATGGCTGTGCTGGCAAAATATTTACTATAATTTATGAATTATGAGAACTACAAATTTAGTTGTGAAATAATTAACTTTTCATCAAGTGTTATGAAAAAATCACGAGGTAATTCAACACACCTCCAAGCGGGTTGTGTCTTGGTTGTGCATATCCTATTACTGTGTACAAAACTGAAGCAGTCAGACTGATCAAAGGTACAACAGTTGCCAATAAAAAGACAATCTGTTACTTTTAATTAATTTCAACTAATTTCAAGAATTTTGGAGCCATTGAGGTTTGAAAGTCTACTTTATTTTTTAAGTTATACTTCTTTGCGCCCGTTAGACACTTTGGGATGGGATGTTGGTCGAGAAACCGCGTCACGCTGAAAAGTAAGAACAAATTTTTAAGAACTATCGATTAATCGATTGTTAATCGAAGAAATTACTGATAATGATAATATAGGTGTATAATATAATAATGAAGTCACGTATAATATATTGAAGATAAATATATTGAATAATATTGAAAAATGTCTTATATTTCATTTATATATCTTTTTTTCTTTCAGAAACTGTTTGTTTCTGTAATTTACCACTACATCTACTGTCTATCAGATACTTTGCAAATAATTCAAATTAGTTGGATTTTTGCACGCTTATCTAACTATGAAATGGCCAGGTTGAGTTTTATTAATTGCGTGACTTTGACATTAATAATAATATGAAATCTTGAGCTACACGACTTCATGTAAAAACAATTCATGTAATTTTCTTCTAAGCAATAAAAAAAATTGAATTTGACTATAGAAACAAGAAGACTGATCAAAAATGTAGTTCTTGTGAAGCCGGTTTTCCTGTTTGGTGAAAAAGTTTATGTTCGGTTTCCAAAATTAGTACGAGCTGTCGGCGTACTAATATCTAAGTAATAGTACGCCAAACAGTCGTCCGAGTACTTATTTCAAACCAATTACCGTTAGATCGCAGCACATTCGCGAGTCTACAGGAAATGCACTATTTGGACAGTATGTTTCAATAGTCAGTGGTTACAATAATGGTTTTACATAAATTCAATGTAATCCCTTCTAGTTAGTTAAGGAACGGTTTAGGCTTATTCCATTGTGGAATATCAATCATTCTGAGTCTAATACCCATTTCTGTTCTCAGAAAGATCTTGAAACTAAGTAGGCCTACTTGAATTCCTCTTATACTTACGTTTCATATGATTCCTTTGTTCTTAAAAAAAAGTCATAACATTTTGTAGGACTATCAAACACAGTCCAAATCAGCAAAAACAACTACCTTTTAAAAATAGAAAATGTTAGCAACAACAAATTAGGATCATGTGATTGTTACAATTTCAGCGTAAAATTATATTTTAAACAACAGTGGCAGCTTAATACCATAATAAATCCTTTATAAATCTAAACTACTAAAATTTTATCTTGAGTATACCTTATGTCATCGCATTTTTCTACAATTTGAATCCAATTTCCGATA
This sequence comes from Stictocephala bisonia, assembly GCA_035578905.1. Taxonomy (NCBI): domain Eukaryota; kingdom Metazoa; phylum Arthropoda; class Insecta; order Hemiptera; family Membracidae; genus Stictocephala; species Stictocephala bisonia. Next base: position 4,718,350 of record JAQJVL010000008.1, read on the forward strand.
TTTCAAATTAGCAATAATAAAAGAATAATTTAATGATTTCTAATCTTCTCTTGTTTATTTTTTATTCCTATCTTAAAAGGAATCTGAGTAAAAACCCTGCACAGACTTAAAATAAATACAACGGTACTACACAAGACAGTGAAGGGCCTTCATAAAACTGGCTTCCTTGACGAGGTCGTCATCGGCCCAGGCAGAGAGGTCAGGCAGGATCTACGGCGGTTGGAGTTTTCCTGCCTCAGGTCGATGACCTAATGGGCGCCACCTTCATTTTATTGACATACACTTTTGTCAGACGTCAGAGACTGGGTGAACGGTTTAGTACGAAATTACTTTAATCGTTATTTTGAGGTAGGGCTTAATTCCGTATTTCATTGGTCCCCACCACAGAGCACAAAATTTTATAATAGTCCGCTAACTTCTTTTGGACGCATTCTCTGTGGCCTTTGCTTGTGCCGTACCTTATACTTTCCACTGGAAAAGTCTCAAGTACCATACCATTTCTGGTCTTCCTAAGACTACTGCAACCTCGGACAATGTTGGCCAGTAGCAATTTGCTCTTCATCACGTCAGGATATAAAAGTTGTTTGGATATAATTTTCTTAGTGTTGCTAATATTTTTGATAATTTTATTTACCTTGAATAAACTTAAACAACCTCAAAAGCATTACTTATTAATCGACCACCATTTCAATGTATTTTTAAGAATTTCCTCAAACACGATACCTTAAAGTAAAAAATAAAATGAGACAATTAATTATCAATGCCTAACTAATAACGAATAATATTCCTACTGCTTTAATAGATTCAAAATCGTAAAAACAGTCTTGCAAATATAAACACAGAACTAAATTCCTTTTCTGTAACTTAAATACACTTACTCAATATCAAAGTGTAAAAATAAAATGGTAATTGAAACATCTGTTACATTGAACCTGGCCGAGAGCTACACTATCAGTCATTGTCTTGTCCTACATTTTTTCTGTACTCCAGTTTGATACCGAGTCACAGATAATCCGGACGGAGAGCCAAGTTCGTTGACACGCGAGTCCATTCGCTCATTATTCAAACAAGTTGTGTTCGTTTCGCCCCCTTGTTCCATAATGTAAAGCCATTCGTTTCGGCCATAACGAAGGTACTTGTTCCAAAAAGGTAGACCTATTTAAAAATTAGTAGGCCTATATTCAAATGTGAACTCTTAAACCTCAGTTTAAAATAAATAAATACAACTTTTTCTTAGAACTTAGGCTTAGATCATTTCTTCTGCTGAATCAAAATTACATATTTACAACATTACCTAATAATTTAACCACATAAAATCGTATAGGTATACAGAACACAAAATATTCGCAGAAAAATAGCACCTTCAGGATTAAATGTCCGTTTATTCCTTAACAATAAAAATAAATAAAATTTATTGAGTTCAGAAGGCTGGGAGGTTATTGTAAATTCTAGGAGACATCAAACAAAGGTTCAAGTGAACAAAGTTAAATTTGGGTTTGGTACGGAAAAAGTATTTGCATTTCTTAAACTTTAATTTATAGTCTAGATTTTTGTTGTTTATTTAATCACTTTTTCATATATATTTATGAATAAATGAATTTATTTCCCATAGATAATTATATAATACATGCATGAAAAATATGAGAAATATACTGGCCACTTTAAACAGTAGCGTGGTCAGTTGTACAATAGAAAATTATAATAATTAAATTAACAAGTAAATTGGAGTCTAGCATTATAAGAAAAGTTTACTTAATATTTAGCCAACTGTAACATCTGAGGATTTTAAATAAGACAAATAAAAATATACATAACTGCAATATGGAGTAGTAAGTAATTGTAAAGAAGAGAATTGAAGAGAATTGCATGATCCTTAATTGTTTTGATTATCATTAATAAGTGGGTTTCAGTGTCACTTAATATTTTTATGGCTCAAAGTTATAAAATATATAATCATGAATTGAGGATCTGGTTTACTGTTTTGAAATGTTTGATTGAAAACCTAGACCTTTCCTCAAATCAGCAGTGTTTGTTGTCTTTGACAGTGTATGTATCGTCTAAACAGGAAAGAGTCTCCATACAAAGTATGTTTGTGTATATAATATAAATTTATAAAGTTTAGACACCACCAAGGTATCTGACCCATTCTTGGCTTTATCACATAGAAAAAACAGATGTCGCATCCAATAGTGCTCTGAATGTGTGTCGATAGTTAGTTCTCCAGTTCACCGTAGGGATAGAAGGGCCAACTCCTTGTCAGTGGGTCCCCTTATTCCCCTTCAAATCCTCAAGTATAGATGTAGTAACTATTGTTGCAGCTTTATTATGCTACCCATTAATTTTAATCTATCTATAACTATATATAAGATAGTGACATCTTATATATAGTTGTCGCTATATATAAGATGTGAACATGTAAAGTGTGGGAGGATACCACCAACAGTCCAGTCAGAGTGCGAGTAGTCCTTGAATCACCCCTGTGAACGTGTAAAGTGTGGGATGATACCACCAACTGTCCAGTCGGAGTGCGAGTAGTCCTTGAATCACCCCTGTGAACGTGTAAAGTGTGGGATGATACCACCAACAGTCTAGTCGGAGTGCGAGTAGTCCTTGAATCACCCCTGTGAACGTGTAAAGTGTGGGATGATACCACCAACAGTCTAGTCGGAGTGCGAGTAGTCCTTGAATCACCCCTGTGAACGTGTAAAGTGTGGGATGATACCACCAACAGTCCAGTCGGAGTGCGAGTAGTCTTTGAGTCACCCCTGTGAACGTGTAAAGTGTGGGATGATACCACCAACAGTCTAGTCGGAGTGCGAGTAGTCCTTGAATCACCCCTGTGAACGTGTAAAGTGTGGGATGATACCACCAACAGTCTAGTCGGAGTGCGAGTAGTCCTTGAATCACCCCTGTGAACGTGTAAAGTGTGGGATGATACCACCAACAGTCCAGTCAGAGTGCGAGTAGTCCTTGAATCACCCCTGTGAACGTGTAAAGTGTGGGAGGATACCACCAACAGTCTAGTCGGAGTGCGAGTAGTCCTTGAATCACCCCTGTGAACGTGTAAAGTGTGGGAGGATACCACCAACAGTCTAGTCGGAGTGCGAGTAGTCTTTGAGTCACCCCTGTGAACGTGTAAAGTGTGGGATGATACCACCAACAGTCTAGTCGGAGTGCGAGTAGTCCTTGAATCACCCCTGTGAACGTGTAAAGTGTGGGATGATACCACCAACAGTCCAGTCAGAGTGCGAGTAGTCCTTGAATCACCCCTGTGAACGTGTAAAGTGTGGGAGGATACCACCAACAGTCTAGTCGGAGTGCGAGTAGTCCTTGAATCACCCCTGTGAACGTGTAAAGTGTGGGATGATACCACCAACAGTCTAGTCGGAGTGCGAGTAGTCTTTGAGTCACCCCTGTGAACGTGTAAAGTGTGGGATGATACCACCAACAGTCTAGTCGGAGTGCGAGTAGTCCTTGAATCACCCCTGTGAACGTGTAAAGTGTGGGATGATACCACCAACAGTCTAGTCGGAGTGCGAGTAGTCCTTGAATCACCCCTGTGAACGTGTAAAGTGTGGGATGATACCACCAACAGTCTAGTCGGAGTGCGAGTAGTCCTTGAATCACCCCTGTGAACGTGTAAAGTGTGGGATGATACCACCAACAGTCTAGTCGGAGTGCGAGTAGTCCTTGAATCACCCCTGTGAACGTGTAAAGTGTGGGAGGATACCACCAACAGTCTAGTCGGAGTGCGAGTAGTCCTTGAATCACCCCTGTGAACGTGTAAAGTGTGGGATGATACCACCAACAGTCTAGTCGGAGTGCGAGTAGTCCTTGAATCACCCCTGTGAACGTGTAAAGTGTGGGATGATACCACCAACTGTCCAGTCGGAGTGCGAGTAGTCCTTGAATCACCCCTGTGAACGTGTAAAGTGTGGGATGATACCACCAACAGTCTAGTCGGAGTGCGAGTAGTCTTTGAGTCACCCCTGTGAACGTGTAAAGTGTGGGATGATACCACCAACAGTCCAGTCAGAGTGCGAGTAGTCCTTGAATCACCCCTGTGAACGTGTAAAGTGTGGGAGGATACCACCAACAGTCTAGTCGGAGTGCGAGTAGTCCTTGAATCACCCCTGTGAACGTGTAAAGTGTGGGATGATACCACCAACAGTCTAGTCGGAGTGCGAGTAGTCTTTGAGTCACCCCTGTGAACGTGTAAAGTGTGGGATGATACCACCAACAGTCTAGTCGGAGTGCGAGTAGTCCTTGAATCACCCCTGTGAACGTGTAAAGTGTGGGATGATACCACCAACAGTCTAGTCGGAGTGCGAGTAGTCCTTGAATCACCCCTGTGAACGTGTAAAGTGTGGGATGATACCACCAACAGTCTAGTCGGAGTGCGAGTAGTCCTTGAATCACCCCTGTGAACGTGTAAAGTGTGGGATGATACCACCAACAGTCTAGTCGGAGTGCGAGTAGTCCTTGAATCACCCCTGTGAACGTGTAAAGTGTGGGATGATACCACCAACAGTCTAGTCGGAGTGCGAGTAGTCCTTGAATCACCCCTGTGAACGTGTAAAGTGTGGGATGATACCACCAACAGTCTAGTCGGAGTGCGAGTAGTCTTTGAGTCACCCCTGTGAACGTGTAAAGTGTGGGATGATACCACCAACAGTCTAGTCGGAGTGCGAGTAGTCTTTGAATCACCCCTGTGAACGTGTAAAGTGTGGGATGATACCACCAACAGTCTAGTCGGAGTGCGAGTAGTCTTTGAGTCACCCCTGTGAACGTGTAAAGTGTGGGAGGATACCACCAACAGTCTAGTCGGAGTGCGAGTAGTCCTTGAATCACCCCTGTGAACGTGTAAAGTGTGGGATGATACCACCAACAGTCTAGTCGGAGTGCGAGTAGTCTTTGAGTCACCCATGTGAACGTGTAAAGTGTGGGATGATACCACCAACAGTCTAGTCAGAGTGCGAGTAGTCCTTGAATCACCCCTGTGAACGTGTAAAGTGTGGGATGATACCACCAACAGTCCAGTCAGAGTGCGAGTAGTCCTTGAATCACCCCTGTGAACGTGTAAAGTGTGGGATGATACCACCAACTGTCCAGTCGGAGTGCGAGTAGTCTTTGAGTCACCACTGTGAATGTGTAAAATGTGGGAGTATACCAACAACAGTCCAGTCGGAGTGCGAGTAGTCCATGAGTAGTGGAGGTCAAAATACGACCGCACTTTCCTCCAAAATTTACATAATATTGCAGGAGACACTCAATGATCTCAATAATCCTGAGTGACCTCGAATGATCCTTATCTGAAGGAAATTGTCGACTGCCCGGACAACTGGGCGACCTCCTATCTCCTTCCTTTTGGCCAAGGTTGCTCCGAGATTGCTCGATGCGTGAAACGTTTCAAGGTACCAGAATGACTATCGTAAACAGTTTTACCAAACACAAATCTTCCCCATTTATATATTTACTGTTGGAATAGATGTAGATACCCGAGCATATTTCACTTCAGCAACAATTTCTATGCTAAAAATGGAACTAGCAGAATACTGGTTTCAGAAAACTTTAAGAGTAGGCCTACATAAATTTGAAGTTTTGAAAAAAGTTTGAAAGCCCTATCTTATTACTCTTTCGCGTTTGCCTCGAATCATTAATAATCCTTATAATGTCTTTGAAAGATTTTAAACAGTGTATTTAGAATATTTTAACTGTAGCTACTGTACGCAATTATATCAAGCCCGGAAAAAATACAGGCACTCAACAATTATTGAATGAAAAGAATATTTTTTAATCTGTTATTGCATGAAAGTTTTCTAAAGCTCAATTACAGAGATTTTTACATGTGTTCATAGCAATTTATCTGAATGTAATGTAATAGTGTAATGTAAATACGTTAATATTGTCATTTATTACAATATCAACGTATTTAATTGTAATAAATGAGCCCATAGATGCTTTACAAATTACGATGTTCAAAAATGAAAATAAAAATGTCTACTACAAGATCTCAATGTGCAATTAAATGCGTTCAAAAAATTATTATCATTCTTTAGAACGCACCCATACACATGCGTTTTACGACATATTTGAGGTGCCGACACAGTTGGTGTTTATTTTAAGGCAAATACTTAAGAGTAGAATGAATATAGATGACTTGTGTAGTCTTGTTACTTACTGAGTTAAACTTAGCTATGAAAAGATAAATTATTCGGCTATCAAATCCAATAGCCAATCAAGAACCTTATGTTATGACATAAATGGCCTCCAGAAAATCGACATGGTTTTCATACAATAACCAATTGTCAAGGTATGCAATTGACCTTACATTAAATGCTTAAGAAACAAACACAACGTTTTGACAGGTATAAAAGGCTTCTGTCGTCTTCAAGTGTACTAGTCTTACTAACTTAGCCAATATCTAAAACCACCTATCCACCCATACACATACCGTTGTATTGACCACCCGCCCACCCATACACGTACCGTGGTATTGACCCACCCTCCAGCTCATACATGTACCGTAGTATTGACCTACCCACCCACCCATACACGTACCGTGATATTGACCCACCCGCCCACCCATACAAGTACCGTGGTATTGACCACCCGCCCACCTATACACGTACCGTGGTATTGACCCACCCGCCCACCCATACACGTACCATTATATTGACCCACTCGCCCACCCATACACGTACCGTGATATTGACCCACCCGCCTACCCATACACGTACCGTGGTATTGACCACCCGCCCACCTATACACGTACCATGGTATTGACCACCCACCACCTATACACGTACCATGGTATTGACCCACCCGCCCACCCATACACGTACCGTGGTATTGACCCACCCACCCACCCATACACGTAACGTGATATTGACTCACCCACCCATACACGTACCGTGATATTGTACGTTATGGGTACAATATCACGGTACGTGTATGGGTGGGTGGGTGGGTCAATACCACTGTACGTGTATGGGTGGGTGGGTCAATACCACTGTACGTGTATGGGTGGGTGGGTGGACTATATAAACTATCGTAATCTAGAAATAAAAACTGATTTATTCGATATTGTGAATATTTAATTATTACTTAATTTTCATAAAAGTCAAAAAATTTCATAAAAGTCAAAATTTTTGATAAATTTTGGAAATTTTAGTGACGTCGAAAAATTCAAAATCTCACCTATCGCCTCCATGTTGTGAGAGTTGTATGGATGGATGGCTGGGTCACTAACACTGTATGTGTATGGATGGATGGGTGGGTCACTAACACTGTATGGGTGGGTGTGTGGGTCACTAACACTTTATGTTTATGGGTGGGCAGGTCGGTCACTAACACTGTATGTGTATGGGTGGGCGGCATGGTTAACAAAAATTAGGAGTGAACTTCCGACTCAAATTGGCGACTAAATATTAATGCTGATGTACCATGGGTCTTCCATTATCTTGAAAATATTCTTGAAGATAATTGAAATGAAGAAAATGCTTCATACAAACAGTGTTCATCTTTGTACTTGAAAATTAAAAATAGAGATGTTTCTTCAAACATTGGAAGATATTTTAGATTATAACAAGTTTTTTTAGACCCGGGGTCTGATGCCTCTAGCACTGATTTAGGTTTTAACACTGTGCATCGATGAACATAATAATGATTCTTCAAAGTGTTTCTCGAAATGGCTGTATTCAAAATGCAAACCTGTAATTTAGTATCACCAGCCACATCGAAACTAGAACCACTTTTTTAATGTTTTAGTCCACTGCTGGCTCTGATATCTCCTCTGGAGACACTTCAACCAATTACTATGTGTTTTATTATTAATAGTAGTAGGTCAACATCATTTCAAAGAATCATCCTATCTCCATGAACCTTTAAAATAGTAACAAAGAGATGTGATAGAAACAAATTAAAATATGCGTTTGGATTCAGATGAACTAAAATAAAAGTTTATAACAACATAGTAACAAATGTTGTTTTCGATCACGGTATTTTAGACAAACGAAAAAAGTGGAGCTGACAGAACAAAAGCTTACCTAAGTATTTTGGCATAGCTAATGAATGTGAATATCAATATTTTTAGTCACTAAATGTTACACTTTGTTAGTGCTATCAATTATGAGATTATGATTCTTAACTATCGTTTGTATACCATCCATGTATTTTACACAAAGTTTGATCTCGTTTTCTGTGACAATGATTTTCGAACTATGCTATTTTAAGAGGTTTTTGATAAAATTTGGCTTAAAATAACACAGACATAGCCTATTCACGTAAAGATGTGGTTTCCAAATAAATGATGGATTTTTAAAATACAGACTTATAAATATCATTTCAGTGAAAGAATACAGAAAGCTGAGTGGATTTTTAAATCAGTCGTGATTCGTGGTTAGACTGGATCATGTTGTCATGATACACCAGAATTAAGGTTTGTGGCTTAGCAACAGTTTCACTGTCTGATGAAGTATTACATTTTAGAGAGTTGAAATGGCTACTATCACACACGTTCAATAATGCTTTTTATTATGCCTGAAATGAACTTTCAATTGAACATTGTAATTGATATATTTTTTTTAATTTAAAATCAAACATTTAAATATGAAAACAAATTTTGCCGGAGAGGTTTCCGGCTGTGGGGTGCGTAGTACAAGGTTCGAGTCCCTAACTGAGCTAGCGGTCAGCACTTCACTCGTTGAATAAAGTTCACGCTCAGGCCTACTACATGTAGTAACTTTCAAAATATGAATCCAGGCTTACAAAACATAACATATTTACCAAAGAAAAACATTATATTTTAAGATATCGTAAGGCAACCTCACACTTAGCAAAGATAGAAAGTGGAAGAGTTAGTACACTGGTTTTAAAATCCTAGGTTTTACACAATGTAGTTTAGTAAATGTGTGAGTCAGTCGTTGATAGAGTTGTTAATGGCATACGCGTGTAGATGGCTGGTTTGTTGGTCGCTCCACTCATCCACACATGACCGATATCAATCATTATCCCGTCACTCCAACGGGATAAATAAGCCAATATTTGCTTCATTATTTAGTCTCCCTTTATAACAAGTGTAGTTTTAACTTTAAAAACTGTCCAAATTCAAATAGTGTATAGTTACAGTGAGGCCCGAGGTAGTTTCTGCTTCCTAGAGTTCATGTTGTTTTGCAAGTTCGTGATTGGTGTGGCAAGTGGCAGGCCTAATGTAACTTTCTACAGAGGCCTAACGGCACTGGCCGGCGACCTCTTGTTCCGTCCAAGGCTCTGATGTAACCGATTGTCACACTGCCTGAACGGCATTCCAAAATGCTGCAATCTGGTCCTCTCGTATTAGTGTGTGCACACACAGTTCTGGCCAGAGACAGATCGAGAAAACTAATGTTGTCGAAGGACAACATTTAGAGTTCACCTTTCCGGAAATAATGAGAATAAATTAATATGCTTTGAAGTAAAGTTATTCCAACAGGTTTTGTATTCCATAACCAGAAACAGACCGAGGAAGGCTCTGCAACTATCATGTAATTCTCTGTTATGTAGCTACAGTGTTTGTGGTGTACGCCTGCCATAAAGACGAGTCTGATGTTGCCACTAAATAGCATTTAGAGATAATTTGTTTCGTGATGGCATCTCCACAGAGTCCGTGGGTGGGTAATGAAATACCAGACATTGGTACATAATGATCTGTGCAAAAAAACCTATACGCTAACTGTCATTAGGTAAGGACGTAAGTTTTTGTCATGAATTAGAATATTAATGACTTACTATATTATAAGAAGGTAATTTAGTTACAGATCTTAGTATTTGTCGAGTGAAACAAAACAAACAAACAGCTTAAACAAATACAACAGTAATAACATGTTTTATTACGTATCTTTCTGTATTAATAATGACGCTTGTTGTTCTAGGAATATTCCGCGACTTTAGTTTCTACGAAACTAAATAATCTACCGTTAATTAAGTTTCGTCAATAAATATTAGCCTATCCATTTCATAGCGTGGATAGTAGAGCCCACATAGGGTTGATGTGAGGCCTCTAGTATTATTGTAGTTTGTGTGGTATAAGGCTGTCCCACCATCTTCTCCATGGACAAGTCTTTTTATAGGTACGTTATCTGACTTACCTACATTATATTTACTATCAACATTCACTTATAAACCCTAGTAACATGCCAAACTACGGCGAGTACCTTAACTGAATAAGCCATTGAGCATACTACCCAAAACTAACTTTAAATGTGTACTTTTCCTTTCTTGATTATGATAGATATTTTACCTCCCATCATCATGTTTGAAGCAATACAGAAAATAAAACCAATAGTAAACATAAAAAATATCTAAGACGTATAAAAAAAGCTACTAAAGTCGTAACAAAATGTAAAGAAACAGTAAGAGTAGGACTAAAAAGTTTACTCTTACGAATAGGCTAGTGGGTAGATCTTCATTATATCTACCGGGTCAAGGTGAACATTGCAGTATTGCTCTTGTCTGTAGCATCGTGACGCAGCATCTCTGTCGTGTTGAGGTATCCTGTAGCCTTGACTGGAGTGCAGCTTGGGAGTCTGGGGCCATTAGATACATCAGCTACTACTGAGATATGATAGTGAGGCTGCGAGGTCATCCACTGACGCCGGGTCAAGGTAAAGATTGAAGCGTTGTTGTCTGTAGCATCGGGACGCAGCATCTCTGTCGTGTTGAGGTATCCTGTAGCCTTGACTGGAGTGCAGCTTGGGAGTCTGGGGCCATTAGATACATCAACTACTACTGAGATGTGATAGTGAGGCTGCGAGGTCATCCACTGGAGCCCGGTCAAGGTAAAGATTGCAGCATTGCTCTCGTCTGTAGCATCGTGACACAGCATCTCTGTCGTGTTCTTGTATCCAGTGTCCTTGACTGGAGTGCAGCTTGGAGAATACGTTTCATCATCATGAAAGTCTCCTTCGAAAATAAGTGTCTGGGTCAGGAAGGTACTTGTTTTCAAACACTTCCCACTCGACTCTTTCATTGAATAATTCAATCGATACTCTATTGTGTTCGCAATTTCATTTATGCAGATTTATGTTTGTAATCGATATATGAGTTTTTTGTTTTTTAAATAAAAAAATGTATCTGACAGCCTTAATGACAGGATGTCAGGAGGAAACATATGTAAAATCGTAGTCCAACTCATTGTCGTCATCTAAATCCTATCTAAGACGTCCAGGATGCAAGTACAATATTGAGAATGATCTTGAGAGAGTATAGGCTTCTCGTACATACATTAATATGATTAAAACATTTCAGAATTTGAATTTCATATTTTACGTCATCTTCTAACTTAAAGATAAGGAGGATTACAAATGAGTATAAATGATTTTCTAGAATTTGTTAGTATGGCTGCTTGATAATTTTGAAAGAGTTATTTATTATTAGCCCGATTGCAAGAACAACTAAAGGTCCTACAGCTTATTGCGTAATCTGAACCACGTAATATTGGTTTAATTTTCGGCTTATGTAAGACAAGCCTGATATATATTACTCACCCTCGACTGCAACACGGACACCTCAGACTTCTCCAGTATCGGTGCCGATGGAAACCATTGAGAAGAGACTGTTTCTATGTTAAGGAGATTATTTAATTAGGAGACGTTAGTATTACCATTTAACTGTAATGTAGTGATCACTTAGTCATCCTACATTTTAGTTGCACTTATTATTACTAATCAAACAAAATAAAAACATACACAACAATACACTCATAATTAGTGAAATACGCTGATAAATGCCTGTTAAATTTTGCAAATCATTGACCTAAAATGGCGTAAAAGCTGAAGGCATAAAAACAAGAAACACGTGACGTCAGATTCCTACCTAGTATTTCCGTCCCTAAGAATAACAACCTAACAGTCCAAAACCGTCTCACACCTCTGATGAATTATAATACAATGTTTCACATTTAACTGTACTGGCAGTTTCCCATGACAAGAGAACAAAGAAAGCGTTACTGATAAACAAAATTTGAGATAAAGACAATTTCGAAAACATGCATATGTAACATGTGCGCTATTTTAATTAACGTACAGTTACAACTCTTGTTTTATTTATACATAAATAGGCTTCACACTCCCAAACACTGAAGCCCCTCCTGAGTACCACCATGTTAGCCATACAGGAGACGTGACAAAGTGTCCCAACGACAAACTGAGCCAGTTTAGGTGGGACAGATTGTCGTTGGGACACTGTTCGAAACGTGCAAAATTTCAAGGTGGTCCAGGTTGTCCTTTCGTGAACAGACAAACTGGGCTATATTCCGCAATGGTACAGTTTGTCGTTGGGTCACTTTGTCCTACATGTGCTAATACAAGGCACCCTAACTAATTTGTGGTTAAATGATGTAAAACAATGACATTTATTGTTAAAAGTGGAAGAAGTGGGAAAGTTTGAAAGTGGATCCGCGTATTTTTCTACTATCCAAAAGATGTATTTACGCGAAAGGACAAACTGAGCCACTCCCAAAGGTGGGGTTTGGAAATAAATAAAATGGTTGATTTTATTTAAGTTTACTTGAATAAAATGTATCCCATTTTATATATTTTCAAAATAAATATATAAAATAAATACCACATGTATTTACTTTAAGTATGAAACAACTTGAATATGGTTACCTATGCTTAGGCCTAATAAAGTTATTTAGTTATTAACTATAACTATGCTTATTCTTAATTAAGTTAATAACAACAATAATTCCGAATGCCAAATACGTCTAAAACATTTAGAGGTCACTGACGCTGGGTTATCTAACACAGTGACTAACCAGTTAACTACCTTATCACTTACTGTCCCACTTCAAACTCTAGGGCCACGCAGATTACCATGGCTACTGTAGATTGAAGTGGAGGAAATTTACAACAAAGATTGTAAAACAACTGTTTAAACTTTAATTGGTTGTAAACGCAATTTCAGTATTATACAGATTTATATATTTATATTGAAAATATATAAAACGGGAAACATTTTATTCAAGTATCCTTAAATAAAATCAACAATTTTATTTATTCATTATTAATTCATTATTCATAATATGAGAAGTGGTGGGATATTGGACACACACCTAGCAAGCCTAAGACTGTTCACTGCATTAGACCACAAGCCGACTGTAATGATTAAGTAATACATAAATAAATTAACATACAAGAAATAGTTGATATTCCAAGAACTAACTCGGTCTAGGCTATACCCTTGATGGCCTCGGTCTAGCCCTTGGATTGATGGCCCAATCTAGAACCAGGTAGTTTCTGATATCCCCCTAACCTCTATGTTACTGACGCCATAATCCCCGTTTGACCTTCCTCATTATTGCCCTTTAATTGGCTGAATATTTTCTGAAAAATCTCTGGCCATTGGAATATTACGTTAACATATCTAGAACATTGAGAACTCGGAGTGTTTCGTCCGAGACTCTTTCACTCTTGACAGATCGCCGTTGTTCCACCCACGAGCTGGCGCAAGTAGGAGCCACGACAGGTAGTCACCAAACGGTAACCAAATCAAGCTAAGCAGCCGTACCGAAGGTTGTAAACGATGACGGAATCGGAACATGAGATATCCTTGATATTAAATTAATTTAAGTAAATGTTCATTTTTTGGCACTAAGTCAAGTTTCAATTATCCTGCAAGGACGTTTGTATGGCTAACATGGTGGTACTCTAGAGTGGCTATACCTGCAAGGATACACCCACACCATGGTATGTTATGTAAACGTTTGTACGTTTTTTGAAATAACGGTATTGTTATGTACAAAACTAAGTTTTATTCGATTTCGTATGCCTACTCAATTACTATAAAAAGATGTTTTACATTTTCCATAAGAACATTTTTGTCAATCAATCAAAGTTCATAAAACTCTATCATAAGTTAGTGAAATAGTTAGCAAATGACCTATTAAATATTCAATTTAATCTGACTGAATTTTTTTATTGTAGACATTTTTAAAGTTGACGTTTCGGTAAAGAGCGTTAGAAATCACGCTCTTTTTTCTACCCATTATCTCTTTTTTCTACCCGTTATCTCTTTTTTCTACCCGTTATCTCTTTTTTCTACCCGTTATCTCTTTTTTCTACCCGTTATCTCTTTTTTCTACCCGTTATCTCTTTTTTCTACCCGTTATCTCTTTTTTCTACCCGTTATCTCTTTTTTCTACCCGTTATCTCTTTTTTCTACCCGTTATTTTTTTTTTCTACCCGTTATCTCTTTTTTCTACCCGTTATCTCTTTTTTCTAGATATCACTTATTCTACCCGTTATTTAAAATGAAAAAAAAACAGTTAAAAGATAAAAATGTTCCTTTTACACTCATAAACGCAAGAATAAACAAGGACAATTTTAATGTCATTTGTATTTTTATAGTGTAATTAGTTTCTTTACATTGATGTTTCAAAGTCGAGTGTTTATAGTTTTTCTTTGACAGTAGGCTTACGTTGAAGATTTTCGTTCAACTCCTCGTCGGCCGTCCCCCTGAAAAGATTAAATATCGCTAATGGCGTCAAAAAGTATGTTCTTTGTAACCATGGTCATGTACAAGAGTTCACTTTTACAAGTGAAGTCATACAAAAGTTGTGAAAGCGTTTCCATATTTTTCCACCCTGTATTTTTTCTCATCATGGTAGATGTACTTAATATATTTCAAGCGATATGACAAACCTGAACAATCAGTCAGTGTTGGCCATCGTGTTGATGGGTGAAGGACATCAGGTCCAGGGATGTAAGAAGGTGAACGAGACTGTGATGTCTTCCTGATAGTGAAGTTTAAGGAACTGTCTACCTCATGTCAAGGATTTTTTCAAAATCTTCAAATCTCGTTCCATTCCCCATCCCCAATTTTACTGATACATTATGTGCTTACGTAGTCTTGAAAGAGAATAATATACTTACTTCCGCGCCTACCTTATAGCTTAAATTATCTAAATTTACTTAGGTTTACATCTAACAGATGACAAATAACACGAGAAGTTGAGTATACGAGGATACCTATTAACAAAACTGTTATCATTTTATTTCCTACATTGTTTTGTTCCAAATAAATTTAGTGTACCTCAAATCAAACAATCTTTCATGAGAGTATAACTTCTTTCAATATGCCATCTTAAAGTATTCTTTTTTGACTTAATACAACATTTTTACTATGGCAATATTTTTTAACCCTACAATAAATAAATATTTTTATTAAATTTCAACTAAAGGTTTCATGGTAATATTACATTGACATATTAATTTTATCAAGAGCAAATACATTCTATACTTAAACTAAAGGATTTATAGTTGTAATTTCAACGAATGTCGTAAGATAAGTTAGGCACATTTCTTAAATTTTTATGTTACTTGATTAAGACTTGGGTTGAACCAAATCGAAACTTTATTTGGTTTCTTTACGCAATAATGAAAAATTATCAAACAATTATTTTATATCACTACTTTAAGAAATAGGCACTCCATTACTGAGGGATCTAAAAAACCTACGAGATATTTAAATTCATTGGTGGACACTCTTACAACTGAAGATAACTCTATTTATTTTGTGGAATGGGCAAATCAAAATTTCGCACAGGCCAGCTTTAATTTGGTGTATTGCAAATAAATGCACAAGTTCATCATGCACAAATGCACGTACAGTGGTGTTGACCCACCCGCCCACCCACATAAGTACAGTCATGTTGACCCACGCACACACATACAGTGGTGTTAAACCACCCGCACACCCACACACATACAATGGTTTTGACCCACCCGCCCCTACACGTACAGTGGTACTGACCCACCCACCCACCCCTACACGTACAGTGGTACTGACCCACCCCCGCCCCTACACGTACAGTGGTACTGACCTACCCGCTCGCCTCTACACGTACAGTGGTGCTGACCCACCCCCCTACCCCTACACGTACAGTGGTGATACAGTACTGTACGTGTATATGTGGCTTAGGAAAGAATATAAATAACAGCTCTTACTTAGAGAAAATACTAAATCATTCCAGTGCAAAGTAAAGTATTGTAAAATTTATTGTGAGGAAATGTCATAGGCTATAATTACATTCTAGAGTGGTAGTTCCACTTAGTGCATGGGTTGGCTCTTTCACTCTTGACAGATCGCCGTTGTTCCACCCACGAGCTGGCGCAAGTAGGAGCCACGACAGGTAGTCACCAAACGGTAACCAAATCAAGCCAAGCAGCCGTACCGAAGGTTGTAAACGATGACGGAATCGGAACATGAGATATCCTTGATATTAAATTAATTTAAGTAAATGTTCATTTTTTGGCACTAAGTTAAGTTTCAATTATCCTGCAAGGACGTTTGTATGGCTAACATGGTGGTACTCTAGAGTGGCTATACCTGCAAGTATACACCCACACCACGTTATGTTATGTAAACGTTTGTATGTTTTTTGAAATAACGGTATTGTTATGTACAAAACTAAGTTTTATTCGATTTCGTAGGCCTACTCAATTACTATAAAAGATGTTTTACATTTTCCATAAGAACATTTTTGTCAATCAATTAAAGTTCATAAAACTCTATCATAAGTTAGTGAAATAGTTAGCAAATGACCTATTAAATATTCAATTTAATCTGACTGAAGTTTTTTATTGTAGACATTTTTAAAGTCGACGTTTCGGTAAAGAGCGTTAGAAATCACGCTCTTTTTTCTTTTTCTCTTCTACCCGTTATCTCTTTTTTCTACCCGTTATCTCTTTTTTCTGCCCGTTATCTCTTTTTTCTACCCGTTATCTCTTTTTTCTACCCGTTATCTCTTTTTTCTACCCGTTATCTCTTTTTTCTACCCGTTATCTCTTTTTTCTACCCGTTATCTCCTTTTTCTACCCGTTATCTCCTTTTTCTACCCGTTATCTCCTTTTTCTACCCGTTATCTCCTTTTTCTACCCGTTATCTCTTTTTTTCTACCCGTTATCTCTTTTTTCTACCCGTTATCTCTTTTTTCTACCCGTTATTTTTTTTTCTACCCGTTATCTCTTTTTTCTACCCGTTATCTATTTTTTCTACCCGTTATCTACTTTTTCTACCCGTTATCTCCTTTTTATACCCGTTATCTCCTTTTTCTACCCGTTATCTCCTTTTTCTACCCGTTATCTCCTTTTTCTACCCGTTATCTCTTTTTTCAACCCGTTATCTCTTTTTTCTATCCGTTATCTCCTTTTTCTACCCGTTATCTCTTTTTTCTACCCGTTATCTATTTTTTCTACCCGTTATCTACTTTTTCTACCCGTTATCTCCTTTTTATACCCGTTATCTCCTTTTTCTACCCGTTATCTCCTTTTTCTACCCGTTATCTCCTTTTTCTACCCGTTATCTCTTTTTTCAACCCGTTATCTCTTTTTTCTATCCGTTATCTCCTTTTTCTACCCGTTATCTCTTTTTTCTACCCGTTATCTCTTTTTTCTACCCGTTATCTCCTTTTTCTACCCGTTATCTCCTTTTTCTACGCGTTATCTCTTTTTTCTACCCGTTATCTCTTTTTTCTACCCGTTATCTCCTTTTTCTACCCGTTATCTCCTTTTTCTACCCGTTATCTCTTTTTTCTACCCGTTATCTGTTTTCTACCCGTTATCTCCTTTTTCTATTCGTTATCTCTTTTTTCTACCCGTTATCTCTTTTTTCTACCCGTTATCTCTTTTTTCTACCCGTTATCTCCTTTTTCTACCCGTTATCTCTTTTTTCTACCCATTATCTCTTTTTTCTACCCGTTATCTCTTTTTTCTACCCGTTATCTCTTTTTTCTACCCGTTATCTCTTTTTTCTACCCGTTATCTCCTTTTTCAACCCGTTATCTCTTTTTTCTACCCGTTATCTCTTTTTTCTAGAAATCACTTATTCTACCCGTTATTTAAAATGAAAAAAAAAACAGTTAAAAGATAAAAATGTTCCTTTTACAGTGATAAACGCAAGATAAACAAGGACAATTTTAATGTCATTTGTATTTTTATAGTGTAATTAGTTTCTTTACATTGATGTTTCAAAGTCGAGTGTTTATAGTTTTTCTTTGACAGTAGGCTTACGTTGAAGATTTTCGTTCAACTCCTCGTCGGCCGTCCCCCTGAAAAGATTAAATATCGCTAATGGCGTCAAAAAGTATGTTCTTTGTAACCATGGTTATGTACAAGATTTCACTTTTACAAGTGAAGTCATACAAAAGTTGTGAAAGCGTTTCCATATTTTCCACCCTGTATTTTTTCTCATCATGGTAGATGTACTTAATATATTTCAAGCGATATGACAAACCTGAACAATCAGTGTTGGCCATCGTGTTGATGGGTGAAGGACATCGGGTCCAGGGATGTAAGAAGGTGAACGAGACTGTGATATCTTCCTGATGATGAAGTTTAAGGAACTGTCTACCTCATGTCAAGGATTTTTTCAAAATCTTCAAATCTCGTTCCATTCCCCATCCCCAATTTTACTGATACATTATGTGCTTACGTAGTCTTGAAAGAGAATAATATACTTACTTCCGCGCCTACCTTACAGCTTAAATTATCTAAATTTACTTAGGTTTACATCTAACAGATGACAAATAACACGAGAAGTTGAGTATACGAGGATACCTATTAACAAAACTGTTACCATTTTATTTCCTACATTGTTTTGTTCCAAATAAATATAGTGTATCTCAAATCAAACAATCTTTCATGAGAGTATAACTTCTTTCAATATGCCATCTTAAAGTATTCTTTTTTGACTTAATACAACATTTTTACTATGGCAATATTTTTTAACCCTACAATAAATAAATATTTTTATTAAATTTCAACTAAAGGTTTCATGGTAATATTACATTGCCTATTAATTTCATCAAGAGCAAATATACATTCTATACTTAAACTAAAGGATTTATAGTTGTAATTTCAACGAATGTCGTAAGATAAGTTAGGCACATTTCTTAAATTTTTATGTTACTTGATTAAGACTTGGGTTGAACCAAATCGAAACTTTATTTGGTTTCTTTACGCAATAATGAAAAATTATCAAACAATTATTTTATATCACTACTTTAAGAAATAGGCACTCCATTACTGAGGGGTCTAAAAAACCTACCAGATATTTAAACTCATTGGTGGACACTCTTACAACTGAAGATAACTCTATTTATTTTGTGGAATGTGCAAATCAAAATTTCGCACATGCCAGCTTTAATTTGGTGTATTGCAAATAAATGCACAAGTTCATCATGCACAAATGCACGTACAGTGGTGTTGACCCACCCGCCCACCCACATAAGTACAGTCATGTTGACCCACGCACACACATACAGTGGTGTTAAACCACCCGCACACCCACACACATACAATGGTTTTGACCCACCCGCCCCTACACGTACAGTGGTACTGACCCACCCACCCACCCCTACACGTACAGTGGTACTGACCCACCCCCGCCCCTACACGTACAGTGGTACTGACCTACCCGCTCGCCTCTACACGTACAGTGGTGCTGACCCACCCCCCTACCCCTACACGTACAGTGGTGATACAGTACTGTACGTGTATATGTGGCTTAGGAAAGAATATAAATAACAGCTCTTACTTAGAGAAAATACTAAATCATTCCAGTGCAAAGTAAAGTATTGTAAAATTTATTGTGAGGAAATGTCATAGGCTATAATTACATTCTAGAGTGGTAGTTCCACTTAGTGCATGGGTTGGCTCTTTCACTCTTGACAGATCGCCGTTGTTCCACCCACGAGCTGGCGCAAGTAGGAGCCACGACAGGTAGTCACCAAACGGTAACCAAATCAAGCCAAGCAGCCGTACCGAAGGTTGTAAACGATGACGGAATCGGAACATGAGATATCCTTGATATTAAATTAATTTAAGTAAATGTTCATTTTTTGGCACTAAGTTAAGTTTCAATTATCCTGCAAGGACGTTTGTATGGCTAACATGGTGGTACTCTAGAGTGGCTATACCTGCAAGTATACACCCACACCACGGTATGTTATGTAAACGTTTGTATGTTTTTTGAAATAACGGTATTGTTATGTACAAAACTAAGTTTTATTCGATTTCGTAGGCCTACTCAATTACTATAAAAGATGTTTTACATTTTCCATAAGAACATTTTTGTCAATCAATTAAAGTTCATAAAACTCTATCATAAGTTAGTGAAATAGTTAGCAAATGACCTATTAAATATTCAATTTAATCTGACTGAAGTTTTTTATTGTAGACATTTTTAAAGTCGACGTTTCGGTAAAGAGCGTTAGAAATCACGCTCTTTTTTCTTTTTCTCTTCTACCCGTTATCTCTTTTTTCTACCCGTTATCTCTTTTTTCTGCCCGTTATCTCTTTTTTCTACCCGTTATCTCTTTTTTCTACCCGTTATCTCTTTTTTCTACCCGTTATCTCTTTTTTCTACCCGTTATCTCTTTTTTCTACCCGTTATCTCCTTTTTCTACCCGTTATCTCCTTTTTCTACCCGTTATCTCCTTTTTCTACCCGTTATCTCCTTTTTCTACCCGTTATCTCTTTTTTTCTACCCGTTATCTCTTTTTTCTACCCGTTATCTCTTTTTTCTACCCGTTATTTTTTTTTCTACCCGTTATCTCTTTTTTCTACCCGTTATCTATTTTTTCTACCCGTTATCTACTTTTTCTACCCGTTATCTCCTTTTTATACCCGTTATCTCCTTTTTCTACCCGTTATCTCCTTTTTCTACCCGTTATCTCCTTTTTCTACCCGTTATCTCTTTTTTCTACCCGTTATCTCTTTTTTCTACCCGTTATCTCCTTTTTCTACCCGTTATCTCTTTTTTCTACCCGTTATCTCTTTTTTCTACCCGTTATCTCCTTTTTCCACCCGTTATCTCCTTTTTCTACCCGTTATCTCTTTTTTCTAGAAATCACTTATTCTACCCGTTATTTAAAATGAAAAAAAACAGTTAAAAGATAAAAATGTTCCTTTTACAGTGATAAACGCAAGATAAATAAGGACAATTTTAATGTCATTTGTATTTTTATAGTGTAATTAGTTTCTTTACATTGATGTTTCAAAGTCGAGTGTTTATAGTTTTTCTTTGACAGTAGGCTTACGTTGAAGATTTTCGTTCAACTCCTCGTCGGCCGTCCCCCTGAAAAGATTAAATATCGCTAATGGCGTCAAAAAGTATGTTCTTTGTAACCATGGTTATGTACAAGATTTCACTTTTACAAGTGAAGTCATACAAAAGTTGTGAAAGCGTTTCCATATTTTCCACCCTGTATTTTTTCTCATCATGGTAGATGTACTTAATATATTTCAAGCGATATGACAAACCTGAACAATCAGTGTTGGCCATCGTGTTGATGGGTGAAGGACATCGGGTCCAGGGATGTAAGAAGGTGAACGAGACTGTGATATCTTCCTGATGATGAAGTTTAAGGAACTGTCTACCTCATGTCAAGGATTTTTTCAAAATCTTCAAATCTCGTTCCATTCCCCATCCCCAATTTTACTGATACATTATGTGCTTACGTAGTCTTGAAAGAGAATAATATACTTACTTCCGCGCCTACCTTACAGCTTAAATTATCTAAATTTACTTAGGTTTACATCTAACAGATGACAAATAACACGAGAAGTTGAGTATACGAGGATACCTATTAACAAAACTGTTACCATTTTATTTCCTACATTGTTTTGTTCCAAATAAATATAGTGTATCTCAAATCAAACAATCTTTCATGAGAGTATAACTTCTTTCAATATGCCATCTTAAAGTATTCTTTTTTGACTTAATACAACATTTTTACTATGGCAATATTTTTTAACCCTACAATAAATAAATATTTTTATTAAATTTCAACTAAAGGTTTCATGGTAATATTACATTGCCTATTAATTTCATCAAGAGCAAATATACATTCTATACTTAAACTAAAGGATTTATAGTTGTAATTTCAACGAATGTCGTAAGATAAGTTAGGCACATTTCTTAAATTTTTATGTTACTTGATTAAGACTTGGGTTGAACCAAATCGAAACTTTATTTGGTTTCTTTACGCAATAATGAAAAATTATCAAACAATTATTTTATATCACTACTTTAAGAAATAGGCACTCCATTACTGAGGGGTCTAAAAAACCTACCAGATATTTAAACTCATTGGTGGACACTCTTACAACTGAAGATAACTCTATTTATTTTGTGGAATGTGCAAATCAAAATTTCGCACATGCCAGCTTTAATTTGGTGTATTGCAAATAAATGCACAAGTTCATTTGATTTCTTGATGATTTGAGATTTTCATCATATAAAAAGTTAATGAATTTGATGTAAAGAATTATGTTTTTGTTTAAAATTAAGACCTGAAAATGATTATATTTTTAGACGAAAAAAATTATACTTTAAATGTTCTTATTACGATTGACTACCCGCCTATTAATTGGAAGGCACTAGTGAACACGGAAAAGGTAAAGGTTTTTCCTGACTATACGGATAACCAATGGTGAGAGCCAAGGCATATCTCAGCTAAAGTCAATGTGTAATGGCCTATGTTACTGTTACGGGACACGGTGGTCACCATAGGCACCGCCTAGGTCATTGTTTATGAACTCCCCCACTAAGCTTTGCTGGAATTGTTACTATAGTTATTTTATCACATCACTTAATGTATCATTAGTTTGTAGGATCATTTTTATTATAATATGACTTTTGCTATACGATATGTACATATTGTCAAAAAGCAATAAAACTATTTCATTTTCATTTTCATTCATTGTGCCCCTTCCCTGAGCAGGTACACGCGGGGCTAGAATGGCAGATCATTCGCCTATATGTGAATCGGTGGCGTGCTACTTCCGACCGTGGCAGTTCCGACCCGTGTCATTTCCGACCTTACCAATCTACCACCGTGTCACTTCCGACCCTGGTTTTGAATACCCATGTTATTCACCTATACTTGGAAGTTCCGGGCTAAATACGGAGGGTGATGGGGTTAGGTTAGGTTAGGTTAGGTTAGGTTAGGTTAGGTTAGGTTAGGTTAGGTTAGGTTAGGTTAGTTTCTCCCATATGCACTATGTGTATTGCGAAAATACTGTGATCGTAAAATAATCGATGTTAAGATTGTGGAACAATGGGTCGGAAAAGGCACGGTATGCTATTTGATGGGTCGTAAGTGACACGAATGTTGGTGGGATAACAATGGGTCGGAACTACCACGGTCGGAAGTAACACGGAACCATGTGAATCGAGGCCCTTTCTGAATTGGAGTCGAGAATTTCTAGATTATTCTCTACAGGGATATGACAGTTGCGCCCCGCGGTCAGAAAAATCGTAATCCTCCTCGACAGTTGCACTCCGGTGTTGTACTATGTGGGCATCCACATATCTCACATCGGATCGAACAACAAACGGATGTAAGACATTACATTCGACTTTGGGAGGCATTTTCTGTTCTTCTCATCCGAACATTTTTGTGTTTCTTGATGTCCGGAAATGTATTTTACTGTTATGTACTGAAGTTATGTTACTGTGAATACCAACAATGCCAGAAAATACGTAACAATAAGTATCTAAAACGAAAAAAAAATATCTTAAGGATATTTAATCACAGCTTTTGATCAAGCAAATAGATGCAATGCAATATTTAAAACAAATGTCTTATATGTACTACTAAGAGTAAACTGTTTCGTAACAGTTCTGTGTTTTATATTTCTGTGTATCAATTACAGTATATGTTTATGTTTCAAAATAATTACAAGTCTATTTATTTAGGCCTACAATGATTTCCTGATTATTCTTAATAGTGCTAAATAAAAGATTTCTTTGTCGTTTGTAGCCATTAGATTGCTTAATAAAAAAGACAACACAGATTTGCTATTTTGATGTTTATTAAGAGATCGATTTCGGTCTCGTAAGACTACTGAAGATGGTCTTAACTCGATTCACATGGTTCCGTGTTACTTCCGACCGTGGTAGTTCCGACCCATTGTTATCCCACCAACATTCGTGTCACTTACGACCCATCAAATAGCATACCGTGCCTTTTCCGACCCATTGTTCCACAATCTTAACATCGATTATTTTACGATCACAGTATTTTCGCAATACACATAGTGCATATGGGAGAAACTAACCACTCTTAGTTCCACTACCACTCTTACATCCAACTAAACTGACATAAGCACTCAATAGTTACTGTAAGACAAGCTACTATTAAAAAGTCCGATAACGAAAAAACAACATTGTATCAGTAGTCAACGCTGTAAAATTTGATGACTTATAACACAAATGATCAACTTTTTCTGTCTCAAATACGACAGAATAGTAAGGCTCAAACCGACTTAGAAAACAGTGAAAACTGAACTTTTCCTACAAAACTTACTGATTTTTGCTTTATTTTTGTTACGCGTGGTTATTGTACACTGACATTCTCTGTTTATTTAATTTTCTAAGCCCTAGCTGTTTCAGTGTATTTTATGCTAGATTGAGTTACGCTTACATCATTATATTTTCATTTCCTGTTTGTCACAAAATGTTTGTACTCTAAAGGATTTATTCAAATTCAAATATCTTTATTGTCATGAAACAAAAACTTTTGCAATAGCAATCGTTATTACAAACATTTTAAAAACTAAATATATTTCTTATCAAAATAATCCTTTATATTATACAAACTATTTTTAAGT
This sequence comes from Stictocephala bisonia, assembly GCA_035578905.1. Classification (NCBI taxonomy): domain Eukaryota; kingdom Metazoa; phylum Arthropoda; class Insecta; order Hemiptera; family Membracidae; genus Stictocephala; species Stictocephala bisonia. The sequence continues at coordinate 4,743,006 of JAQJVL010000008.1, forward strand.
AAGTACCTTTTTACGTGTGTCTTAAAGTTAGCCACATACATTCTTGGTCCAGAGTGATTGGAGGCTGTTGAAGATTTTAATACAATTATAAACTGTCGGGTTTTTTTAATTGGGAAAATTAAAAAAGTATGCTGGTTCTTTTTAAAAATAATAAGTGACTCCAAAACGTAAATGGATGGAAATGTAATCAGATAGAAAAGCCCCGAAATAGTGAGCGCATGATTCTGTTTTATTGATTCATGCAATTATCCTTAAAGCTTTTTTTTTTTTGTATTTAAGGCACCGTGTTACATTTAATGGCTTATTCTGATACATTAAATTTTAATGGCTTGCGCAAATGTGAAAGTGGGATATTTCATGGGGTGATTAAGAGACGTGTTCTTTTAGTATATGTTCTTAAGTTTAATATAAAATTGCATAAAATGAAAAAATGTAGTAAATCATATTACACAATCAGGATCACTCGGCATTCCCACAGCATTCCACTTTTATTCCCAGGTAGTGGGATTCAATGATAGCAATGTACTTCGTTCCTTTGCCCTCAACATCCTTTTCCTGCAATAATTTACTTGTAACGAAACAAAGCGAAATCAGCTGTTTTGGTTGAAAGGAATTCAGAATGAGGCTAAATGAAAAACGAATTAAAACTGGTTTAAAAACTGTGGTTAAGGTAAATTTTTACTTGCTATGCATGTCATGGTTTGATCTGTATTGTATATTCCTAATATTCAAATTGTTTGTAAGTAAACAGTTCCCTTTCTGGATATTTAATTTAAATGTTGTATTTAAATTTTTTAATGCTGTCAAACTTGTACATCTCAAATTTAGATTATTGTATTTTATATTTATTTATTAGATGCTTGTATTCAAATTTACTTCAAAAGATTGAAATGACATATTTTCTGTTGAAAAGAGTATAAAAATTATACAACAAAAGTCGTGGAGTCTTGATCTTTTTTTCTCTTGAGGCCTTTTAGAAAATCAAGACTACATAAAATATATGTCACAGAATTGTAGTGAACTGTTATGGAATCTACCTTGCAAATGTACTTTAACTGAACAAAACAATTGTGTCTATTGAGACGTACAACAATGCCGTCAGCTACCTATCATTACGGTTCAGTCAAAATAATTTACCTTTTTGTGATTGTTGAGCATTTTAATAATTAGAAACAAATTATGTTTTTTTATAAATTAATACACTAACTAACGTTATAATCAAGTTTTTCAGATTGTTATTTTTTCGTCACATAAAATGTTCAAATATAAATAAGTTCTTCTCGTATGAACTGTTTTACAAGCTATCATGATTCTGTACTGTTTAACTAAATTCAGCTTGATTTTCAGTGTTGATGCATTCTTAATGTGAGTGATCAGATGACAACTATATGTACTTGATGCAACATGTTGACACTCGTCTACACAAACATCAGTGTTGACGCGTCCTAACACATATTATAGTTGTCCCAGAACTCACATATAGTGTCAACATCTCTCTCTCCATCCCCAAACCCACACATACTGAGCTGACGCCTCTCCTAACAACCTACACCAACCCACAGCCATCCCATTAATCCACATACGGGGTTGACACCCTTTCTTAAACAACCACAAACTAAATTAAAACCCTTCCAAAAAACACACAAGTAGTATTGAATGCTCTTACAAGAGTTTGACATTAACAACTCCCGATGTACGGTGTTACGGAATGTAACAGGCTAAGTTCAGGATGACTGTGGGTCAACAAATCCGGTAACAACTAGAATCTATATTTTCCGGTGACAAAGACGTCAAGGTGGTATCTACATTATTTACTAGATAACCAGACGTTTCGCCCATGGTATCTCAGAGATATGGAGTCTCTGAGATACCACTGAGGATGCCACATCTTAGCATGGGTGAAACGTCTGGTTATGTTAAACCTTGACGCGGTTGTCACCGGAGATTCTAGTTGCGACAGCGGCCACTGAAGCCTAAGTTCTAAGATGAAATCCGGTGACGTTTTACTATTCATTTTTAAGACGCTGATCGTAGAGATATGGACGAATATGAGGGGTGAATGAATGTGATGAGTGTAGATGAACGAGTGTAGTCATTGTTACTATCCGAGTTCGACTTACCTCAGAAAGGACTATTTATTAATAGCCCATTAGTCAGGGCAATTATTCTATTTATTCTAACAATACTCCGTCCACGACCTTCGAAACATCCAACTAGACAAACCGTTCCACCGATATTTCCTATCAGTGTAAAAAGTAAGTATTAGTAAAGCCATATTAGTATCACTGTTTAGTAATTCAGTAAAGCATATACTAATTTTAAGAAAAAAATTCATGTTTCGCTAAGAACAATTCGTCAACAAATAATCTTGTTATGGATGAATGAAACAAAAATGTTTTCTTATACTTTTAGATCTATTAAAAGATTTTTATTAAAAGACTTTATGGGACAACATAGTTTTTATTCTTAAAATATATATAGCTTCACGAATACTTCAATTAAAAAATTCACAAAGTGATATGCTCAAACAGAGCCAAATGGTACTATCGTATTGAAATCCCTTTCAACAAACTACAGATTATGATTTTGACAGCTCTCTTCTCTCAACAACCAATTTATGTACTGTACGCGTCAGCCTTATGTAGGTATGTTAACATCATAAACATTTTCTTTACGTAAATGTATTACATAACAGCCTACTATATCTTAAAACGTTATGCCAGCTTGAATCTTAGATCGATTTCAATTTCACATTTAGTATGACTTAAATGTAAATGTACATGCTCATTAGTCAAATATGTTTAAAATTCGTATGAGAAGGTCATAAACCAAACGATGTTTTTCATTGAATCTAATTCAATTTGACAAAAATAACAATACAATGTTGGATGATAAGAAAATAATAGATTAAGGATCTTCTTTACACAGTTGTGTTATAGAGATTAATAATCAAGTAATTAAATTTGAGAAGTTCGGTTCCACGCTAGCACGTATGGATAAAAGGGGAGAAAAATATCACAGCACACCACATAGTTCTTCAAGCAAACATAGTTCTTCCTCACTCGATCTTCACATATTAGCAAATACCATACCCTATTTGAGTATTGCGAGAAATCCGTATTTGCTAGCTCAAACTGAACAATTGAACCAACGAAATATTTGACCTTGAGCTCATTTGAGACCGTAGGGAATGGCAGATCGTGCCTGCTCTACCAACAGAGTGGCGACCGACCAGTCCGGCCAAAAGACCGGTCCCGTTGTCGACTCTCTAAACCAGCTTGCCGTCCTCCTCTATAAAACACGGTTGTCGGGTACTTCCTACTTTCTACGCTTCCTTACAAGGTCTTTACACCATCTCTATCTTTTTTGGCCGATAAATACATTTTTATGTGAAAGATTTTTGAGGAAGAAGTGTTGAGGCCCATTTCAACCAGTTCCCGAAGAATCATACAAATAAATCCTTGGGGATATGTTACATGGTTGACATTATGTATCATTGCTAACCAAGATAAAGTTTATTTATGGGTTTAATATAAGCTTAATCCCGAAAAAAGTAAATCGAGTTACGATGATTAAAAACTCGGCGTTTTTAAAGACTGAGCGTTTTTAATGGGTTGAAATTTCGCTTCACAAACAGTGAAACGAAATCTAATCCTGAACATCATCTAGCACATAACAAATTGGAGAATATCGAAAACGTACTCCACGAAAAGAACGATTTGGTGGGTAATCGAAAACCAATATTTTTCTGAGTTCACAACAAATACTGATAATGTTTAACTCGATTTCCTTGTGTATTTTACTAAACTCATTAAACGTATATTATGTAAGAATAGACAGTGCTGTAAACAATACAAACAAAATTAAACAATCATTAAATACCCTCAATCCAAAAATAACATTTTATCTTAAGATTGCTGTTATTTTTAAGATGAATCAATTGACTGACGATTTAATACAATAGTTGTTATCAAAAAGTATCGTTATATGTTAAGTGTATAATAAAACTTTACGATCTAGAAGATAAACTCGTTTTTTTTTACAATTATACGTTGTACAACAAAACAAACCACCAAAATCGCAATTTTACATTCATATTGAATTTGGGCCTAGTGTTTCAAATTGTATAATGTATTTAATTGCAATGGTCAAGCATTGTTGTACGTTTTTGTGATTTATTTATTTTGTAACAGTCCTTTTGAGGGTCAATATTTACTTTTCGAAAATTATCAAAATCACCCCTAGTTGCTATTTACAATCTTGATATACAATAACAGACCAACTTAGAGAACTAAAGATGCCAAACTTATAGTTAGAGTGAACGTAATGTGACGAAGGTGGTGCTTCTTTACAAACTACTTTCTTAGAATTAGAAAACAGATTCTACTGCGATAACCATCTTTTACTTAGATTAAAATATCTAAGGTATTTTGACTCCCAGATCTTCAGATGAGTTACCTGCAAGTTTTTCTTGAGTTATTTAATAGGTCGCTAAAGGATTTATGCCTCCATCCCCAATCTGTTGGACTGCTTAGTTTGCAAGGCACAATTATATTTGCAAATAACTTTGTTCGATATATTCACACCGTTACATTTTCGTTAATGCAGACTTAAAGAGACTCAAAGGAGACTTCTTTCAAACTGTCTTTTTGTCAACTCCTGCTTCCTTTCAATGCTGATTGAGACATTTGTTCAGTATTATATTATTGTAATAAACTAGTCACTTCTTTTCCATCTAAATTTTCCCGATTCATATTTGTTATAACGATTTTCTTGAAAACGATATTCTTCTTTCAGCTGCTCAACAACGTTCAAAGTAGTTCTTCTTCGATCTATTTCAGCACACCAATGCTTGCTCTGTATATATTTCCTCATGTACTCATCTTTCGCACTCTTTTCATAAGATGCATATACACATAGAAGATTTGATTCAAACAATAATTGTTTCAAATGACTTCATTGTTCCTTCTGTCTACTGAGTAGTATTTGTCTTCTATTTTATTTCATTACTTGTCAAAAGATCGTTTTTTCTATTTTTCAAAACGGAAAAGAATTCATGAAGTTATTTTCATAAAATATTAAAAAGTCTTACACAGTATTTTCCTACTCAGTTAAATTCAAAACCGTAAGCAGCTTGTCAAAAACGGAGAGCAGCTTTTAAATAAATTGAAAACTTTACATAGGCGTCTTAATTTCGGTTCTGAAAATGTTATTGTGGAGTAAATGCAGTTAGTGAAGTCAGGACTCAAAAAGAAAATGTACAGCAAACAATGCTTACTTCAGTGTCTCTGAGACATAGTACTGAATTATTCTTTCGTAGACATTTTTACTTACATTATAAGGACAGCTGACATCGACCTGTCAGAAATGATATGTTTACTCCTCAAATCGTTCATTACTAAAACGTCAATCGTAGAGATATGTCTGAATATGAGGGGCCAATGATTTAATGAAAACTCATGCCTCCGAAAATATAATGATCGAAAATCTACCCAAAAGGCTACATTATTTCATTAATTCAAATGCGCAACTGAACATAATGGGAGGTAAATATTCATACTTAGCAACTTCTTACATCTAGATAAGTTATCATTTTAGCCCAAACAAGTCGATGTGGGGGGTGTTGTTTGAGGTGTTATTCCGACAGTACGTTTGACACCCAAGGCCACTGTAGGACAATAGCTGCAGCCTTGATGGGCTGTCTGTCACAGACTCAGACTTTCTAAGACAATCGGCAAACACTATCCACCTCATCACCAGGGGGTGTTATTGTGGCCAACTCTTTGAAGCACGTCCGTGTTGATTACAAGTATAATTGACCTACTCTACATACATCCTGCTAGTGAGCACAAGTTTGGTGCGGACAAGGAATAGTTATGTTTAAACATTTTCCCAAATAAAAAAAATAAAAAAACTGATTCTGTAGAGAATACACAAGCTTTGTTGTATCGACCCGTCAGGACAGGAGTAAAGACTCTTCGCGCAGTGCAAATTAAGTGAAACTAGTTGTAAGGCCGGCGTCATTTTCTACTACCTGTTGCTAAAACGTCACAGAGGACCTGCTGTGAATAGTCTCTCGGATGGTAACAAGAATGTGGTTAGTTGTTAACTTCTTTACCCCACTTCACCGTGCGTATGTTTTGTGGCAATCTCACGCCATGCACTGAAATGTCTTATGGCTAGTTCACGTTGTATTGTTGGAGGCGTATCACTGTGCCCATGACCTTGTTATGTTGGGTTTTGGTGAGACGAGGATCGTGGGGTTTAATCAACGTTCAACTGAATAAATTTTATTGGTAGCAAATAACAATTGGCTGATGCATTAACTTTAGTACAATTGAACTTCACTCAATACAAATAGATTACAATATAAACTCACAATGAACAAATATACTACAACACAAGTACAAAATGCACAAATACTACAGCGATCGATTTCGGTGAACCACGCTCACCTTCCTCAGACAAGAGGGATTCACAAAAAAATAATTCCAGATCCTAGATCAGACATCATTTGTCGATAATAGGTTTGAAAAGATGTTGAAAACACCTACAGTTTTGTTGATCTTACGGCACCTTACGACAAAGTATGGAGCAAAGGTTTGTTGTTTAAGTTCTCCAGGCTCCTTTCTCTTCACTGTTCTTTCTTATGCGACTTTTAGAGTCAATGCATTCTGCCATACTAATAAAAGTTATCTCGCTCGTGAAAAAATCCCTTTTATACAGCTGAAAGATGGTCTGCCACAAGGGTCTGTATTTTCTCTAATTTTGTTCAACGTGTATACCACTGACATCCTAATCATAAAGTCTAGAAAATGTGTTGTGTATGCAGATTAAATTGCTTTAGCTTACCAACACAACGATTTAACAGCCACTGTTAAAACACTCACAAGTGACCTTGCAGCTCTCTAAGAATATTTTAGATTTTTAAAGATAAATCTTAACCCATAAAAAAACCAAAGTAGCCTGCTTCCACCTAAGTAACATCCTGGCTAATCGAAAATTGAACAGCTTTCTATATGGTGTAAAACTCCATCATAATTATCATCCGAAGTACCTGGGAGTAACGTTAGATCGATCGCTGACGTTTAAAAGCCACCTCCAAAAAACAGCAGTTAAAATCAAAACAAGGGCAAATGTATTACATCATGTAACTGGAACAACTTGGGGAGCCAACGCACACGTTCTGCTTACAATACAATGCTCCCGTATGGTTAAATGGTGTACACACTAAAGCGATTCATGAGCAACTGAATAGGGTCATGAGAGCAATAAGCGGCACTCTCGTGGCAACTTCAATCCCTTGGCTCCCGGTGCTGTGCAATATAGCTCCTCCAGAGATAAGACGTCAGGAGGCACTAGTTAAACAATTCAATAAGGTCTTGAATGCCCCGCACCTCCCCTTTACAAAGGATGTTCCACGTCAGAACGGTCGCCTAAAAATTCGAAACCCACCTCTACGAACTGCTTTCCAGTTGAGCAGTTCAAATTTCTCGCTCCTAATACTAGCTGGGCAGCAGCGTGGGACAATTTAGATGGAGGAAATAAGTTCCTTATTAACGATTCGTCGATAAATGTAGGGAATGGACACAGATGAATCGCCGATATAGCGTGAGCAGATTTAACTGCTGAAAGAGTAAATGAAATCGACAATAGACAGTGATATAATTACGGGGTCTATCCATACAATGGATTACATCATTACAGAGTGCTCCCTGTGCTCTTTAAATGAGGGGTTAGCTGGCATAAACAGAATCAGTGAGGGAGGTCTTAAATGGCTCGATGAATTGGGTTTACATTTGTGACAGGAGATTTTTATTATATATGTGCATGGCAGTTGGATCTTGTCCAAATATATGCACAAGCTACAGATTTTTTAAAATGACTAAACGGTAGCTGACAAAAAACCATACGATATATATAGTAGCTTCCTTCAGTAAAGACCGGTAATGTACCAAGTGCAGTGAACTACTCAGAGACAGGATGTGGTGACCAGTAATGAAAATTGTCATTTCCTGCTGGTCGAACTCCTTACAACGAAAGACGTCAATCTTCCTAAGTAAAGCTGGTCTTAGAAGATATTGAAGACTATATCACTATATCCTTCATAGTAAATATATGTATATGCTCGGGGATATTAGAATTGACTATAGATAGGGTTGCCATACGTCCGTATTTTGTACGGACGGTTTGAATTTTACATTCGGTGTTCGAGTCCGTACTGTGCAAAGAAAAAAACCGGGTAGATGTCAGTATTTTTCGTTCTGTCAATATTGAAAATATATTTCAAATATTTTATATTAAAAAAAGACAAACGTGTATTATTATTATTATTATTATTACTTTGAGCAATCGACAATCGTGAGAGGTTGTGTGTTGTATGATGACTCACTCACTAAGCACTAATTTACTACCACACACACTCCCTCCCTTTCAAAGAAAAAGGTTTATCAACTTTGGACTTGGCCGACAATAAGTGTAAACATTTCGAAAGAGTGTAGGAGTTTGCTCTTTCTCTACCCGGTACATCGGCACCAGTTGAACGAGTTTGTTTCCCTTTTAAAAATATCTCGACACCCAATCGGAATTGACTGTCAGAGAAAAAGGTCGAAGGTTTTCTGTACATCAAGTTAACAGTGACATGACGTGTACTGCATTTTTTAAGCCATTAAAATCAGTATTTCTTCACTTTAAAAAGTAAGTATCTCTTACGAAAAATATGACTGGTTTCAGCCTTCGGTAATTATGCACTTTCTTCCCACCTCTGAAAATACGATTTCATGTTAAAAAAGTTGTGAAAAATGAGTTTATATCTCTTGAGGAGTTTGATTTCATCCGCGGAAGACACGTTTTTTACCGAAACATCGAAAAACTAGTTTTTTATCTAATAATGAAAAACCAACTTTTTTTAACCGTTATTTTTCGACAAATTTTTTTTAATTTCTCGTGTTTTTTTATGCTGAACCAAATTTATAACTGGTTTTGTAGTAAAATTATTTTTTCAGCTCGAAAAATGCAGTTTTTACTGACATAACCAAACATAACCTAACTTACCCTAACTGTCTATTTTCTCGACAAAAATTCGTAATTTGCGTTAAATTCGAGCGTTTGGCGTCCGTACGCCTGCCGGCCGTCACTCCGGTGGGAATATAGGTGAATTCGGTTTTTGTGATTAATATATATAATTCGGTTGTATATAATGATCGCGTAATGGCCGCTAATCGCGATCCGCCGTGATAGTAGTTTTTCCGTTATTTCTCGAGAAATATTTGTAACAGATCAAAATAGTTTTCAAATTTGTATTCAGCGCAAAAAAACACATCAAAATAAAAAAAGATGATTTAAATTAACAGAAATATGACAAAAATACTAAAAGTAGTGACATTGGTTTTTTCGAATTTATCGGTAAAATACGTTATTTCCGCGAAATAAAAATCATATATCGTGAAAATACGGCCAATTCTAGACCCATTTCAAGCAAAATGTTCCAAATTTGTTTGGTGACAAGAATAGAATAGAATAGAATAGAATATTTTTATTCAAGAAATATTACATGCAGTGGCCCTGCTAAGTGAGAACTCACTTATCAGCAGGATCCAGAAATTACATATTTTATACATTACATTTAGAAATAAAAAAAAAACAGTATAATATTAAAGAATATACAGTAATGAAAACAATACATATCAGTGTGTATAGTAGTGGCAGATGGTGGGTATTAAAACTTAACTAGTTAACAATAGAAGTGGCATTAATAAATCTTAAGAACTATTGTACATTTGGATGTGTAAAGAGTATCAAATCTTACTCTATGGCAACGACAGCTGATGTCCCCCCTCCGCAGCGACCACAGCTGTTAAGCAAGCCTGTCACCACGGGAGCGGGAGCAGCCAGCAGCAGCGTCACTTTGTTTACTACATAACCAATAACAGACTCAAAGATTAAAAATCAAGAATCCTAAAAAGAAATCACAAGAGATATTATTCGTTTGCATTATTTTCAATTGCCTTTGCCCATTTGTGTTATATGTGTTCAGTGTTTGTGTGTTAACCAGTGTCAAATTAACGAATGTGATGTGATGGGTTGGTGTTAATAATGGTTCATCCTTGGTGGGCTTTCATGGCTTGTGTTACTAACTTATATCTTAACACCATTAACCAGATAACTACTTTTTAATCAACCTCAGTGCAGTTTTACATGTCATAAAAAACGCTAACATATTTTAGTCATTGCCTTTTTTAAAACATGTTAAAACAGATATTTAACACTAGGGGAGATCTACTCTAGCATGGATATTCAAGGTAAGCATGGGACACCAGCTAACTTTAGCTTCAAGAAAACATATTCCAACGAGATCTTTCATAAGGTTTGTAGGCTACACATAAAAGATTTATTAAAAATATGGTGTAGACTAAGTAGGTAACAACTGTAAAGCCTTAGAAAGTACAGGATGTCATCATATTTAAAGCATAATAGGCCTACTGTGAAGGGCCATTTATGCAACTACAGAGGCAATAACAATAAAACTATAAGTTAAAAACAAAAATCAACAGTGTTTATACAATGTAAATGCACAAAGATATATTGGGTCTTAGTACAGACCTGGAAAGTGGCTGTGAGTGGGCATAAACAAGCTAATAACAAGATAACAATAAATATTACAATTGGAAATAGACTATAAACTTAAGAGATTAAAATAAAATGACTAATTTTAGATTATGAAAAGGGGAAGAAATTAAAATAATAAACTTACTAACACTTACAACGCATTCCCCATTCAACAGTAGACTATAGGGCCTATTCCTTTTTTTTTTTTTTTTTTTTTTTTTTTTTTTTTTTTTTTTTTTTTTTGAACTGCATAAATACCCAGCCTTCAGCCAGTACCAGTACAACTAGTTTAAGTGATGTCTAAAAATTTTTCAAAGAGAGTTAGTATACAATTTACTGAGTTCAGCCAATTTTCAATTAAACTTAATTAAGTAATTTTTTTTAAGTAATGAAATAATGTTTGTTAATATTGTATTACTCTGAAATCTCAAATTAAAATATTGATTTAGTAGCCTAATTATATTATAGATCATAATGTAGTTAATATTATTTTCCCAATTTTATCAACTCATTATAAAAATTGCATATCATAAAACACATAAAGACTGTTTTAAAACCTTCACCCCCACCAGATCCTCAAGTATATCTGGCATCCGTATTCTGAATGAAAATCTATGGCAACCTTATAGAGGCAAGCAGACAGACCATAGCAATGCATCTGCTGTAGACGCGCACCTATGCTGCTGTCTAAGGGTGATTTGTTTCAAGTAAGAGATCGGACGACTATGTTGCGTACTATAAGCTCAGCTATTAGTCCTTCAGCGTGTGCTGGGGAGAGGCAGAGTGGGGATGAAGAGAGAATTGAACATGAATTTATTATAAATCCATATTTAAGTCATGTTCATGCATGCAAAATCAGGTTTAAGCGTGATCTAGGATTACATGCATGTTCAAACCTGTAACGCAAGAACACGTGCATGCCTTGCATTTCTGCAGATAGAATAGGTTTGTGTGATGAGAATAATTGTTTGCCAAATAAAACTACTACATGAGATGTAGCCTACTTTTAACTGTTCATAAACTCGAATCGAAATATGTTCTTAAATTTACTTCATTTAGGAATGCGCTTGTACTTTCTGAAATATTTTCACGTGTAGAATATCTACCAGATATTTTAGTTTGTGTTGATAATGATGTTTGGTAATTGTAAGCATAAATATAATTTCATTCCGCATGAACAGCAAAAACTAGAAACATCAGCGATTTTAACAATTACTATAACTTAGAATGAAACAATGGTTTAAATGATGTAAGTGGAGTATAACTTATATAAGTTATCGGTAATGGCTCTGACTATTATTGACTACATTTAATGTTTATCCCGTACATTGAGGAGTTTATAAGTAACACACGTTACACATACAATTGTTATATGACGTATACCATATACGTCGGTGGTATAACTATCAATTTTAGTTAAGTTAGTAAACTGTTATCATTACAAAAACAGATTATGATATTTCAAACAAGAAAACTACCATTTCTTCTAACTATATTCTCACCATTTGCCGATGTAAATTGCTTCCTCAAAGAAATCATTTTTTAGGTTTAATCTAATTTTTTAATTACTGAAATGTCAAATTACCACGCTGTCTTATCTGTATTAAATTGTTATACTTTTTAACTTTTGAAAATAATTTTGTAAGTTTATTTTAATTTATATATGTTTCTAATAAGACAACAAATGCAGTTAACAGCTGACAATTGACTGAAAACATTTTGTCAAGAAAAACAATATTTTTGACCTAACCTACGAATTATTTTTAATTATTATCTATCATAGTCAACTTGATCATGATGAAACGTATAATTCAAACTAGATCTCAAAAGAAAATAAATAATACAAATAATTAGCTTCTCCAGAGGTAAGACGTCTGGAGGATATACTAAAAGATCTACCCCGTCCCTCCCCATTACATAGCATCTCCCACATCAGAAACGCAGCTTAAAATCTGCTTTCCAATAGAGCAGATCATATATCTCACCCAATACTAGCTGGGCAATCGTGAAACAGTTTTGATGTACGAAATAAGATTCTCATTCGATGGGATGAACCTCCCTCGTATGGAATCGATACTATTGAATCACTTTCGTTCTGGTGTGTGCAGATATTACTACTATGAATATAAATAGGGATTGACACTAGATCAGCCATGTGATAGCGGGGAGTCCATCCAAACAATGGATCACATATTTACCGAGTGTACCCTATGCTCTTTTACGCAGGGGTTAGCCAAGAAAAATAGAATCAGTGAGGCATATCTTAAATGGCTCGATGTACTGGATTAAGGTCTGTAACAGGAGATAACTCTATATTTTTATTAATAAATTACATGAATTTTGAACCTTATTCCACATAGATATTATTTTTTTTTTATGTATAATGTTTTGTTGGTGACAAAAATCCATAATAAATATATGTATATTAATTGAGGGATGATTTCTAATAAGATCTTCAATCATCCACCTTCTAAAATATAACACTCATAGGGTCCAAGCATGATAATATTATAGCACTGACATATCTAAATGTTTACAGAACTAGTTGTGTTCTAATTTGTTTAATAAATCAGAAAATAACCGAACAGATGGTTACATTGACAAAAACTTGGGTTTACCTGTTTATTTATACTGGAGATGACAACTCATTTAATCATGATAGTGCCAAAGGCACAAATATTAGAAATTCTCAAAAACTAGCTGAAAATGTATTATGCTTTATTTATAGAAGCTGATGTATCGTAACAAAAATTTTATTTTGAATGTGAGTTACATGTATTGGCTAATGCAACGTTAATCATACGAAATAAAAACATATTCTTCAATAAACAATATCTTTACTCTCTAAAACAATTATGAACATGATACATAAACATGAATCAATGTATATGATTTCTTCAAATAACCTAAATAATAAATTGTTCAATCCAATTTACAGTCCATTGTTTATTAATAAAAGTAATAAACAAAGGAAAGTACGAAAATCTAAGAAACCCAACAAATCACAAAGAAAATATTATGAAATAATTATAATCACTCTTCAGCCTTTGAATCATATGACTCTTTGGATATATCTACAACAATGATATATTTACAAAATGTTACTTAGAATTAATTGTAAAGCAGCTTAGCTTTATTGTCAGATCAATTAATAAAATTCTAATAAACAACGTCCAGTAGTTTATAAACGTTAATACCATTTTTAAGCATCTGCGCCCTTTCCTCCATTTCACAAAAATCAAAATGTTTAGTTTTAAAATATTTGATAGTGAGTTATATTTTCATCCCGTGAAAACTGCAATGTTTTAAGATTGTTGTCTCTTATTTGTTTGGTATATTGTATATCTGTATATACAGGGTATTTTCTTCAGTGTGCCACCATTGGGATCTTTTAAACTTGCAGAGATACAATTAACATTACATGAGGAACTTCGCCTACTTTTTCCGCATTAATAAAAATATGTACTTAACCACCATACATTAATAATGAAGTATGTATTTCACCACCATACATTAATAATAAAGTATGTATTTAACCACCATACATTAATAATAAAGTATGTATTTAACCACCATACATTAATAATAAAGTATGTATTTAACCACCATACATTAATAATAAAGTATGTATTTCACCACCATACATTAATAATAAAAGTATGTATTTAACCACCTTACATTAATAATAAAAGTATGTATTTAACCACCAAACCTTAATAATAAAAGTATGTATTTAACCACCAAACCTTAATAATAAAAGTACGTATTTAACCACCAAACATTAATAATAAAAGTATGTATTTAACCACCAAACATTAATAATAAAAGTATGTATTTAACCACCTTACATTAATAATAAAAGTATGTATTTAACCACCTTACATTAATAATAAAAGTATGTATTTAACCACCAAACCTTAATAATAAAAGTATGTATTTAACCACCAAACCTTAATAATAAAAGTATGTATTTAACCACCAAACCTTAATAATAAAAGTATGTTTTTAACCACCAAACCTTAATAATAAAAGTATGTATTTAACCACCAAACCTTAATAATAAAAGTATGTATTTAACCACCAAACCTTAATAATAAAAGTATGTATTTAACCACCAAACCTTAATAATAAAAGTATGTATTTAACCACCATACATTAATAATAAAAGTATGTATTTAACAACCAAACCTTAATAGTAAAAGTATGTATTTAACCACCAAACCTTAATAATAAAAGTATGTATTTAACCACCAAACATTAATAATAAAAGTATTTATTTAACCACCAAACCTTAATAATAAAAGTACGTATTTAACCACCAAACATTAATAATAAAAGTATGTATTTAACCACCAAACATTAATAATAAAAGTATGTATTTAACCACCTTACATTAAAAATAAAAGTATGTATTTAACCACCAAACCTTAATAATAAAAGTATGTATTTAACCACCAAACCTTAATAATAAAAGTATGTATTTAACCACGAAACCTTAATAGTAAAAGTATGTATTTAACCACCTTACATTAATAATAAAAGTATGTATTTAACCACCAAACCTTAATAATAAAAGTATGTATTTAACCACCAAACCTTAATAATAAAAGTATGTATTTAACCACGAAACCTTAATAGTAAAAGTATGTATTTAACCACCTTACATTAATAATAAAAGTATGTATTTAACCACCAAACCTTAATAATAAAAGTATGTATTTAACCACCAAACCTTAATAATAAAAGTACGTATTTAACTACCAAACATTAATAATAAAAGTATGTATTTAACCACCATACATTAATAATAAAAGTATGTATTTAACCACCTTACATTAATAATAAAAGTATGTATTTAACCACCAAACCTTAATAATAAAAGTATGTATTTAACCACCAAACCTTAATAATAAAAGTATGTATTTAACCACCAAACCTTAATAATAAAAGTATGTTTTTAACCACCAAACCTTAATAATAAAAGTATGTATTTAACCACCAAACCTTAATAATAAAAGTATGTATTTAACCACCAAACCTTAATAATAAAAGTATGTATTTAACCACAAAACCTTAATAATAAAAGTATGTATTTAACCACCATACATTAATAATAAAAGTATGTATTTAACAACCAAACCTTAATAATAAAAGTATGTATTTAACCAATAAACCTTAATAATAAAAGTATGTATTTAACCACCAAACCTTAATAATAAAAGTATGTATTTAACCACCAAACCTTAATAATAAAAGTATGTATTTAACCACCAAACATTAATAATAATAGTATGTATTTAACCACCTTACATTAATAATAAAAGTATGTATTTAACCACCAAACCTTAATAATAAAAGTATGTATTTAACCACCATAAATTAATAATAAAAGTATGTATTTAACCACCATACATTAATAATAAAAGTATGTATTTAACCACCAAACCTTAATAATAAAAGTATGTATTTAACCACCATACATTAATAATAAAAGTATGTATTTAACCACCAAACATTAATAATAAAAGTATGTATTTAACCACCAAACCTTAATAATAAAAGTATGTATTTAACCACCAAACATTAATAATAAAAGTATTTATTTAACCACCATACATTAATAATAAAAGTATGTATTTAACCACCATCATTAATAATAAAAGTATGTATTTAACCACCATACATTAATAATAAAAGTATGTATTTAACCACCATCATTAATAATAAAAGTATGTATTTAACCACCATCATTAATAATAAAAGTATGTATTTAACCACCATACATTAATAATAAAAGTATGTATTTAACCACCATACATTAATAATAAAAGTATGTATTTAACCACCATACATTAATAATAAAAGTATGTATTTAACCACCATCATTAATAATAAAAGTATGTATTTAACCACCAAACATTAATAATAAAAGTATGTATTTAACCACCATCATTAATAATAAAAGTATGTATTTAACCACCATACATTAATAATAAAAGTATTTATTTAACCACCAAACATTAATAATAAAAGTATGTATTTAACCACCAAACATTAATAATAAAAGTATGTATTTAACCACCAAACCTTAATAATAAAAGTATGTATTTAACCACCATACATTAATAATAAAAGTATGTATTTAACCACCAAACATTAATAATAAATGTATGTATTTAATCACGTTACATTAATAATAAAAGTATGTATTTAACCACCAAACATTAATAATAAAAGTATAATTTTAAAAATGCCACCATTTTCCAAAATGGTGGACAAATTAGTTTTTTTTTTTTTAATACTACATCTTTTATGGTTTTTTATGTATTTTTACGTAATATGATAACTGTATAACTCACTATACTGTATAGGTCTAATGTCGGCGCAGAAATTAAGCTTAATCAAGTTTGAAGGTTGTTTACTAAGAAACCACGAGGCATATGAAAATTCCAATCACGCCTAGTTCAGTTGTACGTTATAAAATACGAATTTTAAAATTTGTAGGTTTTAATAATAAAACTATATTTTTCCTAGCTGGAATAAAGAAGTACAGGAAAAAACTTTACACTTTTATAGCCAAAAAAATAACAATATATTTCGCATTTATATTTTAATACTTGGTTGACAAAAATGTTTTCTATATAACATTCAGAATTTAAAATTTTCAATAATAACAGTTCTTATCAAGTTCCTGAAATAACGTTATCTTTTCTTCTAGAGGTCGTAAGCTTAATTACTTATTCACGTTGTAATCGTTATGAAAATGTTAGGTATTATACATAAATTACTTTTATATGCATAAGTAAATCTAGTGATTTTAATTGATTTAAATAAATTTATTATCACTTCATTCACTTGCACATATAAAAGTAATATATCGTAACTACACATTTCGTTAGGATTACATCGTGGCCAATTGATTTATTTTAAGCCCTTCCTATCAACTATTAATATATCAATGCGATATATTACCGGGTTTTTTGAGTAATAAAAGTGTAAAGTTGATGCACAGTGAAAATTCGTTAAGATTCTAATACCCCTTTTGTTTCAGCTAGATGAAATTTATTAAATTTCAAAACTACAAAGAGATATATAGGCACTGTTGAGTTAATTAAGCACACTGGGAAACCTATATGATATAATATGTAAATCAACAGCAATACTGACAGAGTTTTGACGGGAGCCGGTATTAAACTGGTTCCTACCAGCCGGGTCTTGCTGCTGAACACGGGAACAAAGAATGACATACCTGTTTGGCTCAATATCTGAGTGCATTCTTTGCAGCTATTATGAAAAAGGTTGTTAGTGAACAACAGTGAGACTAATTTTCACTGTCGTTTATTAGCAAATAAGTTTATAGTTAGAATATTATGTTTCTTATTACTTTTAGATTTTATTTGTTGTTATTTGTATCGTTATTTCTTTGTATAATACATATGTTACATGCATATCGTTGATTTCATTTGTTTTTTGTTTTTGTTAGTTAAATTTTTCATAGTCTTATAGTATTTAGTATTGTTTATTTATTGCCGATTTATAGTATATTTGTTATGTATATTATAGTTATGTATATTATTTATTTATTTGTTCCATTGTGTTTATTGCAGTTAGATTTTATTTGTTGTTATTTGTATCGTTATTTATTTGGATTATACAAATGTTACATGCACATAATTGATTTAATTTGTTTTGTTTTTATTTATTTGTTTGTTGAACTGTTCATAGTCTATATAATATTTAATGTTACTTATTTACTGCCGGTTTATTGTATATTTATATTATATAGTTATGTATATTGTTTATTTATTTGTTTCCATTGTGTTAGTGTTTAGTGCTTTGAGGCTTATATGTAGTTAGGAATGCCAGTCGTTATCCAGGAGGAAGTTTTAAACAATCAAACAATCTATTGATATGAATTCCAAAATAAAATGAACATTAGGACTACTGATATTAAAAAATGTACATTTTTGAAAAAATTTTGTATATATAGTAAATAACGAATGTTATTCGATTTCCTTTGACTATGTTTCCTTGGTGCGTATTGATTTGTTTATTTATTTTTGTTTTGTTTGTTTTTACTTTAAGATTATCTATATATTAAAGATATTTTATTATGAACAAATTAGTTGATCTCTCAAATAGCTATATGCTAGAGAGATTAAAAAAGACACTGCAATGTAAAAATAAATTTAAGAAATAATAAATGATTTTGAATTGAATTGAATTGAATTAGAACTTGAAATAACTATTAAAATGTCATATGCCATAACGTCAAATTAAACGAGGGAATGATGTGATTTGAATTGTTATAGTCCTCTTAGTTTGTTGGTAAACAACCGTCAAACTCGAATACACGTAATTACTGTGCCGACAGCAATTCCACGAATTTAAAAATTAATTAGTAATAATAACATGTAATTCGGGTCATTTTAGCGTGGCTTTACGTTCTTGGCTTTGTTGTAATGTAAAGGCTTACAAACCTTACGCGTGTAAGCCTATTAGATAACGAACTGCGTCATTTGGCAAATTACGGTTCCTTGTTCTGAACCTAGATAACGAACTACCAAATATAATTGAAGGTTTGTCTGCATCTAATTATTTTCTTTAACGTTTTCATGAAGTTATTCTAGTCAATGGTTAAGTGTACAGAAATGTTTCCCCAATATAGGTCATTTTAAAATGATCCTTAAGGCTTAGTTGTCGTTAACAGTGATGTTTCTGCAGTATTCACTGTACTAAATGTTAGAATAACTACAGTATTATTCACTCGTTTATTTCAAGTTAAAACTCTTGATAAATTACCGTAATGTGAAATCCTCTCGGAGGTCATTATCCTAATATTAGCCTATAAAATATCGTACTTCTTGTTGAAATTAACTCCTGTTATTTATTTCAAAATATATAACTAACTAAAACATATGACTTAATTTATTAATTTTGAAATCTTTAAAGTTTATTAAACCGTGTTTACGTTTATGTATAGCTTATATGAAATTGTAAATTAGAAAATAATTTAAATATTAGTGTTTATACTTAATTGTTAAGCGTACTTAAACGCTAACTTTAATTTTATTTTTCGATAGTCTTAACACAAGTTAACTCCCGAACTTTTCCCAGTGTTGTGCATATCTTTAAATATTACTCAATGATATCTATCAATGTTGACACCTTATCACTATCAAAATCAATCACTATTGATCATCTTATATAATTCTGGAAATGGAGATCTATTTAACAAATGTAGACCTGTTTCCCTATTTCCGTGTTTTTATAAAATCTTATAATTTAACAGGATATTGGGGGTAGATTAATTTATTCTTAGAGCGTAGAACAATGTCTCATAGCAAAATCGTCTCCCTTATTATAATTCATCATATTAATTTCTATCATTATTATATTATTTAGGTGTTTTATAGGTAAAAAGTATAGTATAAAAAAAGGTGTATTATAGTAAAAAAGTATTCTGTGTACATGGTAATCAGATGTCACCTTTGGGGGACGGCCCGTTAGGAGTAAGAGGAAAATCTTTAATTACAGCATATTTTAATTTGTACATCATATTAAAGGGCTAGTTGAAATAAAAACAATGACGCAAACCGGACTTCAAAAGATTGATCCAGTCGGAAGTAATTGCTGTTCAAAATTTTAAAAATGTTTAGTACAATGTACTTACGAATAACATAAAGTTACAAGTTGAAGGGTATACTTTCTGAACTCCTTTCAAATTAAGTGTTCAAATTATTCGACGTTGGCCGTCTGGCAATGTTCTAACCGGTTACGAAAGCTAGCAACTGATTTTACCCTGTATTCTCTTGGAACATCCTGTGCTATCCTGAGTCTAAGATCAATTAGATCTGTAGGCTGAGTTTCATAAACTTTGTCTTTGAGGTAGCCCCATAAAAACTGGTCCAGCGGAGTTAGGTCAGGGGAACGAGCTGACTACTCAATCGCTCCACGTCTTCCAATCCGGTGACGGAATATTGTATCTAAGTATTGCCTCACTTGAACACCACAGTGTGGGCGGTGCTCCGTCTTGTTGGAAAAAAACATGTTTGGAAGTTAGCGCCAAAACTAGCTTGGAGAGCAGGAATTATCTCATTTTGGAGCATATCTTGATACTTGTTGGCATTTAAATTTCCCTTCAATTATTCCCCAGTAAGTATTCCATTTAACTTGCAACTTTCTGTTATTCGTAAGTACAATGTATTAAACATTTTTAAAACTTTGAAAGCAATTACTTCCGACTGGATCAACCTTTTTAAGTCCAGTTTGCGGTACTGTTTTCAGTTCAACTAGCCCTTTAAAATGATGTACAAATCAACATAGGCTGCCATTAAAGATTTTCTTCTTACTCCTAACGGGCCGTCCCCTAAACATAACATCTGATCACCATGTACACAGAAAAGTAGCTTACTATGACCAGTTACGGTATGCCAAATTTAGTGTGTGATATCTCTTGTCGTTTAAAAGGTATAATGTCGTCCTAAGACTTAATTGTCACCCTGTATATAGTAATACCATTTACCATTCCTGACCGAAAAATAGATTACCGTTGCCAAAATAAAAAAATTGTTATCTTCTATTTTTTATTAACAATTGAAAATTATAATTTTATTATGTATTTATTTTTTATAAAATTATATATTTCAATTGTCAATAAAAAAAATAGAAAATATCAATTTTTTTTATTTTGGCAAAGGTAATTTATTTTTTGCCTATTAAGAATAACTTCACCAAAGGAAAAAAATTCCAGGGTTTTAGTTTAATAATTATAGGGGTTTTTATATTAACTTTCAATTAAGAAAAATTTATTAAGAAATTTATAATTAACGTTAAAATTGAGATGAAAATATTTTGACTGCGGATTATTGTTTATTGATGTATCCCAACATTACACGATTTTTTCGTTCCTTAATATTCACATTTGATATGCTTAAATAATTGTTTTTGTTTTTATGTCAGAGTGATAGAATGCGCGCGGAAGCCAGACTACCGGTTTTTGGCTCTATTTTCGTGGCTCTGTAGAAGTTATAAATAATTGAGATACAGTTTCGGGAGTCGGGAATTTTTTACGCAAATTCATTATTCTTTTCAAGTCCCTTTTCAAATTTCCAAAATTTTGAAAAATTTCCGAGATATTAAAAAAACTAAAGTCCCATTTTTTTCACTTAATTGTTTATAACTTTTTGTAATTTTCATCAGCGCGTTTTCGGACCTTTCCTTAAACTTTCTAAGTAAAAATACGAATCGATTGACACCTTGGTCGTAATTTTTGGACAGTGCTGAAAAATTTCACAAAAAAAGTACATGTGAACCAGACTAGTAGTCTAATGTAAATTGCAGCGCAACGCTGTATCTATGTAGTTTTTTAAATTATTTATTTACTGACACACCGCAAGACGCCGGTCATCGACATATGGGCGAATATGGATTTCGAAAGAGTGATGAATGTAGATGAGCGGATATGATCTTGGTTACAAACTAAGACCAATTATTCTTTAGAAAGTGTCAAAATTAATATCCTAATAACAAATAAACAGCGGGTAGTTATCAGTTGACCACTTTCAAAATGTCTCAAATATAGGCCTACATTCCTTACCTAAGTGCCGAATTGTTCGCACACCATACTTTGACTTATACCTACTTTTATGTCTAAGAAATAACTTAGTCTACCATGAAACTAAATTACTATAACTGAAATCACAATAAAAATATATTTGATACTAATTGCAGCAAATAAAAACTCTTCTACACTGTAGGGAGTCTCTCACGAAGACTCCTTGCCCTGCCCAAAATGTTTCAATTCCATCCACTTTTTACGTTTTCCGGTCGCGGGTTAAAGAGCTTAATACCATTATAAGAAAGATGTGTTTAAAATATTGCTGACTTACTTTTAAGAATTGATACTTAAGAATAAGATTAACTGTAGATAGTGGAAACTACTCGCACAAACTACTTTAAACGTTCTATACCGTAAATTCCAATACATGTAGCTATTTTGGTATCAGCTAAGCATAAATAAATCACAATCAACAACAGTTTAGATAAGTTGGCTCAAAATGCTTGGGAGTAATATTTCATGTAAAGGTGGAATTCAAAGTAAAATTAATTTCTGAGGGTTGTTTCACAAAACACCCCACGGCTTAATTATGTTGACTGGTAAAAAATTAAATTTTTATCAGTAGTCCATTATTTCAATAGTTCTTTTCTTTTCGTAAAAAACTAGTTTAACGTTTGTAGTAAATGTGTTTCACCAATCTCTATAATAATATATTATTTAAATTGTTTTAAGTAAGTTCACTTATCAGCGAAGTATTAAATTGAATTTTTGTTTTATAAGATGTCAATCGCCATTGTCGGTCATTTCTTCTGCCCAACTCCCTGTGGCACATTAAACTATGATTATGCTTAATATTTGTTGTTTAAGTTTAAAACATTAATTATTTTATGTTTTCGTGATTTTATATTGATATTTTGTAGGGCCTACTGGAAATTATTCTTGGGAAATAAAACTAATTTTAATTTTCCACTATTAATTCAGTTTAGTAGTTTGATTATTTACTTTTTGAAAAAATTTAATTGTAAACCGGATTACAAGATTAAACCGATTTAGGCATATAACATAATAAGCTGGAACATCAACAGAGTAACCGAGAGCCACTCAGATAACCCAACAGATATGGAAATGAATCACTTCACTGTTTATTTCATGATGAAAGAAGCGATTCACGTAACTTAGATAATTTTTTTTTCATGATTATGTATTTTATGTATAATTTCGTTTTTATACCGGGTGTTCAAAAAGTCTGGAACCCACTTAATATTTATTTGTTTAATCAACGCAGAACAATGAAACTTTCGGAATACGTCTTTACTGTAGTTACTGACTTGTTGGTCGTTTTAACTGGCCTTTTTCACTTTGGGGAGACGTCCTGTGGAGGAAATCTGAAAAATATTAAATGTAAGCATAGTTCGAGTTATACCTCATTTGAAAGGCCCGTGTTAGAAAAACACATTGCCACAACCCCGACTGCAAAAAGCATATTAGTTTGAAATAACAGCCTCCAACACTTTGGCCTCATTGAAACTTTGAGAGGCTGCTATTTCCAAACGAATAGTCCTTTTTCAGTCAGAGTTGCAGCAATGTGTTTCTCTAACAATAACCTTTAAAATGAGGTACAAATCGGCCTATGTTTACATTTCAGATTTTTAGACTTCATCTACAGGACGTTCCCCCAAAGTGAAAAAGGACAGTTAAGATAGCCAAAGTCAGTAACCACAGTGAGGACGTAATCCTAGAGTTTCATTGTTCTGTGTTTATTAATATTATATGGTAAAATATTTAAGGGGGTTCCAGTCTTTTTGAACATCCGGTATGGTAAATAAAGAACGGAAAATCATTAACTCTACCCTGTTTTTAAGATTTTTATAATTTTACAACGTTTTCTTAAGCATTACGTACATATCGTAAATATAAAAAATAAAACAGTTTTGCAACTTTAATAAAAATATAATATACTTAACCAATATTGTAATAATCTAATATAATGGCACTTGAATCAATGAACATTATTAATATGATTTTTTAAAGTGTTCTTTGGTTTTTATACAAACTATGATTTAACTTAATTCTCCCTATCTCGATGGGATATCAGAGGCTATTATTTTAAAATTACATTTCAACCTCAGTAAAATTCCAATTAAATAACAAACTCAGAGTTTATATAAAATAAAATTGTAGTTTGGACTTAATATTTTTCATCACCAGCATACCTTCAATTCTTAGCGCAGCGATGTCCGAGATCAAACGGAGCTCCGAAACCGTTGCCATAGCGACGGCGGGCCACTAACTGACGCGCTGCGACTGCCAAAGCCAGCGAACTGCGCATGCGCGCCAGGCAACCTTGACACTAGCTCAACACGTTTGTTGTTCGCTTGGTTAAAAGCACTATTTGTTTATTTCTCGTCTACTTCCTTCCATCGATATTACGCAAAATCTACAATTGCCTAGCAAAAAATCAAAACAATCCACATTTTGTTGTATTTGCGTGCAAACCCAAGTTGTACACCAAAATAAACAAACAACTTATATCGGGAGTCCCAAAAGTCCTAGAACTTTGTTACTATTTCTTTATTAGTAAATTTAGAACTATGAAACTTTAGCGTTTCGTCATTGGTATGTTTCATACGTTATGACACATTTTTCAGTCATTTTGCCTAAAAGGGGGGACGTCCCGTGGAGGGAGTTGTGACAAGTTTAAATGTAGGCCTAGGTCGATTACACTCATTTTAAAGGTCTTTGGGTTTAGAATACAATGCCGCAAATGCGACTTCAAGAGATTCACTCACTCAAAAATGGCAGCCCTTTCAAGTTTTGTAATTTTGTTAACGGTTTTAATTGGGATAATTTTGCGCGTCGTCGCAGGTGTTTAAATTCGTCTTACTAATTGAAAAAATAAACACTTTTATTACTTCTCCATGTTAATTTTATTCCTTGAAGAAAAAAAGAAAATACTCGTTACAGCCTTAATGTTTAGCTTTCATAAAACAAAACTTGAAAGAACTATCAGTTTTGTCTGAGTGAACTTTTTGAAGTCGCATTTGCGGTATTGTATTCTAAAACCAAAGACCTTTAAAATGAGTGTAACGACCTAGGCCTACATTTAAACTTGTCACAACTCCCTCCACGGGACGTCCCCCCTTTAGGCAAAATGTGTCATAACGTAGGAAACAATACCAATGACAAAACGCTAAAATTTCAGTTCTAAATTTACAAATAAAAAATTATAACCAAGTTCTAATTTATCCAGACATTGTACATTCCAATACCCTTCCACCTTTACGTACTTACTATCAACATTCTTTCTTCATAACTCCAACAGATGTAGATGAAATTAAGAGTAATGTTAAACTTTAAAAAAATAAAAAATCAACTGGCTCTGACCAAATTAATGTACATTTACTGAAAAATATAATTGATGAGATTACCAGTTTTAGTTCACTTAATAAACAGTAGTTTTATCAAAGGCGTTTTTCCTGAGAACCTGAAGTTAAGTTCAGTGGTACTTATTATGAAAGACAATAACTCTATCAAACTAGATAACATAAAACCAATCAGCTTGTTATCTGTATTCTCTAAGGTATTTGAAAAAACAATGATTAAAAGATTCCATAGTTATTTATATAAGTTAAATTTTCTTAATCCATGTCAATTCGGTTTTATCAAAGGAAAGTCAACTGAGGATGCGTTATTAGAAGTATCAGACATAATTTATAACAGTTTAAATTCTAAGCTTAAAGTAACAGGTTTATATAATGATTCCAGGAAAGCTTTCCATATGGTTGATTTTGTTATTCTTGTAGAAAAGCTAGAAGCTATAGGTATAAGAGGTACTGCACTGAATTGGTTTAGATCTTTTCTTGTGGGAAGGAGACAGCAAGTAAAAATTGGAAACATCTACAGTTCTATAGTTGTAGTACAGGGAGGCGTCCTCAAGGATCGGTTTTATCTGCAATATTATTTTTAATTTTTATAAATGATTTATTGAATTTAAGTGGTATAATTATTGCTTTTTCCAATGATATTTCAAAGTTTTACATTAATAAAGATCCGGGTGTTATTGGTGAACTAATTAATAGTGACCTGCTTATGCTTAGAGAATGGTGACTTAATAATAGAATCTAAATCAAGGTAAACAAAAAAAATAAATCAATTTTGATTTCTTAGGATTTGACATACCATTTCCTATCAAGAACCATTCTAGAACATGTGTTCTGCATCTATGTGACTGTCAGGTCTTACAAAAATTAAATAATATAAAGTATTTAGATGTTATTTTCGATGACAAATTGACTTTTCAGCAGCACATCATAAATTTACACAAGTTCTGAGACTATCAATAAGGAAATTTTACTTCTTAAGAAACTTCTGCAGTACATCGTTATAGAGATCTTTATATTTTGCACTTATTAATTCTAGATTACAGTATGGTATAACTTGTTAGGGAGGAACTTAAAAATTTTTAATGGAAAAACTCAGAATTACACAGAATTATTTTTTACGTATAATACTAAAGAAAGTAAGTGAGAGTTCTTTTCCTTTATTTTTACAAAATAAAATTTTACCAATTCAACATCTTTTTATTTTTAAGGTCCTTAGGTTATTTTACATTAGGAGTGGAAATATGTCAACTGATTTATACTATCATACTCGCTTTAATATCAACCAGCAATTTCACCTATCTAAAGTTAACAAATCAATTTTTCCCCATTCCTTTACCTACTTAGAACCAAGGTATTACTACCAACTACCTGTAGATATAAAAAATGCCAACAATTTTGTAAACACTACTGTTTGGCTTTTATCTTTACACAATCCTGATTTTTTAAATAACATCTTACAATAGTTTACTATAGTAACTCATAGTAAAACGATTCAATAACTTATCATCTGTCATATAGTTACATTTAATATTAGATTTAACCCTTTATGTTATTGAAATCATTATTCATTTTATATCCAGTAATTAAAGCTTCTTGTCAACATTGCATTGTATAATTATTGTATTTTTAATTATAAATGAATATTTCTTTTTGTTTTAAAAGTAAATTGAACTATTTGTCAAACATACCACAATAGGCGATTTATTCTTTTTATTTAATATTCTAATGCTAGACTCAAATGTATTATAAGTTTATAATGTGTTTTATATATATATTACTTGAAAAATTGGCCCGTCATTTTCCAAACCAACCAAATGTAATTAAGTTATAGTCATTATTGATTGGAAAAATAAATCATTTATTCTTCAGGACACCCGGTATATTGACCTTCATAATATTACAACTAAACATCATAAAATAATTAAATTTAAAGCTAATGTATTCTTTCAAAAATCTTTACCTTTAGTAGTATTCTAAATTACCTTTGTAAATTTAAAAACTAATTGTGTCCTGAAAATATTGTCTCTGCACGAAGTATAAGGTATTAATATGAAGCCATTAACTAATTAATGATATTAACATTAAAATAATTAACATTGGTACTTCCTCCTACCTGAGATAATCAAGTTTTTTTTTTTTTGTGAGGATTATTGATATTTCGTATTTTTAATGGGCCAAGTTTCAGATTGTTCCTCAAGACAAGGACATTGTCCAAACCATGAATCTTCTTAGATCAGATCAGTCCTCTGCTATGTTTTTTCTTGTATAGTTTGAAGTGACTGCAGAGACTGGGACTTTGTGAACGAGTTGAGTTCTGTCTTCACGTTAGCCTAGGTCATAATGATCACAGAGTATGAAACTTAAAGAACGAGTTTAGTTATCTCTTCACAATAGTCTACATTGCATTAGTGATTGGAGTTCTGCTTTCACACTAGTCTAGATTTCAGTAATCGCAGAGTGTGAGACTTTGTGAACTACAGTAGTTAAATTGTCTTCATACTAGTTTATTTTGAGGTTATCGCAGTTTGTGCCTTTATTGACAATTTTGTTTTCTCTTCACACTAGTCTAGATTGCAGTGATCGCAGAGTGTGAGACTTTGTGAACTACAGTAGTTAAATTGTCTTCATACTAGTTTATTTTGAGGTTATCGCAGTTTGTGCCTTTATTGACAATTTTGTTTTCTCTTCACACTAGTCTAGATTTCAGTGATCGCAGAGTGTGAGACTTTGTGAACTACAGTAGTTAAATTGTCTTCATACTAGTTTATTTTGAGGTTATCGCAGTTTGTGCCTTTATTGACAATTTTGTTTTCTCTTCACACTAGTCTAGATTTCAGTGATCGCAGAGTGTGAGACTTTGTGAACTACAGTAGTTAAATTGTCTTCATACTAGTTTATTTTGAGGTTATCGCAGTTTGTGCCTTTATTGACAATTTTGTTTTCTCTTCACACTAGTCTAGATTTCAGTAATCGCAGAGTGTGAGACTTTGTGAACTACAGTAGTTAAATTGTCTTCATACTAGTTTATTTTGAGGTTATCGCAGTTTGTGCCTTTATTGACAATTTTGTTTTCTCTTCACACTAGTCTAGATTGCAGTGATCGCAGAGTGTGAGACTTTGTGAACTACAGTAGTTAAATTGTCTTCATACTAGTTTATTTTGAGGTTATCGCAGTTTGTGCCTTTATTGACAATTTTGTTTTCTCTTCACACTAGTCTAGATTTCAGTGATCGCAGAGTGTGAGACTTTGTGAACTACAGTAGTTAAATTGTCTTCATACTAGTTTATTTTGAGGTTATCGCAGTTTGTGCCTTTATTGACAATTTTGTTTTCTCTTCACACTAGTCTAGATTTCAGTGATCGCAGAGTGTGAGACTTTGTGAACTACAGTAGTTAAATTGTCTTCATACTAGTTTATTTTGAGGTTATCGCAGTTTGTGCCTTTATTGACAATTTTGTTTTCTCTTCACACTAGTCTAGATTTCAGTAATCGCAGAGTGTGAGACTTTGTGAACTACAGTAGTTAAATTGTCTTCATACTAGTTTATTTTGAGGTTATCGCAGTTTGTGCCTTTATTGACAATTTTGTTTTCTCTTCACACTAGTCTAGATTTCAGTAATCGCAGAGTGTGAGACTTTGTGAACTACAGTAGTTAAATTGTCTTCATACTAGTTTATTTTGAGGTTATCGCAGTTTGTGCCTTTATTGACAATTTTGTTTTCTCTTCACACTAGTCTAGATTTCAGTAATCGCAGAGTGTGAGACTTTGTGAACTACAGTAGTTAAATTGTCTTCATACTAGTTTATTTTGAGGTTATCGCAGTTTGTGCCTTTATTGACAATTTTGTTTTCTCTTCACACTAGTCTAGATTTCAGTAATCGCAGAGTGTGAGACTTTGTGAACTACAGTAGTTAAATTGTCTTCATACTAGTTTATTTTGAGGTTATCGCAGTTTGTGCCTTTATTGACAATTTTGTTTTCTCTTCACACTAGTCTAGATTGCAGTGATCGCAGAGTGTGAGACTTTGTGAACTACAGTAGTTAAATTGTCTTCATACTAGTTTATTTTGAGGTTATCGCAGTTTGTGCCTTTATTGACAATTTTGTTTTCTCTTCACACTAGTCTAGATTGCAGTGATCGCAGAGTGTGAGACTTTGTGAACTACAGTAGTTAAATTGTCTTCATACTAGTTTATTTTGAGGTTATCGCAGTTTGTGCCTTTATTGACAATTTTGTTTTCTCTTCACACTAGTCTAGATTGCAGTGATCGCAGAGTGTGAGACTTTGTGAACTACAGTAGTTAAATTGTCTTCATACTAGTTTATTTTGAGGTTATCGCAGTTTGTGCCTTTATTGACAATTTTGTTTTCTCTTCACACTAGTCTAGATTGCAGTGATCGCAGAGTGTGAGACTTTGTGAACTACAGTAGTTAAATTGTCTTCATACTAGTTTATTTTGAGGTTATCGCAGTTTGTGCCTTTATTGACAATTTTGTTTTCTCTTCACACTAGTCTAGATTTCAGTAATCGCAGAGTGTGAGACTTTGTGAACTACAGTAGTTAAATTGTCTTCATACTAGTTTATTTTGAGGTTATCGCAGTTTGTGCCTTTATTGACAATTTTGTTTTCTCTTCACACTAGTCTAGATTGCAGTGATCGCAGAGTGTGAGACTTTGTGAACTACAGTAGTTAAATTGTCTTCATACTAGTTTATTTTGAGGTTATCGCAGTTTGTGCCTTTATTGACAATTTTGTTTTCTCTTCACACTAGTCTAGATTTCAGTAATCGCAGAGTGTGAGACTTTGTGAACTACAGTAGTTAAATTGTCTTCATACTAGTTTATTTTGAGGTTATCGCAGTTTGTGCCTTTATTGACAATTTTGTTTTCTCTTCACACTAGTCTAGATTGCAGTGATCGCAGAGTGTGCACTGTGACATTTTGTAAAAGAATAGAGTTCTCTCTGCACACTAGTCTAAATTGCAGTTGTGAGACTGCGAACATGTTGAGTTTTATCTTTACACTAGTCTAGGTCACAGTGATCACACAGTTTGGAAATTTGTGTACAAGCTGAGTTCTGTATTCAGACAAGTCTAGGATGTAATCATCGATCTTAAGACTGAAACATTTTCTATTAGTTCTATCTTCACTCTAATGATGATGTCCGCAATATTGTCAAACTCCTCTGAGAGACTATCATAATAAATACTTTTAACCACTTCATTTAAATATGACAAGAAATAATTCACAGCTATGTTGAACCTTTACCTCACCCCTTTTCAACACCTATCGATTCTGGCACATTTTACCATTTACATATCTTTATTGAATATCTCATTTTATTTACCGGTTTCAGTGTCTCCCTGGTCTTACCCCGTTTCTTCAATGATATGGTTTCCTCCCGTTTTCATAATTTTTGAGTAATCTGTCTTGAAGAACTCTTCTCACTCAT
Organism: Stictocephala bisonia; assembly: GCA_035578905.1. NCBI lineage: Eukaryota > Metazoa > Arthropoda > Insecta > Hemiptera > Membracidae > Stictocephala > Stictocephala bisonia. The sequence continues at coordinate 4,774,012 of JAQJVL010000008.1, forward strand.
ACGGCCATATCACATTTTTCCCGTTGTAGTTTGTAACCATTCTTTATATTTATCCTTTTGTTTCGTGGCATCATGTCTAACCCTGTTAAGTGTTTTTTCATAACTTCTTCTCAAAACTACAATTTTCTGAACAACTGATACTTCCTCTTTTCTTTTGTTCAAGATTAAGCCTCAGATGCATAGGTATTTTACTTTCTATAAGGATTGGGAATATTCTCTCTTTTTCACCATATGTAGTTCAACAAATATAGTTCTTGAAAACAACTTTCCTCTCTTATTTTATTTATTACATCAATGTCATATCTACCAAAATATGTCATTAACATAGTAAAATATAAAATTAAGAAAGGAAAATAAATAACTATTTGTTTTGTTTGGTCCTCATTCCTTTCTCTACATTTGAACCTCGACCTTGTGTTCCTGTTTCCATATTTGTTGTCTCAATTTTTATTCAGACCAAATTAATGTACTAATTTAAGGAACATTGTATATTCTTCATTTACTACAATTACTTTGTCACTTGCACATAATAAACAATAGAAGATATCTTCGTGTAATTGAGCTCCAAATGTTTCACTCCATTCTTTAATGGCATTGATAATATAAATTTTGAATAAAAAAGGAGAAATATTACAGTTTTTCTTAAGCTTAAGAAAGTTTAGCTCTTAACCACCTTAACACAGCATTATATATGATGGCTTACTACTTCAAGTGAACTACAACAAAGGCTTTAGTTTCTACTGATAGTTCATTCTAACCAAAGTTTTATTGAGCAAGCATATTTTTATGACCTACATGATTAAAGATAGTGTTCTGTGTTTTTGATAGGAGTTGGACACTGACCTCCTGTTTTAGATTACCACTAGATCTTACTGTTCTTCTTACAATTATATATTGAATCTCTAAAAATATATAGTAGGTACAGTTTAAAAAATTAGAGGCAAAAATACAAATTTCCTACGTTTCTATTTTTATCATCTAATAAAAGTTAATATAGGCTACTTATTATTATTTCAGTCAATAAAATAAGTCATGCTCTGAGTGTGAAACGTTTTGACTTCTACAAAGAATGATGTAAAGTTGTTTTAGGAATTTCCATTTTTACAGTCTACTGTTGTGGGTTTTTAACACTACTACTGAAAATTTAAAATCTTTTAAAACATGAATTGAACATCACATAACACAAATGTACTACAATATAAGTGCAAATATGACGGTGACTGATTTCGGTACACCACATTTACCATATTCAGACCAGAGCGATTCACAATGGAGTCATTCATTTCTCCATATGCTAACTAATGTCAGATATATTTCATCATAAAAACAAACAAAAAAATAACAATTCTCACCTAACTAGAAAGATATAATCTTTCGTTATTTATTCATACCAACGGTTTCCCAATTGTACAAACAAAACTTACCAGATCCCGTGTCCAATGTGATAACAAATTCTACATGTGCTTTTACACTATTTAATATCATTTTTAATATCATAACCATAAACGATACATAACAATAATGTATAAACTTAGAAGCTAACACTTAATTAACTAAAATAAATGTATTAATACTGTATAATACATATAATATTTTTACTTACTTTTGTTGTTTGAAGCTTGATGAAAATTTAGTAATCCATCGACACATTAAACTGATGTTAAAAATAAAATAAATATGAAATCAATAAAACTTATAATACTAGGATTGTGGCCATATATTACATACACTACTTTAACTTTTTTTTTAACTGGCCAAAACTGACAAAAACACAGTATACACGTGTGAGGACTACCTACCAGGTTTGAATAAAACTCTATACAAATAACGTAACTGAGTGACTGTAATCAAATGCCTTCTGGCGACATCAATAAGAATTAAAAGCAGGTTGTGTTTCCAATGGTACATATCATGCGTCTTTTCCCATAGTGGGTTAATGACATATGGTTCATTTATTTGGGGCAGTTCTTTCCAATAAAAAATAATGTTATAATAATAAAAGAAAGTTGTAAAAATAATTGAATAAGTTTCATCAGGAACTCCTCGTAAAAACTGTTTTCTTTTGACATTGTATGACCAACAGATATTGGAATATTTTTTGGGTTAAAAAGAACATGTCCTCAATTCGGAACAGTTTATATCACAAGGCATAACGCAAATAATAAATATCTATATCATAGATTACAAATGTTTAATTTATCCCCACAATATTCAGGCTCAAATATTTGTGATAATCTTCCTCCAAATTTAGTTAACATTAAAAATAACTCTATATTTAGAATCCAACTGAAATACTGGTTTTAAAGAGCACTTAAATCAGTAGCATATTAATTTTAAACAGTAGTAATTTATAGTTACAAAATGTTGAATCAGTCAAAATAGGCAATTGTCTTCAGGCAATCATGTTTATATGATGTAAGGACAAGAAATAAATAACTACGATTCATATTGGCTGGTTTTGTTAGCTTTGGTGTGAACGTTTCATTGCTCAGAATGGCAGGAGATTCAATGGCCTCAAATTCAACACCATGGAATAAGTCATCTGTTTCATAGATCGCTATCTCTTCACTGTTGGTGATAACTGCTCTTCACTGTTTTAATTTATTTACAAAGATATATATATTGCCTATATGTAGAATAATGTGTCTCAATTTTTTTTAACTTTTGTTAACTTGTAATTATGATAGAGATGATTACAAATTATACTTACCTCTTACTTCCACTGTCTATGTTTAGTGTTCTTCTACTTCCAAACAACGGTTATAAAAAGAGAAAAGACGGCCGTACTTGTGTACAGGAAACTCATTCTCATTGTGATATCGCGTCTGCATGCTCTTGGTTAAGCTGTGCAATGAAACAGTTTGAAGCGAAATATAATAATAATAATAAATCGTTTATTTCCGCAATTATGTACAATGTGATCAAAACAATATTTTCTTGGAAAAAGTAAATAACTACCAACATCCAGTAACTGGTAGTTATAATACAAATAATAGATAAAATAAAATCACTCTTAGGTGAGTCTTCTTATAAATCCACTTCATTGAAGCGTCCACTGTGAAGCGTGTGTAAAATAATACAAAAGTAACCTACTTAAATAAGCTATTAAAAGTACACACACACATATAAATATACATTATAAGTTTCATTGCAAAGTAAATTAACAAACTATAGATGTAAGTGTGCTGATATCTGTAATATCAATTAACCACTTTTTTAGCATTTTTGAAAATAAATTAAACCTGTTTAATTGTTTAACTTCTTGTGGCAACATGTTGAAACACTTTGGGCCTAAAAACAAAAATGTTTTAGAGAAAAATACTTTATTGACCCGAGGTCTGATAAAATGTTGTTGTGTTCTACTTCTTGTTTGGTAGAATAAATTGACTGTACCAGTGTTACCACTCATCTTGTAAAACGTTTGAAGAACTTTAAAAATAAACAGATTTTTTACTGGTAATATTTTAAGTTGCTTAAATAGTTGTTCAGTGTGATCTTTTGGTTTTCTAAATAAAATTATACGAATAAAATACTTTTGTGTAACAAAAATCTTATTTAATAAATAATCATGAGTTCCACCCCAAAACTCAATTCCGTATCGCAAACGAGAATCTACAAGTGCAAAATATAACGTCCTCAAAAAGGAAGCATCACATATATTCCTCAGAAAATAAAATGTTCTAATAGATTTTCCTAACTCTGCATGAAGATTACTTATATGAACTTTCCAACTCACTTTACTATCCAGCCAAATCCCCAAATATTTTACTTCGTCTACTTGCTCAATTTTTTCACAATTACAGTGGTTTACGTCTAAGCATGAGAATGAATGATATTTATAATTATAGTCAAAAGAAAAGCCAAATAAATCAAAATTTAGAATTTTAGTCTTTGAAACATTAACGGTCATTGCATTACTGTTACACCATGTCCTCAACAAAAATAAATCATGTTCAATGGAGGTTTTAATTTCTTCCAAACTATCAAATGAATAAAAAAAACTACGTCATCCGCAAAAGCTGTTATTTGTCCATAAAAAGGTTGCCCTAAAAGATCATTTATAAATAAAGAGAACAGATCAGCTGACAGTACCGATCCCTGCGGAATCCCAATACTATTGCAGCTTTCATCGCTTAAACAATTTTTTACTTTAACTTGTTGTCTTCTACCATTTAAAAAGGACCTAAACCAGTCGGCAGCCACACCACGAATCCCAGCAGCTTCCAGCTTCGCCAACAGCAGGTCATGTCTGACCAAGTCAAAGGCTTTTTTGAAATCAATGAACAGTCCTGATACTTTTCTATTACAATTTAAATTATTGTAAACACTAGTCATAAAATCCCTGACTGCATCCTCAGTACTTTTACCTTTTTTGAAACCAAATTGTCTATCAGAAAGAGATTTATTATTTTCAAAGTAATTTAAAACTCTGCTACGCATCAACTTTTCAAATAATTTAGAAAAAACTGAAGTTAGAGTAATTGGCCTGAAGTGCTCAACTAATTCAGAGCTGCCATGTTTATGTACAGGAACAACAATGTTTGTTTTTAAAATAGAAGGAAATATCCCCCTCTCAAAACTTAAATTAATTATTTTAACAAGAGGATCAGCAATGACATCTATAATTTGCTTCAAAAACAATACATTAAAGCTATCAAAGCCAGATGACTTTTTATTTGCCATATATTTAACAATATTTATTACTTCATAAACATTTGTTGGTTGGATAAAAATTGTATGGGGTACAGTTAAAAGGTTTAGGTAATTTACTGAAGTTTTTATACTATCATTCAAGTTGGAACTACTTAAAAAGTAACGATTGAACTCATTAGCAATTTTCCTAACATCCTGAACTACCTGTCCATTATTAAGAGTTATTTTATCAATGATTTCAGATTTATTCCCCATAATGTTATTAATCACACGCCATTTCTCAGCAGGATTTTTACCACAGTTTAGAAAAAGACTTTTGTAATATTGGTTTTTTTTGGAGATCTAAGTCAGCAGTTAATTTTCTTTTGAAACACATATAATAATCCCGAAAAGGACCGTCATACGGCCTTTTCTTTAGAAGTTTATTTAATTTATTTCTTTTTGAAGTTATACTTCTTTGCGCCCGTTAGACACTTTGGGATGGGATGTTGGTCGAGAAACCGCGTCACGCTGAAAAGTAAGAACAAATTTTTAAGAACTATCGATTAATCGATTGTTAATCGAAGAAATTTAATCGAAGAAATTACTGATAATGATAATATAGGTGTATAATATAATAATGAAGTCACGTATAATATATTGAAGATAAATATATTGAATAATATTGAAAAATGTCTTATATTTCATTTATATATCCAGTCTGTTTGTGTGCGTGAGTGGGTGTATGAGAATGGCCAAAGAAGTATAACTTCCACCGTGTGGTCCGACGCACACCCAATTTTTTTATTTTAATTCTTTGGAATAAAGAATCACTTAGCCATGGGCTAGTTTGTTTTGCTTTATGAAATTTTATATTAACTAAGGTAAAGCTTGTATTTTGATTTACATAAAATGTTAAATTTCCATGAAAAATCTTAAACATTCCTTCTACATCGTCACCCTCTAGTAGTGAATTCCAGTCAATTAACCCAAGATCAGCTTTTAATTTGGTGTAATTAATAAATTTCGGATTAGCTTGATCTTTGTCATCTAACTGCTTGTTTACAATCCCCTGATACTTAAAAGTCACACCAACTGCATGATGGTCAGTCAAATCAAGATCAAATATTCCCGTTTTAAAAGTATTTAAATATTTATATCTCACAAAAATGTGATCTAAACAGGTTCTGGATGTTACAGTCACTCTGGTCGGTACATTAACAAGGGAAACAAAACCATTATTACAGAAGAGGGATAAAAAATTGTCCTTTTCAGGGTTCTTAGATTCGTCTAAAATATCCACATTCGTATCTCCAGTTACAATCGCATTTGTCTCTAATAAAGATAAAACAAGTGGAATCTCATCAAGAAAGTATTTAGTACTAAAAGAGTGAAGTCTGTAAACAGCAAGGAGTGAGAAAAGGGTTTGATTGACCTTGAACTTGATAAGCGTGCAGTCTGCTTATAAGAGCTTACAATCTATCTGTACAGCATTGATGTTGTTTCTGACAACAATATACCATTGACCCACCTGATTGATAAGTCTCATTACAGCATGAATAGCATGTATAACCAGGGATTTGATACATTTGTACCTCAGATTTAGAAATCCAGGTTTCACTCATTACTATAAAGGTTGGCCCACCACTATCAAGTAAATACTTGAATATACTGTTCATGACGTATAACTCGAGAGGCTTACCGAGGCACTTGGCCTGCGCGTGAGGAGAATAATACTAGGAGTGGAGGGGAGCAGAGGAGAGCAGTTCCGTTCCACCACTGTTACACACCTCCACCATGTGACTGATCAATTAGTTACAGAGACATGTTGCCGGTTCAGCTGCGCTCGCAGCACCTCTGTGTAGAAAAGAATTTTTTTCTTGTTGTTTGTTTAAATTTATTATAACGGCCAATCAGAAAGATCTTTTCCATTTTTTAATTTGAATTAAAGCCTCTTATTACTAAAATAAAAACAACATATTATGCGGTCTTTGCAATGTCTGCTCTGGAAATAAATCAAATTATGTATATCTATAAACAAATACATAAAAAACCATTAAACAAGTTATTTATTAATTAGTAATATTGTCACAATTATTAATAACTACAATTATTTACTAACAAGATTAAGCCAGGTTGTAAACAACATTAGAAATATCAAATTATTCTATTCTTACTTACCATATGGCATACACTGACTCGGCGGCTCTCCCCACTCCAATTAGTCTACTTTGCATCGACTGACCAAGTGCTTCGGTAAACCTCGCGAGTTATACTAGTTAACCCTAGATCGCGAATCCTGGAGCATCGCGTGCTATTTTCAAACGTATATGCAATAGCGAAATTAGGCACGTCCCATCTCTTTTGTAAAACTCAATAAAACATATGTTTATCATAAAGCAAGCGTGACAAACTTGGTACCAATTGAGGCAGAATGTTCTGTTCTATACATTTCAGATTTTTAATAATTTTTCATGCAATTTCATAAAAGTAGGAACATGTGCAACAACAAACTCCCGCTCTGTCATATTTTGGTATACAAACAAATATAAAATTGATTTTTTAGACAAAGTACACAAATTTTATTTACAATAATGCACAGTAATAATACATTTGATATTTTTTACTACGCATAACATAAAACTATCAAGTCTTGGCCATTTTGGGAGGACTTGCAATTGTAACTCCTTCTTCAGGAAGAACTACTGTTTCCAAATTGACAGAAGGCACTGGTACCTCAGCAGTTGATGGTTCTTCACTTTGTACCTTTTCTGCCTCTTCTTTAACCTGAATAGAACAATGTTCAATAAACTAAACACAATATTACGATACATCATGACCTTTAACTCCATATTTCACCACGGTTACTTGAGTTAGAAGTCTTCTGTCAAGATTGCACTTAATAGAAGGGAAAAGATGTCAACAAACCTTCTAAGGATAAAGATTAACAAAATGTATTTTCCAATATTCTATAAATGTTGATACCTGGAGGAGTCCGTGGCACTGAACAAACTGAGTAATCTTGTCAAATATGTTTGTGTTTAGTGGACTCCCATGGTGAGGCTGCTGATATTACATTTCTCGTATTAACTATTTAACACAAATAGAGAATGCAAGACTAAAAGTATTTTTATATAGCTTAATAGAAAATTTACAGGAAAATTTATTAGCACAACCTGCACATCTGAATGATTTGCACAGTTTAATTCATGTACAATCGTTAAAACTTTTATAATTGGTTGGCAAATATCTATAAATAAACAAGTATTCAGTACTATATATTTATTTTTGTATACCTTTATGCACATAAGTAAAATTTTTATACATAATTACTTTTCATGGATTATCTTAGTGCTAGTATCATATACAGCTAGAATAAGAATGTCCCAGTCCCAAGCCTGGTTAGAGTTCTACATCCTTTTAGAGGTAAACTAGAAGTGAAGGGGAAGGGAATTAGTAAAGTTGGTAGCTAAAGATCTCAAAGACAGATAACAAACATTCATTCACTATGGCACCAATTGAGTAATTTTTCTGAAAACCCATTACCCGTCTATGCCCGAGGTGGACAGTCCTCTAGTTAGCGTCTGTTACTTTAATCTCTAAAGCTAGGTTATTTGCATGTCTCTCCACTGCATGACGTGCACTACAAAAGAAAACTGCACCTGACTGCTACATTAGATATTTATACAGATCTGAGCATCATAAGGCTCAAAACTAGAGTACAACAATCAGACTGACAGAGAGTGATGGAGTAGAGTAGACTGTAGGTGAGGAGAGGTAGTGTGTGCACTGCACCAGCTCTGACTCACACGTTGGAATCCAATCGCTTACACTACATCCAAGCAATAGGTGCTAGGTACGCCATACGTTATCAATGCACTAAAAATTATCAGTTCACACTTCTAGATTCTTAGTTCCCAATTATTTATTAGTAACTTTTATTTTGTCTTTATTTATCAACTCTTACTTGTAATTAAATTGAACATAATTTTATCTAGTGTCCTAAACTGTACTTGCAGACAAATCAAGCATAAGGTACTTCAGTTCCCCTTAAAGTATTGGAGAGATAGGACATTAGCAAACTTAGAACCTTGTAAGACAAGTTCACTAACACCAGAGTAGTAGAATCACTAACATATACAAAAGAATCACATAATCACTAATTTTCAGTACCACAGGCGCTTTCAATCAATCATTTGTCATTTATAAATTACAAAGTTGGAGCACAGCTCCTGTAATGTATGACATGTCAGTCTAACTAACAATAAAAAAAATATAAAATGGAATAAACAAGTGTTAAAATTAATTATCATTTAAACTGTTTCCACTTAAATAAGTCTACATTAAAATCTTTAACTTTATATGTGTATGCTGCTATCAGAATTTTTGTTAGGTAAGAAACAAAACCTGAAAAGTTCTTATCTCTTTTAATTTCATGTGGTATGACATTAAACAGCTTGATTCCCATATAAAAAGGGCCTTTTTCCAACATTGACAAATTATGAAAATGGAATTTGTATAGTAATGGATTTATTGTTGTGTCCGTGTGGGGTTACTGATTTTGTAAACAATAAAGGATTATTCTTTACAAATTTTAAAATTTCTAAAATATAAAGTGCAGGAATTGTCAAAATATTGTTTTTTCTAAATGTTTCTTTTCAAGATTCTCTATATTTTAGATTTAAAATATACCTAATGACTTTTTTTCAGAGCAAATATTGAATTTAATTTTGAATAACTGCCCCAAAAAAATATACTATATCTTACTAAGGACACAAAGTAACTGTGGTAGACCATCAGAGCTGTCTGTCTGTTACTTCTGATACAGTTTTGATAGCAAATATTTATTTACTTAGTTTATTTTGAAGTTCATTTATATGAGCTAGCCAATTCAGAGATACATCCACTTCTATTCCCAAGAACTTAGCTGAAACTGAAAAAATACAGCTTTCTCCAGAAGGTAGTGTGAAAGATTGTACATAGATCTGTACTTTTGCTATGTGAAGTGTGGAAATTGATTATCTGTGTTTTTGAGTTGTTGAATTTTAGGCCGTTTTTGTTAAACCTATTATACATTTCTGTTAATATTTGCTCTGCAGATGTTTTAAGGTCTCTGGGATTTTCTCAGTTGTTAATGAAGTTATACCATCAACAAACATTATTAATTTTGATTTAATATTTTGAGGAAGATCATTAATAAAGATTAGGAACAAAATTGAGCCCAGAATTGAACCTTGAAGAACACCCACCGTCATTGGTGCCCATTTTGAAAAAAATTTTGGTTTTTACTTTTAGAAATCTATTGTTTAAATAAGATTTAAAAAACTCAGTGTTTTTCCATTAAATCCCATACTGTTCAATTTAATCAAAATTAGTTCATGATTCACATTGTCAAAGGCCTTGGACAGATCACAAAATGCTGCTAGAGGAATCTGTGATCCATCCAAAGCCCCCAAGACATGGTTACTAGTTCAAATATTGCCATTTGTGTATTTCTTCCCTTTTGAAAGCCATACTGTTGGTTGTTTAGTAAACTGTATTTTTCTAAATACTCATGGCCTGAATATTTACTACCTTCCCTATAACTTATAAAAAGCTGGCAGCAAAGCCACCGGACGATAATTCTCCAACAGTCTCTGGTCACCCTTTTTAAACAAATGTTTGATAACAGCATACTTCATTTTTTGAGCAATAATACAAGTTGTCAACACTAAATTTACTATGTAAGTAAGAGGCTTAATTATGTAAGAGCTAACTAACTTCATTATTGATGTTGATATCTCATCCCAGCCAAAAGATGTTTTCATTTCAATTTTGTCAATATGTTTCAAATATTTTTAATTTATTAATTTAAACGTAAAATTATCATTGATATTTCTCAAGTAATTTTTAGATCCATCAACATCAACTGAAGAACTCATTTACAGCCCCATTTCAGTAAAAGAATAATTTAAACAATTGTATATCTTCTTTTGATTATTAATAATTTTCCTTTTAAATTGATTTCTTGGCAAGTATCAACCCTCCAACTACCCAGTTCTTCTTTCACCACCAAGCAAGTAGCTTTACTTAAATTTTTTTGAATTTTGAATAAATCTATTGTTAATTTTTTTGCATTGTTTAATATTTCTTGTGTATTCTGATTTGAATTGTTAAAAATATTGTTTAAATGTTTCTGATTCATTAGTTTTTGTAATGTTATAACTTTCTCTTTATTTTTTTAGCTTCTTTAAGTTCATCTGTGATCCATGTTTTTTCTTATTACTGTTTGATGGATTAACTGTAAATGTGCTAGTTGAAAAAACAGAAAAAAATAATTCCTGAAATTTAGATAAAAAATTATTATATGCTTGATTTTTTTTATTTATTTTATTTTATTTTTTTTTTTTTTGGGGGAGGGGGAAAGACAATCCTTCCAATTCTACCTTCATTTTTTATCATTCTAATTTAAATAATTTTTCTCTTATTCATAATATCTTTGTTTTTGAATAGACTGCTTGAGCGCCGTGATCTGAAAGACCAACCTATAACTTTACCCACAATTGATTTTAGGTTTACATTGGTAATAACATTATCAATGCAAGAGTTGGTTTTTACTCTAATTATGGTTGGTTTGGTGAAAATAACCTGGCAGTTGAATGACATTATAACATATGTCAATTTCTATGAAGTTGAAATGTACATTGTACAACAAATTATGAAGAAATGTGTTAAAGGTATTCTATTAATAATATTTTATTTTACTATACACTTTCTAGCGGCTTCAATTTAGACATTTTTAAACGTTTGTCTTTCCCTGTCATCCTCTAACATATTTACGTTTCGATCACCACACAAAAATAAATATTTAGTTTTAATTTCTCTCCTTACTTTTTTCCAAAAACTTAGTCAATTTACAAATGAGTTGTTTAAAATTACTACCAGGTGTTCTATATAGAGATACTACAACATACTTTAAATTACTTTTTCCCACCATTAATTCAAGTTTTACATCTACAAATTCAAAAATAATGTTTCTGAATCTTCATTTAGATCAGCTGGTAAAAGATATCTTTCCTAACAAACAGAACATGTGAAGAACATGGCTTGAACCAATCTTCTCATGGATACAATACCAGGGGCAGAGTTATATTAACAAGTCGACATAATCTAGATTTTTATAAAAAAAAGACAAGTTATATTGGACAAAAGTGCCTACAGATCCTACCTAAATAATTGAATATGATTGCACCAAATTATAAATTCAAGAAAGGTTTAAAAAAGTATTTGCTTGTCTCTGCTCCGTACTCAACAGATGTATTTAACTTTAAATCTTCATTTTTTTTTTTTTTATAAATTATTCTTATAGTACGAGGGGTATCCAAAAAGTAAGTTTCCCTGTCCTGTAAAAAGACGCGTGCGTAACACAGCGTGCAGCTGTGGGCGGGGATATTTAGCGCGGTTCGGTTGGCAACAGGTGCGCCGGTCACTGGCGCATTGTCACGCTGCTCAGTCAGGTGCTGCCCAAACATTATGGAGACTCCACTGCGTTCTGCCGCCAGTTGCGAAGTCCGTAGTGTTATTCGTTTCTTGACCGCCAAAAACGTAACTGCCGTTGAAATTCATCGTCAGTTGTGTCAAGTGTATGGTGAACATGTTATGTCCGTTCAGATGGTCCGTCGTTGGCGTGCAATGTTTTTGGAAGGAAGAGAAAATGTTCATGACGATGAGCGTAATGGCCGACCGGCCAGTTCTCGGCAACCAGACGTCATTAATGCTGTACGAGCAGTTATTGACAATGATAAGCGAGTGACTCTCGATGAAATTATGGGTAAACTGCCGTCAAGTTTTGAAGTTAGCCGGTCATCTGTGCACAATATCATGACAGAAGATCTTCAGCTTGCAAAAGTGTGTGCAAGATGGGTGCCTCGCTTATTGAGCGATGCCCATAAACAACAACGAATGGCTGCTGCCCAGTCTTTCTTGCGATTGTTTGACGATGAAGATGAAAACCTTTTCAGTAGAATAGTCACTGGTGATGAAACATGGATTCACCACTCAACTCCAGAAACCAAACGCCAGAGTATGGTGTGGCAAAAAAAAGGAGAGGCAGCTCCTCAAAAAGCCAAAGTTTTTGAGTCAGCAGGAAAGGTAATGGCTACAGTTTTTTGGGACTGCCGTGGAGTGTTATTGATTGACTGTCTTCCTCGTGGCGAAACCATAAATGCAGAAAGGTATTGTGAAGTTCTCACCAGACTTCGGCGGGCAATACAGAATAAACGGCGCGGACTTTTGTCGCGCACGGTTCTGCTTATTCACGATAACGCCCGACCACACGCTGCTCGTGCAACAATGGAACTTTTGAGGAAATTTAAGTGGGATGTTTTTGGTCATCCTCCATACTCAGCAGATCTTGCGCCTAGCGATTTTCATCTGTTTCCGGAGCTCAAAAGACACCTTGGCGGTCGGCGATTTGCCAACAGCGATGACCTTCAAAATGAGGTGGATACTTGGCTTAAAAATTTGGCGGGTGAATTTTGTGATGCTGGAATAAAAAAACTACTTCCTAGATACCAAGAGTGTTTAGAAAGGGATGGTAACTATGTAGAAAAATAAGGTATGATGTAAAAAGTTGAATAAATGTGTTTCAGTTATTTTTTGAGTCTTTTTAACTTTTTCATAATTAATGGAAACTTACTTTTTGGATACCCCTCGTATTTAGTGGTATATTTTATACTACATATTTTAACACTATTCAATGTATAATTCATATTCATATTCATTTATTGACAAAATGCATACATTACAAGCATTAAAACCCAATTACAATGTTGCATTAAAATAATACAGTCTATAAATATCGAGGAATGTAGTTTTTCAAGAATCACTTCACAGCTTACAGAAAAACAAACAACAAATAATAAATATATTAAACTTGAAACAGACGAGATTATGCTCTTACAAAATCTATTAGGTTATTTAATTATTACAACAAACTAAACATATAAAAAAAGTGGGTTGATAAATATTTAAATAAGATATTACAAGACAATTATTCTGCACATGCTCAAATAAAAACGTACAATTAAAATATGTTGAAATTAATAAATTACAATGCTGTTAATTAGATCAATAAAAAATGTAACAATAAATTAATTTAACAATATACTAAATTAATGCATACTGGCTTTTACAGCTTTTAAAAAATTGTTTAACGAATAACTAAAAATATCAACACTTACTTTTTATTTTTGATTTTTTTTAAATAAAAAAAAATAAAAAAAAATAAAAATATAATCTTTGTACAACATGAATAAAGCTATTTTTTATCTGATTTGATTTGACAGACAAACACCCCCATGAATGGTTTCCTAACATAAATGGTACTAAGATTATAATCTCTTAATCTATTTGCCGTAACAAATTCCAGGGTGAAGGCAGTGTTTCACATAAACTAATAATAACTGGATTTAATTTTAGAGAATCTAGACTTAGTTATAACTTATCAACGTTTTTATTTGGCTTTGTATAAATTTAATTCAAAATAAATAGATAAAAGCAGGTTATATTTTTGTAGTTAATTTTCTCTACATTTAGGTATGATTCTTCAGGTGAGTAGAGAGATTACTACTACTCTGGTGTTAGTGAACTTGTCTTCTAAGGTAAGTTTGCTGATGTCCTATCTCTCCAATAAACTAATTCCTGGCCTAGTGCCCTTTCTAACCTAAACTTCCCCTTAAAAGTCACTTTTTAATTAATCCACTTTTTTAACAAGTTCCTGTCCCGACCAATTCAGTTTAGTAGGACTCTAGCGTGATTAATTGAATGCTAGCAAAGTATATTTTCCTAGTTTTTACATCTATGACATAAGTGTTTTTATTATGTTCTATATAGACCAGAGTTAAGTGTACCTTTGTGATTTGTATAAGAGAGGGGTCGACTCTGATAGTTTGAGCTGCCCTCTCCCGCCCTGTTTGTCTGAAGGCCAGCCACTCTGCCACCTCTGGTTTGTTTCGATCTCCCTTTGCCTCCAACTGTTGGTAGTATGACTCCCTAAGAATGCGGAAAGTAGGAATGTTGCAATATGGCAGCTGAGTGACAGGGTCCAAATATCTTGCTGGTTCCCTGTATAGAACAAATTTCGTTTACTCTTTTAAATAATAATCTACTGCACTATCAGTCTAAATATTTTAACTATAATTACACAATTTCAACTATACAATAATCACAATACATTCACTAAATAGGTTTTCAGATTATTTCCAGAGTTTATTAATGATGTTGATCATTGCTAAAGTGTTATCTGATTTACACTATGACTCTTATTATAGTCTACATCTTAGTTAAAACATGCACCAACACAATAATCAAAATAAAAATAATACTTATATATAAATGGAAACTACAAAAAAAATCTTATGATACTCCCAGTACTCAAAACGATGGAGTCTAAACACATACTACAAAGAGCCTCATTCACGTAAACCTGTGGTGGAAAAATTGCCTCAGGCTAACCTTTGACAAAGGGAACAACACTAAACACACACAACACACCAATGTCTGCAACAGTCCATGACGTGTATGTCATATTTTAATTTACCAACAATTCTTCTTTTAAAAAAAAAATGTTATTTATTTTAACTGTTACAATTGTTTTAACTGTTACAATTGTTACTAAGACGCCAATCATAGAGTTATGGAGTGAATGAGTTTGATGAGTGTAAATGAACGAGTCTAGTCATTGTTACTACCTAAAGTAAACTGTTCCTTAGAAAGAGCCATTTATTAATAGCACAATAGCCAGGGCAACTAAGCGAATAACAGCTTTACATGGAATTCGAACTACTAACTATTGGTCTGATTTTCAGCTATTTGACGAGGCTAATGCTTAATTCTTTTACACAGACAGCATCCGGACTGTGTTTACCATTCAATATGGACAACTTAGACTTCTCTAGCTACCATGTTTCCATGTTGGTGCCAACCACTGAGCAGATGCCATGTCGGTATTAAGAGGATCGAGCATCGAACCTTACGTCTACAATCTCCACAGCACTTTCTCCCCAATGGCAATTAACTTTAATGCCATTGTACGTGTATGGGTGGGCGGGTGGGTCAATGTATGGGTGGGCGGGTGGGTTAATGTCATGGTACATGTATTTCAATACCACTGTACGTTTATGGGCGGGTGGGTGGGTTAATGGCATTGTACGTTTATAGGCGGGTCAATACCACTGTTCGTGAATCAATTGTAAAACTAAAATGATACAGCACTGCACTACTTGTGTCATTACTCACGTCTTTATGTTTCTCACATGAATATTATGCAAACACCATTGCTTGCCTATTATTGTCCATATTAACTAATGACTAACTAGTCATTCAAATAAAATGTAAAGTGTAAATATAAGAAAAATATAAAAGCTGATGTTGAGTAGGAGATTTTAAAATTTACTACTTTGTGTCTTTTAATAACTGTTTTTTTCTTTTCTTCATTCTTTTACTGTGTAATGTTATAAACAAATAAACCTACAATTTCAAATGTAACTAAAATTGAGTTGCCTTAACTAATGTGGACTGTGAAAAATCTAATATTCAGAAGTTTTGTCAATCCATTAAAAATGTATGAACATGAATAGACACAAGCTATAACTTTGACTTCTATATTCATTAGAAACTTCTTTAAATATAACTACAATTTTAAATGAATGGAACCTAACATTAAATATTATTTAGCCCGTAAGGAACATGGAACCTCGCTGGTTACTGTCTGTAAATGAATGTTCTTCAACAATTTAGTCATAGCAGTAACTATAGACAAATGGCAACTTAACTTTTATCAGAACGTTAGTCACCATCCCCAAAATCATCTAGTATTTTTCACTACACCGTGACTCTTGTGTTTCCAAATACAGAACATTTAATTACAGGATATCTCCATGGTTTGCATTATTCTGCCAAATAAAAAAAATGTTAATAACAACACGACCCTGACAACGGATTGTGCTGGTGACAATGAACTCTTGTTTAGACCCACAAATGACAGACAGACCATCACAACTTCACTACCAGACAAGTTCTCAACAGAACAAATTGGCTTAGTTTCCAATGAAAATGAACTTCGGTAATAGATAAGGGACAGTTCTTAAATGGCAAAATCATAGTACAGCTTTCGCTTTCCTGCAAACCCAATAACAAAGGTCTACTGCTGAGGCACAACTAGCATGTTCTCTTGGGATTCTCGGATTCAACAACCAAAGGATAAAGCAACTTAATTTCAAAACAACCTTTGAAGTTATGTGTAGGTTTAAGGTGATAAAATATTTGTATCACCTTAAACATCATTACAATTAATTAACTCTCAACATGTTTTTAAAATGCTGCCAAATATTTACTCTAACAAATTACCTGGTAATTGGGCAGAAACTCTTGGTAGGGGGCTTAGGTGGCTCACTGGGTGGTAATGCTGCCGCCATCGTCTCCCTGTCACTGAACGTGATGAAAGTTCTCTCATAGCGCCCCTCCACTGTTATCCTACACAAAACTAATTTACAAGAACTAATAATATCTATTACAAAAAAGGTATCGCAACTTGTCTTATGTGTGAACACTGCTCTGGCTTGTTTATCTGTTACCTGAAAGTTTTTATTTTATTTCAATACACTGTGTGACCACACAGGACAAAGTTTTGGTTATGTTTAAGTACAACAAATATTAACTTTGCCCTCTTCCAACAGTAAAATTCTGATGTACAACACCTAAATTTGATAATACTAATATTCATCATTTTCCTTTGTTTCGAGGTAAAAGATGGTAAAGTAGTTTTACTGAATGGTGACAAGAGTATTGCCAACTAGGGGAATCCCTGCACACTTTGTGTGTTAAGTCTGTCACTCTGTGAAATCATGAATACCTAGCTTATTATTTCTGTCAATGGATGACATGTGTGCTCATTTAACTGTCTTAATCTCTAGAATAATGAACAAACCATGTGTTAGAAATAATTATGGAAAGATTTTCTTTAAACTTTTACAAGAAATAATATTTTTTTTTTTTGGTAAACCGGTTTGAAATAAAGAAAGGAGTGAAATAACCAAAATTAAAGAAAATTCAATACTTAACATGAAACTTTCATTCCATTTGCAGTATCGAACTGCCGTTTTTTTTTTTTTTTTTTAATTTCCAGACAGAGAAATGTAGACCTTGCAGTCTAATTTGTGATTGCCATGTTTGTTTTTTTTAAATATCTATGTTTTCTTAGAGAACAGAAGGAAATAGAGAAAAGTCAAACATTTTACTTGAACATGTCTGATAGTAAAATGTTCATCATATTTGAATTTTAGTCCTTAGGTTTTACATTAAAGCCCAAAAACACAAGCTGTGTATGGATTCTCGTTTGCGACAGAGTTTTAATTCAATGATAAAATTAAATATGATGAGACTGTTTTTTGATTTTTTACAAAAACAAAATATCTTAACAATCATTTCACTTACCCGTCCTCTCCAAGAAGAGGCATTGAAATAGAGTGGTATCTTATCGTAGGTCCTGTGTAAACCTTCTTAACAGTCCTACATTTTTTCCGTTCCAACTCCAGTTTTTGGAACTTTTCTAAAAAATATTAAAATACATAACTGAGAAGATAAAAAAAATTCACCAGAGATAGACAATTTGTTTTATATTGCATATTATTAATCATTATAATATGAGTCAAAAAATGCAAAGAGCTACTTCAAATTATTCTTTATAACCTAATAATGTCTTTTAAATATACCAGAATTTTTTTTTAAAGCTGTAATTTGTTCCTTCAAATTCCTCATAGTGAGTTTTTATTTCTAGCTGTATATTGTGTAAAAATCACTTACAACAAGATAGCACTCAATAAAAACTCTATAAAAAAATGTATCGCGAAATAACTGTTACAATTGGAACTTAATCATCTTTTGGCCAAAAAATACATTATCCAGTTACAGATTCATTCCAATTCATAAGAAGGTACAAATTTAAAATTAAAAAAAACTGTTTTAGAATATTTAGATTTAAATATTAGAATCTATATTAATGATGCCAATTTTGTTTTTCCAGCTACACAAAAATTAAATAAAGTATTACTGTGTATGACAATAGTTATATTTTGTTTCTTGTCAATCTAAACAAACACCACTTCATCCTTTAAAAGGGCAGTCTGACCGAAGAATTTTTTTTTTTTGTGTGATTTTTAGTTTATAACACTTTATTTTTCTTTGGAATCTCCTCTTTCTAACGATATATAACACATATGGTACAGAAAATTCTAAATAAGTGAAAAAAATTATTTAAAATAACCTTGCACACCAAAACTGCCCGAACTCTGCCCTAAAACCGATGACACTTGGTGCAAGTTTGTAAAAGCAACCCGTGAAAATGATACCTATGACCACACCAAGCACTTCCATTTGCCTGAGGTGATACTTCAAGAGATCAAACCTATATTTAGGGATCTTGCCAAGCCAGAACTGTTGCAAAAATGTCTCAGAGGTAAATCCCAAAACCCCAATGAATCTTTGAACAATGTTATCTGGAGTAAAATACCTAAAAGAACATTTGTAAATCTTGAAACCCTGAAATTTGGTGTATTTGAAGCTGTTTTGACATTCAACAGTGGACACTTAGCTAAAGTAAAATTGATGGAACACTTAGGCTTACAAATTGGAAGGAATTTACTTCAAACTGCAAGACGTCTCGATTTCGACCGTGTTTCCAAAGCTGAAAAAGCTGTTTCCGATATGGAAAAAAAATTAGACCATCAAGAAATGTTGCCAAAAGGACGTTAGAGGACTTGTATGAGGCAGAAGATGATCCAGACAATCCTAGTTACTGTGCTGGACATTATTAAAAGTAAGAAAATTTATTTATTACATATATTTTTTTGTTTTTTGCTGTTTACCGAAACTTAAATCTTTTAAAACTGTATGTTGCATAAAACCTACACCGATTGAGATATCTTAATGAAATTGTTAACACACATTCCTTGGCTAAAATACTAGTGCCGTAGGAGAGGGTTTTGGGATATAATTATCCTAATTTGATTTTAAAATATTTATATATTAAAATTTTAAATTTTTAAACACAAAAATTAAAAAAATTCATAATTTATTTATTAAAAGAAAAAAAACTAAAAACCTCTTCTAGGGCACTAGAAAAATACATGATCTTCAAAATAAAACCAAAAGCAGTAAGCTATCTTAAATAGTTTTCAAGTTATGCAACATATAGTTAACATTGCGTTCTTATGGGAGTCGGACTCCCCTTTTAACAAGAAGTTCAGGTCTAAAACAAGGCACTAGTTTTGATATTTTTACTCTGTTTGTACAGGTTTAAATGGGTTTTATTTTATAAGTATATTCTGTATACAATTCTTTTTCCATATAAATGTTTTACGAGCAAGCAAGTAATATAAAAACCAAATTCATGGGGTAAAATAGAGAATAAATCCATAATTGGCCTACGAGATTACTTGTTTTATTAATGCTGTGACACATTCCTCATCTACTGCCCTCCTATGCACTTTAAACATGGCTGTTAACAATTCAGCTACTTGCTACACAGGATCTGACACAGCTGAGGACCACCTGTAGTCTGGAGGATTGTTCATTCTACCGTGAGTTGTGTTAGTTTGGTGGGCCCATGATTAACTAGGCTTAGAAAACTATAGTTCACTATTTTTATTATTAAAGGCTGGGAATGTAACAACTATTGTGAATTATAACTTACAGGATCTACCAAGCTCAACCCAAACCTTCAATCATCACATTAAGTCTTTACGGATATAAAAGGATGCAAAAAATCTGTCAATTATTAAGATATGTTACAAAGAAACTCAAAAGTCCAGAGAATTTTAAAATGTACAGACAATGCATGACATTTCTGAGCCGATGATATTTTAAACTATAAAAATCCCTTCTTAGTGAGTCTCTTCGATACAAAAACTTCCTTTAAAATGTTGTGTAGCCCCCGTTCTGTGGTTTTTGAGATTTCGTGATGAGTAAATGAGTGAATGAGTCAGTGTTATTTGGCTTTTATATATATAGATACAAATTATTATTAAGACATAAACATGATAATACTATGATCGTCCAAATAACAAAATCAACAGTAGATTAATCTTCAAACATATTTACTAAACAAAGAACAATGAAATATTAACAAACAGGTTCTTTTCAGGACTTATTGCTTCTCTCTACACTTTCTTGAACCAAACATCAGATCTGTAGGACTATAAGGAAAACCTGTGAACATGCCATGAAACTCATGAGTTCATAGAAGTTTGCTGAATGATATATTTTACCTGAATTTGTTGGACAATTTACTGCTGATATTTTTAGTACTAATCATATTTTTTCTGTACAAAACTATACTCATGTAATTGATTTATTTAAATAATGAAAATTATGGTGGTATTTTATTTAAATAAGTTACCCAATTATTCAGTTCTTTTACTCACAATTGTATGTGTATATGTCCCAGACAATCTTATTGATACCTGGTGTTATTATTAAAAAATTATATTCCCATTAGTACTTTTTCAGAAAATTTTACCTAACATCAATATCGAAGTATCTAGTAAAGAAACACATATTATTCATTACTAAGATACCAAGCATACAGATATGGGCGAATATGAGAGGTGATGAGTGTAGATAAACGAGAGTAGTCATTGTTACCAACTAAGGTCAACAATGGGTAGTCACTTAATCAATTTACAAAGTTAGTACCAATCGACGCAGAATGTTCTGTTCTATACATACCAGATTTTTAATCATTTTTTATGCCAATTTATAAACGTAGGAAATAAAATTAGAACGTGCAACTCAAAACTCCCACTCAATTCCTATCTGGCGGAGGTCTGGAGAGAGTAAAATTGCCGATGTTTGACATATCACTAAACAATAACCAGAAGACGGAATAAGGCGTACCAAATGTCAGTCTGTAGAGAATGAAATACTCCATCCAACAAAATAAATTTCATTCTCTTAACTACATTGGGTATTTTACAAACAATGTTTTTGTATACCCTTGTATTTGTATTTCTCAAAAGCGAGGTACGGCATAATTTATGCTGTTGATAAAAGTTTAGCTAAAATGTTATTCATTGAGATATAAACTAAAAAATAATTAGCTAGATAGACAGAAAGTTGTTGAGTTTATCAGTGCCGCTTCGAACAAATTTTGTGAAGTAGGTTGGCAGTAGTCATGTGACAAGTTTTCACTTAACAGGAAGAAGCAGAGTCTGCCAACGCCATAGTTGAACTAAACATTTTTACTTGTTGGGCGTCAGATTTTCTGGGTGTGTGTTTTATTCGCTGTAAGTGTTATAAATTACTATTTGAACAAATAATCTTATAATAATCTTAGAAAAAAAATTTAAAATAGTTTGTATTATTTCTATGCAATCTAAGTAGATTGTTTATTTTATTCACGTAAAAACAATATGACGTAGTATGTTATTATATAATGTGATAACCTTATTTATGGCACTACTGAAATAAATTCTTTATATTTCTATTCAGAAATATGTGTTCTATCAAGTGTTACTGTTCTAAAAATTCCCAAAAATTATTTTATATTTTTTATAATGTTTATAATATGTACTATTTTTCTAGTGTCGTTTACACAATTTGCACATGCTGACTTATGGTGCTATAAGTTTTATACCTTTTGGAATATTTTCATATATTTTACATTTTCTTGTAGCTAATAGATTGTACTAATATAGTACATGTAGCAAAAAATTATAAACAATTAAACATACCCCTTATTTTTAGATTGTTATGTAATTTTCCACTGAAATTTTTCGTTTCCGTGGTAACTTTTTTTATTTTTCCCAGTAAACTAAAATATAAAAATGTGTATGGGTGCAACATGACTAATTTTCCTGACCAACTTTTTCTTGTCTATTCAACGGTGATTCTTTTTTTAATTTTTACATGTGCTATTTGATTACCTACAGTGATCATACTGTATCTTTGCACATTTTTGCATTTTACGTAAACAAACACTTCCAAAAAAAACCTTTTTAGTTTATCTAAAATGTAACAACATATTATTACAGTGGACTAAATAATAAACAATTTGGCTATCTTGGAATTATTTACAAAATTTTTTTAGTGCTACTAAGGAGGGTTAAGTTATAATTTACGTACAAAATCTTTTCATGACAGTAATAATTTACTAATTCTTTTTGTAAGTTTTGATGATAGTATGTGAAAGTACAGTTCTTGAGAAGAAAAACGATGATAACATTTACATTTGGAGCATATTAAGTATTTTTTATGATTTTTACAAAAAAAGCTTGCACAGTTTCGAAAAAAGGACCTAGTAGTTGGGAGCACACATTGGTTCACCTGATGCTCATGATCTATGATTAACCCATTGCGGTAGACATACGAGCTCAGCTCGTGCTGGCCGTTCCGGACTCAATGCCGACATACGAGCTGGGCTCGTACAGCTATTAGCAACGCTATTGCTCACGTAGTTCTTTAAAAATCCAACAGATAGCGTTTGAATGCTCTCGTGTAAGTATTTGGGAATACAAATATACAGCTGAATTTTGATTTGCGTGTTGGCTAAACTCAGTGTCAGTTTTCGATTTATTGTTTGTTTACGTTAGTGTGCTGTCTTAACTGTCTGCCATTGACCTAGTATTGTTGTCATGTGTTTATGTTTGATTTATTTGATTTAAATTTACGTTTATTATTTGAATTATGGATCGTACAAAAGAATTAAATGATGATGAAGTGGAAATGTTATTAGATAGTGATTATAGCTGTAGTAATGAGTCAACTGTAAGTGACAGAAGTGAAGACGATGTAATTGTGTCCAGTGCTAAGAGAGCAAATTCTGTAGTTTACAAATTGAAGTAGGCATTGACTACGAAAGTGATATTGGAAATAATAATATTGTAAGTGTTTTTGACAACATCTGTTCAGATGATGATTTTGTTGCTCCTTCAGATGACGAAATAGGTAAGTCTAGTTATACATTTGTTCAGCCTAGCACAAGTAGGCCTAACCTACAAACAGAAGATCTGTAAGTAACATTATATAATTTTTTTGGCATGTTATTATATTATCAATTTGTATGAAATTTGTTTTCTATGTAAAAAACATTATAAGGTTTCTGAAATAAGTGATTAAATAAGATTTCAATTGTAAAAAAAAAATTAAAATGGTTTTTTTTTAAGTTTTATACATTATTTATTAATTTTTTTTTATAAATAAACACTAATTGCAAAACAAATTTATATGAAAATCAGTTAGTCATTTATGTAGTTTAAAGACAATTTGTTTTTATATAAAAAGGTAAAGATTTCATATTTCTATCTATTATATTGTATTTTTTACAAATTTTTAGCTAAAACCTTGCATTATTAATGATTTTAAATGCTGCCAGTAGTGCTGTGAAGGCTAGAATACCTACTACCTCAATGGGTTAAAGAACTGAGCCAATGTTCAGGAGCATTTCCGCGTCGAAAAACCCCTATTACACAGGAGGACACGCTTGTAAGCACACTAATTATACATGCTTATGAGCAAATGCTCGCATATTCCCCCCTTAAAGCACCTGTCTGTTGCTGTCCAACACAAATGTAGGTCTGTTATACGTAAGTAGGCTTTGTAAATATAGTGTTTGAATTTATGATAGTTTTTTATTTTTAAGAATGCCAAACAAATGTTTAAACTTGAGAATTTACAAATATTAACAATTCAATGGTGCAAGATTAACTTTTCCAACATTACATCATCATTAGATTTTAACCCTAGATCCAGGCGTAGCAACGCTTATTCGGGTGTAGCAAATGCCACGTGTGCTACTACTTTGAAGTCATACAAAGATTTTTAGGACCAATAAAGCGTAACGTAATTTGTACCATTCCCCACAGTTTCATTATCTATACATACCAGGAAGTTTCATAATTTTATCTGCAATAGTCATCTTGTAATAAGTAAAATAGTCTGCAAAACACAAGTTTAAGTTCAAAAACTCCTGCCAACTGGGAACCGGGAATCAGAAAATTTGATGACAGCTGTAGCAGTTCTTATTCAACAGAAACAGGTTTACTTTGTACTGATGAACAGGAAAACTCACCCTCTTTCCAACGGTATATAACTGTCATTGCTGTATCCTGTAAGGATATTCTCCCATGAATGTTTCCTTTAAATCCTTGCTCTGGCATTTTCCCAACCAGGAATGTATATAACTGTCATTGATGTATCCTGTAAGGATCCTCCCATGAATGTTTCCTTTAAATCCTTGCTCTGACATTTTCCCAACCAGGAATGTATATAACTGTCATTGATGTATCCTGTAAGGATCCTCCCATGAATGTTTCCTTTAAATCCTTGCTCTGGCATTTTCCCAACCAGGAATGTATATAACTGTCATTGATGTATCCTGTAAGGATCCTCCCATGAATGTTTCCTTTAAATCCTTGCTCTGGCATTTTCCCAACCAGGAATGTATATAACTGTCATTGATGTATCCTGTAAGGATCCTCCCATGAATGTTTCCTTTAAATCCTTGCTCTGGCATTTTCCCAACCAGGAATGTATATAACTGTCATTGATGTATCCTGTAAGGATCCTCCCATGAATGTTTCCTTTAAATCCTTGCTCTGGCATTTTCCCAACCAGGAATGTATATAACTGTCATTGATGTATCCTGTAAGGATCCTCCCATGAATGTTTCCTTTAAATCCTTGCTCTGGCATTTTCCCAACCAGGAATGTATATAACTGTCATTGATGTATCCTGTAAGGATCCTCCCATGAATGTTTCCTTTAAATCCTTGCTCTGGCATTTTCCCAACCAGGAATGTATATAACTGTCATTGATGTATCCTGTAAGGATCCTCCCATGAATGTTTCCTTTAAATCCTTGCTCTGGCATTTTCCCAACCAGGAATGTATATAACTGTCATTGATGTATCCTGTAAGGATCCTCCCATGAATGTTTCCTTTAAATCCTTGCTCTGGCATTTTCCCAACCAGGAATGTATATAACTGTCATTGATGTATCCTGTAAGGATCCTCCCATGAATGTTTCCTTTAAATCCTTGCTCTGGCATTTTCCCAACCAGGAATGTATATAACTGTCATTGATGTATCCTGTAAGGATCCTCCCATGAATGTTTCCTTTAAATCCTTGCTCTGGCATTTTCCCAACCAGGAATGTATATAACTGTCATTGATGTATCCTGTAAGGATCCTCCCATGAATGTTTCCTTTAAATCCTTGCTCTGGCATTTTCCCAACCAGGAATGTATATAACTGTCATTGATGTATCCTGTAAGGATCCTCCCATGAATGTTTCCTTTAAATCCTTGCTCTGGCATTTTCCCAACCAGGAATGTATATAACTGTCATTGATGTATCCTGTAAGGATCCTCCCATGAATGTTTCCTTTAAATCCTTGCTCTGGCATTTTCCCAACCAGGAATGTATTTTATTATTGTAGCATAATAATAATGCCTATGCAATTTGGGCAAAGCACACTTAAAGTGTGTTGGAACAAATTAAACCGTCGCAGTTATTTATTTGTTTACTGAAATGTAAAAATCAGAGGAATGAAGAGAAATGAATAATGAAGCGATTGGTATGGACTGTGCGTAACTTAGGCGTTGCGGTTGGTAGTAGTAATGTGACTTATCAGACTTATTTATAACATACGGCAAATTTTACTAAGTCAAACGTCCGGTGAGCGCTGAATTATCGGTCTAGATTGAAGATGAACTACCTGGACCAAGAACTTGCATTATAAAAATAAAATGATATTGTGCATAAAAATACAATATATGAAATATTAATTTTAAAAAAAACTAACATTAATACTTCATATGTAGCAATTCCACTAATCATTGGCTGGCTAAGAATGAAAGCTGAGTGATCAAGGCAATTGACAACTCTATGAAGTGAACAAGTGACTTAGAGATGCAAGATTTTTGTTTGTAAAGTGTCATACTGATAAGATATAAGATTTATATTCCTCTGTTTTTTTATAATCTTATATGGAGAATTGTCAGTTGTGGAAAATACTTGCTATATCAGTTATCTCTAAAACCAAAAATACCTTACAATCATTATGAAACAACATTAGTGTCGAAAAAAATCCTTCATGGTAACAAAGAAGATATTAAGTAAATAATATTTTACTTTCTTTAAATATACTCTACCAAAAAGAATTATTACTCTATTCTACAGTAAAAATGTAATTATAATTTTACAAATGTAATTAAATCAAATGTATGTTGATTTTTCAAATAATGTGGTGACGTGGGAATGATATTTGATAAAGTTGTCTTGTAATGTTGGCCAAGCTATTTTCAGTAAAATCTGTTAGTAATTAAAAATAAATTTACTTTATTCAAATATATAAAGAAAGAGAAGGACAGGCAGAATAATATTCGGAGATACTTTATTTATTGTGAGCTTGGTCATCAAATTATAAATTTAAGGTTAAGTTGTAGGTACTGGGCCAGACATGAATATAACGGCATAAGCAGACGAGATAGGGCATAAGCAAACTTACCTAAAACACAAAACATAACACAAATTTGTTGTGCCACTGGCCACTGTTGTACCAGTGGCACTGAAAATTGTGTCTATATGTCCATTGGATTTACAAATATTATAAATTTAGCATTTGAAATATGCAACAAAATGTCCTAGTTTTGAATTTAAAATAATTTACCTAGTGACTTGAGGTTTTCCAGTTCAGTCAGTTTGGCTTCTTCCAAAAGTTCTTCTTGTGTAGGTTTGTATGCATTTCCAATGCTTTTTCTATTTTTTCGCCTTTCAAGTGCTCTTTCTCTCACTCGTTGGGCTGTTTCAGCAGACTTAATAGCTGTAGAGTGGCGAGTAGATTTTCTTTCTAAAAATTGTCATCAAATATATTTAGTAAACAGTTATGTTTAAGCTAAACAAATTTATGCAATGAAATTTTGCTCATATAACAAAGCTAGAAATTTCATTAGATTTGTGTATTGCATGAAAGTGTCTGAAGTAGGTTAATTCTATATATATTGTTTCAATTTCTGTACTGATTTGGCAATGAATTACATCAATTAAAAACAAAGTACATTAGTTCCATGTAGAAACACAAATCACATTTATTTCTTGAAACTACAGTTCTAGAGTTAAGTGAAGTTAACATTTAATTGAACTTGACAACTAAAAAGTAAAACAATAATATATTCTAATTTTCTTATCTGCTTCTCAAAATAAATTTTACTTAATATTTATTTGACTATATCATTCTATTTAATTTTGTTCTCTTTCTTCATGTATTATGCTCGCCTGTTCTCTTTCTATTTGTATAAGACAACACAACTGATGCGGTTAGTTTCAACAGTAACAAAATTCCAGAATTTTTTAATTCTGGTACTTTGCATCAGTTAAATTAAATTGATGCGCGCTGGCAAATTAAATTGTTACATCAGTTAAGCAAAAATAGCAGGTTGGCACATCCCTAATAATCCCCCTATTTTAGTTTATTTTAAATGTTAAATTTCAATAAGCATCACTTGGCCTACTTCAAAAGTCTTCATTTTATTTGTTTTTATCTGATGGAGTCAAATAAATAAAGTAACTCTATTACATTATTATTGAAACTTTAAAGGCCACTGGGGTTCTTTGAGTTGGAAGTGAAAGAAACCATGTCAGAAACCTTCCTGGGAGTGAACTCTACATCTCACAAAAGTTTCATGGTGAACTAATGAGCGGTTTAGTAATGCATGAAGGACAACAACACATACATTCATTTTTAAATATATAGATGACAAGGGAACAAACCTGCACGCTTCACATGCCAACTCTGTTACTCTCTACGCTCATAAGAGAAGCTCTGCCCATGGCCTCGCCTGCTAACTTTGCCTTTTAATCCTTTGTGGAACTCGGCCTTTAGCCTCATGAGTGAGCTACGCCTTCGGCCTCGCCAAGACATTCTTCTGCTACTCTTTTGTGGATCTTGGCCTCGTGAAAAAGCTAGGCCTGGTCTCGCCAGGATTCTTGACTAGTATGATCATGAATTTTGGGTTTTGGAGGAGTGGAGCCCATACAAATGGTGTTTACTTAAATGTGACTGAATATTAGGAATTGAGAAGAATATATTTAATTTAGTACCCCAGTTAGGTGCGTTTGTTTAACATTACTCATTTTTGGGTTTTGGTGCATCTTTTTATTTTTTAGAGGGCAGAGCACATTGTCTCTTCCAAAATATAAAATTACATTCAGATTTAGGAGATGAATACCTGTAGGTTGATACCCACTTGGCTGTTATTTTAGTAACCTACTACCATTTTTTTGCTTTTCAGAGAATCTTATAGTTTAGGGGACAGAAGCCCCATTGTATTTGCATTTTACCAACTCTAATGATATAATTGGATTCAGGAGGAAAATGCCTTTAATTTTATACCCTTTTTAAGTGGATAACGTCAATATTCAAATGTTTTACATTTTTAAACTGAAGTTTTTGTGCCTCCAATACCTCAAATTTTTAATTAAAATTTTGATAAAAGGTGCTCATTTTTTACATGTGCACACCTGTCAAGTTTAAAAAATGTTACTCAAGTACTTTTTGAGGTACGTCAAAAAAACTACTTTTTTGTAATTTCCCCCATAAGAAATGCTTTAGCCATTCTGAGGTAAAAAAAGAGCTTCAGGTAGGCTACACACATGACGCAGTGAAGACACTGGAAAGTGCCTCAACATTTAGTCTTTGTCAGTCAGTGAGTGACCACATCGAGCCTTATAGTATATAGATTGGATCTCTAAACAAATTTGTTAATTTAAGATCTGATCAAAATGTAATCATGCTCAATTTTGAGCAAAAGTTAGTCTTAATAAAAGTTCAGACTTTTACTCTGTTTTCTTATGTCATAAACTTACAGCCCTAATATTCTCTTTATTTGGGAACTCTTGTAACTTAAATGATTCTTCTTACATCTGATAAGAGTTGCATCACTGAATTCATATTTAACATATTAAAACATTGTACAATAGATGTAGCTGAAAGGTCTGTCACTATCACGGGTTCATATAATTGTCTATTTCAGGTATGGTGAGTAGAATATCTTGAACTTACCATATTGTGCCACAATAGAGTTAATTTATCTCTATTCCCCCGCCTAACCTAGATGCAATGTTGCTCCCACCTGACCTATGCAATGTTGCTAGTTCATCATGAAATTACATGCTTGTAATGTATTATAAGTTATACTGAAATTAATTTCTGATTATTGACTAACCTGTAAGGTCCAAAAATGAGTCATCATGACTCACCTTTTTCTTTTTTCTGGGAGGTTCTTTTTCTGGTTTTGCAACTGAATCCAATTTCTTGAGCACAATTTTTGGTTCCTAAAAACAAAATTTTTCAATGTCATTATCATATAAAACAAATATTGTGTATTTCTTTACATCATTTCTATTTCCAATGCTCTGTTTTATGGCATTGTGCCTAGAGCCTATGTGGTTTTTATTTTTTGAAAGGCAGTTTTATAATGAACGTATCAACAATTGTTGTACGCTCATATTATTAACTTGGAATGTCAACTGTACCGGGTCGTTTGACCGGTACTTTTTTTTGTTACTTTTCGTTTTGGTTTGTCAGGCTGCCTGAGATCGCTCTTGCGCTGTCAATAATTTACTTTCGTGGCCATTGGCTCGGATTCTGGTCTTTCCATGATTCCGGCTCAGATTCAAAACACACTACAGTCCCCCATCTTGTCACTCAGCTCCAGCTGCAGTCATAATAGTACACAGCAAGTGTGCGTCTACAGCAGCAAGGGGATGTTATTGTGTTACACAGTCTACAAGTCAACTTTTTTAATACATACAAATATATACTGCGAGAATTTTCTCATATAATTTAACTCCATTCAGGTGGTATACGTTTTTTAATTTTCGTACATAGTTTCATGATAGTATTTTTACCATCCAGGATTCTCTTTTCTATCGAATTTCCCCCAGTTGGCTAGAATTTCTCCCGGACATTGCTCACGTGATCAGACATATTTTGTTCTCGTGTACGCCAAAACCTGCCATAATATGGGTTTGTGCTTACCAAACATTTCATATTTTTTTTGATTATTTAACTTTACTTGAAGATTCAGTTCCAAATTATTAGACCTTACATAAGATGATTTATTTGGTACATTTCCTCAAATAGTGAATTTAATTTATGGTGTTTGACTACTCATTATATATAATAGTTTTACTTTAGTTTGATACAATTAGTAAAAGAATCTGAATTGGAAGTACTTTGACGATAAATAAGATAAAACTCACTGTTTTAATCATTTAATATTTTTATTTCCTTATAAAGATTATCATTTTATAAGATGGCACAGAAATTAGTCAGAACACTTATTTTCATAATATAAAAATAGCAAGTTTTTACAAGTAACTGATGAGTTCATAACAATAGTGAAACACCAAAAAGGTTTCCTTGTCACCAATGTCTAGCTCAAGTTGAATTCTGAAGTCTATTCAACTTACGAGATTAAATTCTGTTATATTAAATCAATAAATGCAGCATTTGTTTGCTTTATGGGCACATTTTTTGTCTAAAAACATTGAATTGCTTAGGTAAATTAAGTGGCATATAGAAAAAATATACAATTAATTATTATTATTCAATTAACTGTTCTTTTTTACATATCAAACCAAAACCAGTTGCTTTTTCTGGTTTAGCAACTGAATAATTTTTTAATGTGTTGTTGCAGCATGTTATTTATTTATTAGATAACAATTATTCTGTTTGAGGAAACCTCTTCTATAAAAAAGGACACCCTAATTTGACACAAGCAAGCCACTTTCTTAGCTCAAGCACAATCATAGTGAGGGTTCCTATGATCAGTTCAAATAACACACTTTTTCTAAGACTGTGTTGATTGAAATCAACATCAGGAATGTAATTATTGAGCTAAAATAAACTTGTTCACTTAGTTTATTTTGAATTTACCTTGTAAGCTTTTGTATGGACACCTTTTTTCTGTTTCTTCTTGTTACGTTCTTCATCATCATCTTCAGATTTTGGTTCATCATTCTCCTCAATACTGAAATCTGAGTCTACTTCATCTTCAGCTTCTTCTTCTGATCTATGAAGAGAATGTCAAATAAATATCTTACAATTATTATCATCTTTTCAACCATAATTACTTATTTAAGGGTGTTCGAGCAAATTATTTTTTTCATTTGTTAGAATAAAATAGTTTGTCTTGTTACAAGTAATACGTGTTTTGAGGGAAAAAAATCAAAAAGATTTTTATGGATATATGGCTACCTAAAGAGGCTAATTTGGCATTTCTTGGTTCCTAACTCATTAACGAACAGTGCGATATATTTTATTCAATTTTGACAGTGGACAAATGGTACTTACCAACCTAAAGTAAATTAAAACTGCAGTCAAACCTTAATATAATGAACCTCAATATAACGAATTCCTTGATATAACAAATTTTTACAAATCTCCTACAACCCTCCATAAGGAACAATGTAAATTTCACCTCTACATAATGAACAAAACGTATTCACAACCTCAACATAACGAATTTTTTTAATACCAAGAAAAATAATCCAGCCTTGGTATAAAGAATTTGTTCTAATTGAAACCTCTACATAACGAATTTTACCTCTATTTAACGAAGTTCTTACGACTGTACCTCATTTACGAATGTTGACAAAGGAGGGGTAAATTCTTTGAAACAGAATCGTGTTTGAACAGGAAAGCTTTCTGCCCCAGCTATCATCTATGTATGTTTGTTGTGATTATTCAGTATTGATTATCTGTTTGGACTGTGTGGAGTGTGGGAACAATATAGGCCTACTGTAGTTGTTCCATTATCTTATCACCATACAATCATGCGAGTGTGAGAGATTATTTAGTTACAATGGACGGCAATCAAAACAAAAAGAAACGGTGCGCTATTAGTCTTGAGTGTAAAAGTAAAATTATAAAGTGCATTGAGGAAAAACCAACAAAAAAAAAATTGGACATAGCTAAAGAGTTTGGCATACCACCCAGCACTTTAGCTACAATTTTGAAGAAGAAAGAGAAGTTTGATGAGGGAAATGTTCTTAATTCTAAAATAAAAAAGTTAAAGTCATGTGAAAGATGTAGATGAGTGTGTGATTAAGTGACTAAAGCAGTGCCGCGACAAAAACATTGCAATAAGCAGGCCCATTCTTCAAGAAAAAGCCAAACAGTTTGCTTCTGAACTTAGACACGAGGATTTTCGAGCTAGCAATGGTTAGCAAACTTCAAAAACCGTAATAAGCTTATTTTTCGAAAAGTGTGCGGTGAAAGTGCAAAAGTTGATGATTATGTTTGTAGTGAATGGAAAGAAAAACTTGCTTCGGTAGCTGAGGGATATGAACCAGAAAATATCTACAATGCCGATGAAACTAGATTGTTTATTAAATGCCTACCCAACAAAACATTGTCTTTTAAGGGTGATAAATGTCATGTGGGAAAAATAGTAAACATCGTTTAACAGTTATGCTAGGGACAAACTGCACAGGGACTCACAAGCTAAGAAAGTTAGTGATTGGAAAATCCAAAAATTCATGTTGTTTTAAAAATGTGAATGAACTTCCTACCGACTATATGGCGAATGCAAAGGCTTGGATGAACTATAACACTTTCAGTTCATGGCTTTTAAGTCTTAACAAGGAGATGAAAAAGAAAAAAATTCTCATCTTCATTGATAACTGTACGGCACATGGAGACATCCCTTGACTGAGCAACATTAAGGTTGAATATCTGCCTCCAAATACAACCTCTAAACTGCAACCACTTGATCAGGGCATTATCTTAAGTTTTAAAGTCTACTATAGGAATGAAGTTGTACAACAGTTCCTTAGAGGCATGGAAAGCCGTTTGCCTACAAATATCAATGTTTAGGATGCCATGTGGATGATAAGAAAAGCATGGAAGAAACTATGATTTCTTATTGTTTCAAGAAGAGTGGATTTACTGTCACTACTGAAGAGAAATTTAGAACAACCTCCTATACAAGAAAATCGATACCATGGAGGGCTGGGAAAAAGTCAAAGAAGCGCTTGAACTATAGAATGATGCACAGTTCGAAGACTTTGTTTCCTTTGATGACGATGTGGCTGTGAATGGAGAGTTAACCGACTCTGACATCATTTCTTCTGTCTAATCCACATTTTCGTCTAATCCAGACGAAAATGTGGATGTCATAGAAGACGACAAGAATGAACCAGTTTGTGAAACACCTGACCCGACTTTAAAAGAGGCTTGACAAGCTTCACAAGAGCTGAAGTGTTATTTTCTTAAGAAGGGTGGTTTGACTGACAGTGGGTGAAATCTATCACGGAATTGGATTGCTCTATGGACTTAATCAAGAACACAGCACGTATGCGAACCAATATCACTAATTTTTTTTTCTGAACAAAATGGCAAAAGTAGTGTCATTAATGATATAAACGAAGTGCAAAATGCAAATCAATTAAATGTGTAAGTATTCATTGTTTTCTTGTTTTAATTGTTTTGTTACTGTACATCCACACATACTGTCTATTTTACTGTACAGAATTGTTTTGTTACTGTACATCCACACATACTGTCTATTTTACTGTACAGTAGTACTGTATTAAGAAACTAGGCTACACTTTTTTTATCTTGTAGGCATAGTAATTTTGTTTAATTTAAGAACATATTATTATTAATTTGTCAAATAAATTTTCTTTGTTTTAACTAGTGTATTTACAACATAAATGTGTTTGATTTTCTGTATAAATTACCTAATTAACTTATTAGAGGAGATCATTTTACTGAATTATGCTATCCTCAAAATATAAATTCTATGTATGTGCACAATACTGTACTACTACACAGTACATACTGTACATACATATACTGTATAAGATTTCAAAATGTTTAGTGATACAGTATGTACTCCATACACAACACTGAGATGTGAACCTCAATATAGCGAATGTCAGTTAACCTACCTCAATATAACAAACCTCGCTGTAACAAAAAACTTGATATAACAAATTTTTGGTATGGTCCCTTGAAATTTGTTATATCGAGGTTTGACTGTAATAATAAAAAGGCTATATTTTTAAGTGTAGCCAATTATTATTTGATAAATGACGTTATTACAAATTTCGAGTTGAAATTTGTATAATTACCTTTGGCCAAAAAAGTACATTAATAATACACAAAATCTTTCTTGATAAAGTTTACAATAAATTGGAGAGTTATTCCCTTTTGTGCCCCGAAATGCTACTAGAGTGCTGTTACTCTCCCATCCCCCAGCAAGGCATTAACTTTGCTACTCGTGGCGACAGTGGTGGCGAAACATTGAACTAAACTCCATCCAGCGCCGGACTGAGCCGTTTGGACGAACATCCTTTAACAAAATTGGTATCCAATTAAGTTTTTTTAGAAAAATAGTTAAATTTACAACAGTATCCAAATAGGTCTACCTAGTACACTTGTTATTATTATTATAATTGGTCGTTAGCGTAGTTGGTTCAATCCCAGCTTAATGTGCTAAAGGTTCTCAGTTCGATCCCAATCAGAGTCATAATACATTTTGAGAAGGATCAGCTGATAACCACCGGCTGTTAATTTGTCATTGGACTACAGTACTAATTAATGACACATTCTAAGGAATAGTCACCCTTAGTTTGTAACAATGACTACATTCGCTCATCTACACTCATTCGAAATCCATATTCGCCCATATCTTGGCATCTAGCTTTTTAAAACTAGATTTTGGAATCGAGAACGGTAAAATCATTAAACAAGCTTCTACTACTATAAAATCTTAAAGAATTACGAACCTTGACTTTTATATATTAGCTAATTCATTGCTAAATTGTGTTTCTAAATATATATTCTAACATATATCCTTATATATAATACGTGAAGGCTTTTTTTGTAACGCAACTGCTCCCTTATTTCTTAACCAATTTAAACGGTCGAGGTGTCAAAAAATTTGCCCCTGTTCATAATAGTGCAATTAGGTCTTAATTCTTCAATTTTTTCACCCTAAAGGGCACAGAAAGTCCTCAAAGTTTGTTTTTCGGCCATAAGATTAACATGTAGAGAGATTTTTATGAATCGAAAAGTAATAAAAAAACGTTAATTATTTACAACAATTTTTAACAGCTGTTGGAATGTAAACAATGGTGTTTGTAATATTGATCAGGTTAAATCTTTCACAATGTTAAACCACAGAAGGTTGTATGCAGGGTTTCAATGGTAATAATCTAATGTAGTTATTTTATGTATCCAATTAATATGTACCTGTTAAACAAAAACAAATTAAATAAACACGTTTGAAATAGGGTAATTTTTTTACCTTTAATTTAAAAAAAGGTAAATTAAACAATCACCTTAAATAAACACAAATAAATATCATTGGGTGTTTATCATAAACAGGTAGCAAAGCAAGTAAAGTGAGTGAGATTACTGTAAATAAATTTAATATTGCGATTTATTTTACACAATAAACCCACTATTATTTGTAATCAAAAGTTATAGGCCGTGGTATAACGAGCGCAACTAGTGACGGGATTGGCACATGTAGGGTGCAGGGGTATCCCCTAGTACATTATAAAGCTCTGCTGAATTATTTAATGTTCTGCTGAATAGGATCAATAATTTTAACTACATACTGGTAGTCGTCATCGTTTTCAACCTCTTCAAAACCACCATAAGTAGTCTTATAAAAATCATCCTCTTCCTCTTCGTTTAAAAGTTTAGCAAGCTTATTTCCAGCATTGCTGCGTTTTTCTCTGCTTGCTGCCATTCTGTAAAAAAAAAAGAGTTCAAAGAATAAAAAACCATCTTACAATTTGGTATGTCATTGTTCAGTGTTTAATATGAAAAATCTTGGTAGTTAATGAAATTACATGGCATTGGTTAATAAAATGACACTCTATGTATGAGATCTATTTTTTATTTTGCAACTTCAAATCACTGAAAATGTGTTTTCATAGAAATATATATATATATATATATATATATATATATATATATTTGTGTGCGCTTTTTGGTTTATAAATTTATGTATGCATCATATTACAGTAAGTAAGACACAATTAAATTAAATATCTCCAAAAACTTTATAAAATGTACTAACCTTTGGCTAGTTTGAATTGTTGTTCTTACATAGAGAAGTTACTTTACCAAGGATAGTCCCTCCTATGTTCATATATTTTCTGTTTACCTTAGTAAATACAGTGGAGTCCCGGTAATCTGAAATAATTGGGACTGAACCCATTTCAGATTACTTAATTTTTCAGATTAAAAATATTTTCTTAAAACACTCTTTTAACTAAAAATAAGATAAAAAATATGCCTAACATTAACTACAGAACTTTAGTTTTGAACACAATAAGAGCCTATGATAATAAGATGGACAAAATGAACCCTTTACTAAAAGAATACATTCATTTGAGACGTACGATCAAACACCGTTTTTTGATGACACAAAGTTGGAGTCACTAGCGTAAATTAATCACAGGCTCAGCGCAACTTGATGCCGCTACATTTACCAATAGGCCACGTAATCAGGTGACATGTGCATATTTCTAGCATTCTCACGCTACCTCAGATAAATCTGTTCCCAATACCCACTGTCGTCTTGCATCAACAGTTCAAACTCGTATTTACAATCTCAGTTTTGTTGTAACCCATATAGACTAAGTTGATCTCGCACTATGCTACGTAGAGCAAAACCCGTGCGTGACCCCAGTGAATAACATGTTTTTAAGATGCTGGTGTAATTTAGTTTCGAGGGAGAGGAATTCTTCATTAAAGCAAAGAAATTTAATTGATGTTTTCAAATCAAATTAATATTTGAAAAGTTTAATAACAGTTAAGTACTTGAAACTCCCATTGTCAGTATCGCATCAACAGTTTGAATTCGTGTTTACAATCTCAGTTTTGTTGTAACCCACACAGACACTGCGGCTACGTTGATCCCGCAATATGGTACGTAGAGCAACACCATGACGAGACCCCAGTGAATAACATGTTTTTAAGGTGCTGGTGTAATTTAGTTTCAAGGGAGAGGAATTTTTTTGTAAAGCAAAGAAATTAAATTATCGTTTTCAAACCAAATTATTAATTGAAAAGTTAATAAACAGTTAAGTGTTTAAAATAATATTTTCTTGTCATTTTTAGATAAAGTTGAAGTTCTTACAGTAACTGCATTTTAATTTTTCTAAAATAATTTGCCAATTAAGCGGTTTTGTGGATTACCGAAAGATTTGGATTAGGAAATTATGAGAGCGGACAAATACAAAGGGCAAAAATTATGAGATAAATATTTTAATCCTTGCCAGTTCAAGCTGCAGTTATACATATGAACAAAATGGTTTGTTATATAGCTCTGGAACTGTACTATTAATCCTTGCAACACACGAAACAGATATATCTCCAGCCTCTATTAGGGCCAAAACACGATAGATGGATATATATTCCAAACCCTATTTTATAACATTTAACAAATTGTAGTTGTAGTGGGATCTGCTAGAGTTCAGGAGAATGTTGAATAGTCTTTCTAAACAACGGTTTGTGTGATCTGAAAGTGATTGGCCAGTCGTAGTAGGAGGGATGAATGTCTTTGTCAGCTAAGGTACGCCCGACTGCCAGTCTGCGGTTACCTACTACATGTGAAACAAATATATCCTTGACTCGTTATTTTAGTTTGTGACAATTTTGCTAATGTTCTATAGTTTAATTATCGTTGGTATGCATGTCTTACATCAATTTAGTTTCGATTTATTGTGTTTTTATTTTATATTTTTATTGTATGCAATTTTATCTATCAGCATCAGTTTTATTGACAATAAATTGTATTTTTACTATTTTTATTTATCTTTCATGTTTTAATTCAATTATTTGCTTTATATTTTGTTATTTTGGCTTAGTTAATTTTTATTTCTTTTCGATCTTGGCTGTAAACTGAATTTGAACACATCAAAATTATAAACATATATATATATATATTTAGAATTTATTTATAAATTTTAAAAATAGTAAAAATAAATACCAAATTTTAACTTTTGTATTTTTTTTACACCTTATTGCATCATCTAGCTAAAACAAAAACCGGGAGTAAGAAAATTACATTTTTATATTTTTAAATAATTACACTTTTTCAGTAAAATCAGAATAATTTATTCCGCATTGTAAGGGTTAAATGACTGAAGTGGTAAAAAATTAGTGTATGATAGTAATAAAGGTTGTTTAGAACCACAGAAAACAGTTCATTCATAGACATTTTTTTACAAATAATCACCAAATGCTTTTAAAATCTTATTTTATAACAATGTAGCATGTTCCCTTAAGAGTAAAAAAGAAGTGGAAAAATGTCAGGTAAATTACAGTAATAGATTTGGCAAAAAATAAGATTTGCTAAATAGTGAATTTCCTCATTTAAGGGACAATATGAGTTTCACGCAAAATTTAAAAATGTTTCTAGAAAATATATATGATTTTTCCCATTGGCAGTAAAAATGTAATATTTGAGAAGCAATCATCTTAAAAGTGTACAAATAGCACAAAGGGTAAAGTTTTATATGTTTAATGAATAATTTGTTTAAAACAAAGTGGTAAAAAATGAGCTTACATGTAGGGGATTTTACTTTTGAACTGCAGAAAACTTGTTTTCACCGAAAAACTAAGTTATTGTTAAGTTAGGTTGGATATTGAAAAGATTAGATTTGCTTTTTAACCCGGGAGAGGTCGCGCCTGTTAGTCATACGTATTTGGTCGCGTGTATAGAAAAATTCTAACACTTGACGTTCTTTATTTAGGACACTTTACTGTAGTTAATTTTTAAATATTTTTTTGTTATATTTCAAATTACATTTATATTAATTAGTTTTCATCAAATAACAGTTTTTACATATAATTAATAATTATATAAAAGGTACCAGGTATGAAAAACTAACAGTTACTTTGACAAGTTTTATTATTAAAAATCAAAATACAGTTTATAAATTAATAATGACCCGTATTGCTGTTACAGTAATTTTGTTAATCAGTAATTTTGGTCACTATCGTCGTCCTCTTCAATCCAACTCAAAATTAAATTATAGTTATTATTTACAGCCATTTCTTACACTAAAAGATATACACACACATATATTACACTGAATAACACTAACACTACATAAAATATCACTATAAATACTATATTTACAATATTTAAATTTCAAAAATATAAACAAAAAAGAAACGAAAATGGTCGCGCCGTTAGAAAATTTCTAACACTCAGCTGAACGTATCCGGTCGCGTGTTAGATTTTCACTGAAAAACTGGAGCGCCTGACCTTCAACTGCCTCCCCCCACCCCTCCCTGCGATGAATCATCATGGAAATACCCCAGAAATGTGTCACATATAGTCGACTACAAATACATTGACGCTCAATAGTCTTTGACAAGAAATAAAAAAAATCTTAATACAAGGACCTATTTTGTTAGAAAAAAATCTAACGGCGGGACCTCTCCCGGGTTAAGGTTGGGCTGGTTTTACTAACCCTAGTTCGAAAAGAGTATAATCTCCCAAATTACAGGTGCCATTTTTAGCGCTTTGCAAGCCTTTTTTGTAAAAATCATAAAAAATACAAATAAATATGCTTCAAATGTACATTTTAGCATATATTGTTTTTCTTCTCAAGAATTATACATTCACATACTACTATGAACACTCACATATCACTTTAGTAAATAATTATTATAAAGGAAAAACTAAAACAAATTTGAAAATATTGTACAGAAATTATAACTTAGAATCCTAATTAGAGGTACTAACAAATTTTTTTAAATAATTCCAAGATAGTCAAATTGATTAGAATTTAGCGGATGATAATAATATTTTGTTATATTTTAGATAAACTAAAAGGTTTTTTGGAAATTTTTTTCATAAAACGCAAAAATGTGCAAAGTTACAGTATGATCATTATAGGTAATCAAATACGGTAGTACATGAAAAAAATTGAAAAATCGGCATTGAATTGGGAATTAAAAGTTGATCAGGAAAAATATTTATACTGTACCCTAAAATATATATTCATATTTTTTGTTTATGGAGAAAGTCTGCTCTACGTAAATTTTGAAACATGAAAAAGTGGTAGGATACAAAACCACTTTTGGTAAAACACCTAAATCACCTACATCTTTTCAATTTGTTTTGGTCGATAGAGTATTTAATTCTCTGCAGACTGATATTTGGTACGCCTTATTCAGTCTTTTGGTTATTCTTCAGTCATGCGACAAACATCGGCAATTTTACGCTGTCCAGCCCTCCAGGCGGGAGTTTGTTGTTGCACATTTTCCTATGTTTATAAAACTGCATGAAAAATTATTTAAAATGTGAAATGTATAAAACAGAACATTCTGTGTTTATTGGTACCAAGTTTGTTGGGATTGCTTGATGATAAACATATGTTATATTGAGTTTAACACAAGAGCATAAAATATGCTCTACCTCCCGTTGACGAAGATGTTTGAAACAGCATAAAATATGCTTTACCTCCCAATCTAGGGTTAATGAGTTCTTGTTAACATAACCAAAACCTAACATGACTTAAACAATTCAACATATCCTAACCAAACAAAACATAACCTTGCTTAAACCAATGTCAGTCTAACCCAGTTTTTTTTTTTTTTTTTTTTGTCATCATAAGCAATAATTAGACTGATCCCTTGTCTTGAGTTCTGTTTATGACTCAGTAGCCTATAGTTGTCCCTTTCACAGTCAACAGTTCCATGTCAACTTCCCTTTTAAAACTTGTTTACTCTTAAACCTAGAAGTGGCAATTAAAATTTCTGTAGTGGCAGGCCATTTTTCACTGCGTCGCAAGCGAATTTTGAAAAATGTATTAAACATCCATAAAATATTCAAATACTATAATTGTATACATCATTTTTATCAGGAAATAACACCTAGACTGCTATAAAAATATGTTTCACCTTGTATAAAAATATACATGTTTGTTATATGTAAAATAACAAGAAAATAAAATTTAAACATTTATAAAAAAGGTGGGGACCATACCTACGAAATAAACAAAATATTTAAAATGTTACATTCTAAGGTAGCCAAAAGTTGCTATATTTCAAAACAAAATAGGCTATTTAAAATGTTACTTTCCAATGTAGCTAAAAGTTGCTATATTTCGTCTACTTTTAGAAAATATAAAAGGTTAAAGTTTTTCTTTTTATAACATTTATTTTTATATTTGTAAATACCAAAAAGCGTATCAGCTTATTAGCATATTAAAACATTAGCATTAAGATTAAGCATATTACATTAACAATCACTTCTGCAAAACAAAGAGGATCAAAATAAAAGTAAGCTTTATCAGAAAGATAAACTTGTCATCTTTGCAATGGTACCTAGATATCTTAACTACATTACACCGAACATACCATATAATGTGAATAAGATGAGCGTGTGTGTCGTTCACGACTGCCATTTCAGACACGGTCTGTTGTTAAAAAATGAACACTTGCCATTTGAAGGGTTAATAATGGCCTGATTGCAAAACACTAGTTATTGGCCTATTTGTGATCAGGACACAATTCACATCCTAGGCCTAACCACATCCTTATAACCTACTTATAGAAAAATATTTTCCATTTTTCCACATTTGCACATTTTTTCGGCTTTTGCACTGAAAGAAACACTCATATTCTTGTTTCTTAGCTATGTAGGCCCATATACTATAAAAAGGTCAGCAGAGAAATTGACAAGGCCCCTGTTATATATAGGCTAGCCTAAATACCATTTTTGGAATACAAAATTAGCTTACCACAAAACCGTGTTTAGAAACTACCTGATTAGGCTAAACTTATATCCATTGTCTGGTCCTCAAAATGTTGCTTTTGGATAAGTAGATCTTGGCCTTCCTAAAAGGTTCCTGAACACCTCAGATGTTTTTAATATTTAGTATTCATTAAAACGCTAATTCCTAAATGCTTGCAAAGCACCTGAAAAATAGAAGACTAAGGGATTTTCTAAATGTCATTTGTCAAAGTTGAAGTAGAACTATATGTAAGTTTAAAATGAATGCTAACAGTTGACTAATATTTGACATCTTATTTATACTTACTACCAGAATGTAAGCCTACCTCACTTGTATATGTATTTTTTCGACCAAGAAGCATAGAATGGAGACTAGGACTAGAATAATAAACAATACACACTTACTGTTTTAGTGTCCGAGTCAAATCTATAGACTGCGTTCATATCCCATACCATTGCATAAATACATAACGTCTCTCTTTAGTCGTTCAAGTCTCTGTATCAACAATAAAACGTCTAAGCCTAAACAAAAACAACAATTCGCTAATAATTTTATTACCCGTATCTGTAATTCTGTATGTAACTGTAACAGACAACTAACCTAACAACAAGGAAAAACAACAAGAAATAAGAAAGAATAGCAAGAATGCCAAGAATAAGAAAAGAAAGACTTCTCTTTCAAATTCCCTAATGTCATGGAGTATTATATACTTTGTACCGTAGTAGAGTAAATATACACGATAATGTAAAATATGTTGAATTTAATTCTATAATGAATTTAGAAATAATTAATCCCTTTATTTGCGTTGAACCCTTGATTATATCAAATCAATGTCTATAAATTTACATCAAATTCAAGATCAATAATGCTAGGAATATAATAAACTGTTAAACAAAATATCTGATTGTTCACTAATAATAACCTTAATCACTAATATAAAACATACATAAATATATATAATTTTTTTCAAAAACTTCACTCACCAGTTCACATGGGCTACAAGCATGTTCGTGAACATTATTCAACGAGTGAAGCATAAGTCACACCAACTAAATTCCGCTCTGGGTGCCTCTTTGTGAGAGAGGGAGCGGGGAGGGGTGCGCAGGTAAAAACGAATTTCAGCCTGAAAACATTGGTTTTCTGTGAAAAAAGCTGACATTGCTCTGAAGATACGAGCCCTTTCCTTGGGGTTTTAGTGTACTCGAGGAACCTGACACACCACTAGTCAGTCACAGACTGTCTTCTGTTCAGTAACTCACAAAATACTCCTTTATACTGGCACCCAGGAATTGATGACAAGGCAATAAATCTACCCTTGTGCTCGGGCCGAAGAAGGATAATAGGAAACATGAGTAGACCCTTAGACGTAGTATGGAATTTGGTTAGTAGCGACCAACTCAAAGCGGGACTTATACCGATCGTTGGCTCAGTGGGAATTCGAACCTTTGGCCAAGCCCTTCGCAGTCCAAAACCTTAGGTTCAAGCCCTCCGCACACCACGCCGGCAAATATATCCAAGAATCGTTGAAAATCTATTAAATAATAATATCATTACATTTCAGTAAAT
Organism: Stictocephala bisonia; assembly: GCA_035578905.1. NCBI lineage: Eukaryota > Metazoa > Arthropoda > Insecta > Hemiptera > Membracidae > Stictocephala > Stictocephala bisonia. The sequence goes on from JAQJVL010000008.1 coordinate 4,818,024, forward strand.
ATATAAAGTTAATATACAACAGTAAATATTTTATCAGACTATTTATTCTACACAAGTTTTATCTGCGGCCAGTAGATGAGAATGTTATTGAAAGCATAATTAATTGACTACAAAATAAGTATTTAAGTAATAATAAAGTGCCAATTGTAATGGTAAAAGTGTTTATAACATTTATTTTAAATACAAACACACCTATTAACCCCTTGCACTCTTGGAAAATGTGTCTGTTCTATCCATCAGCTCTAGTATCCAGCGTTACTGTTACTAGTTATCTGTAATATCCTTTACAGCTCTTGTAAGAAACTGCACAGTCATGCTCGTCAACTCTCATATCCAGTTGGCTACATGCCATTTTCCTGGAACCCTGTTGTATCCAGTGTCACTGGATATTGTTATGAAAGGTTTATTTAATTTTTTTATTAATTTCTACTGTAGCTAGTACGTGGTGTGACCTGTGTTTGTTCCTCATAACTACTATAAGAATCAAAACAAATACCTTTTTGATTATAAAATTTTGTTATATTAATAAATAAAAATAGCTTTACAAGCTAAAAATTCTTGTCGCATGACATTGTAATAAATAAACATAATTTACTAATATTTATAGCCCTATATTTTTTTCAAACTAACGAAAAATGAAAGACAAATGTTGTCCTGAGTTGTGTGGTAAGTTTTTCCGTCATTCCAGTGCCAACAAAGGGATACAAATTGAAAACAAAGTGGATGCACTGTGTCCAGGGCTGCCCGACTATATACGTAATTTAAGTATTTAATTTAACATAAAATATAAACTTATATCTGTTTTTATTTTTTCATAATTGTCAAGCTACATATTTTTGTGTAACTTATTAACTTTTTTTACAAACTGTTTAAAATTTTTTTCACTGCACTACTATGAGTTTAGCTGTTTTCGTTATGTGTTTACAACCTGCGAAACATCATATTTTCAACAGCTGTCTATTGTTTACTACCGAAAGTAACATTTTTTTTTAACATCACTCGCCAGTTGACATGGGCCTACAGGCCTGTGCGTCAACTTTATTCAACGAGTGAAGTACCGACCGTTGGCTCAGTGGGGATTCGAACCTTGGACCTTGCCCTCCGCAGTCCGAAGCCCTAGCTACTGAGCCACCACGCCGGCATTGTTTACAACCGAAATTTTCCACAGTCAACAACACCTGTTTTTATTACGTAGTGTAGTGAAAAGTATCGTTCAAAATTCGAGTGAAAGTCTTTTGTATGTTCTCGACCATTCGAAGTGGTCGACAAGTCTCGCACTTGAAACATATGGTCTCGAACATGCAAAACCCCACTTTCCACTCTTGTTATGAAATATACTATTGTAACAGTTTTTAATTTAATATTTGATCTTATTTACATCATTTTTATACGTAATAATACTAAATAATTTTCTGGCACAATGAGTTTTAATTGCAATAAAATAAACAAACTAAATAATGAGAAAAAGTAAAAGTTAGGTTTGAAGTACTAGTATACCATTTAAATACCTGAACCTTTAAATTTTCATTTAAACAGTTTTACAAATGTAAAAGTAAACAAACACCAGAGTGCAATATGCAGAAGTGGTGACCTAATAGCAGAGCTGTAGAGAAAACTAGGTGAGAGCTGACAGATAGGCAGCCGACACTTTTAACCAGAGTGTTACAGGAAAACACCATATCCCGGTATACTCGATATGAGAATGAAGATGGTTATAAATCCTTCTTTTGTACATGGCATTTTTCCTGAACAACTCAAGAGAGGAAATGTAGTGTCAGTACTAAGCAAGGAAAAGAAAAACCCAATAAACCTTGTAATGTTTATAACTACAGTCCAATGTCTCTGTTAATTGCAATATCTAAAATAAATTAGAAATGTGCTCTCTAGATTATCTACGTAGTTAAAAAACGCGATCTTTTTGATAACTTTTAACATGGATTCCAAGCATGTAAATCTGTCATAATATGGAAGAAGTTTCTTTTATAGAGTCAATAGTCGATTCAGTACATGAGGTTAAAAAGGTATAATAATAAGAATGTTATCAAATACATTTTTCATAATTTTAATCATTTACCACTTTTTTAGTCTATTTATGTGAGTGCATTTTTTTAACTAAATATACAAACATTCTTATGGGACAATGGACCAAACACATCGAGTAAATTTTTAGTGGACCTCCTGGGATATGAACACTGCATATGAACTAAGCTAGCAAGAGGCCTAATATTACATTAGTGCAAAAAATATAATTTGAGTATCTCACAAATTCTTGAAATTTAGCTAGCAATAATATGACGCCAACTCTAACGAATATAGGTTGAACAATTAGTATGGGGGTACGACCAGGGAAAGCAGGTCATATTGAGGTGTAAAGAGGGGGGGGGGCTCTTTTATATATAATAGCCTATTCAAATAGTGTCTCAAACAGGTGTTAAATATCTATTATTTATCATAAGCTGATGTTTTATTATTGTAATATCTATATGTTTCATTTCGTAAGGCGAATCGGTTGCGTGCGTCAAAATTCCAATTGCGTCAATTCTATGGTTGCAACTTATTCACTATTTCTATTTACATTACTATATTCTATTTATCTTTTGACCTGTAAATAGTTTATATTTATGACAACCAACATATTTGTCAACACTTATGACAATTTATATTATTTATGTACACAATAATAATAAATATTCTGGTTTGTTATAAACGCCTGGCTGTAAGAATTACAGTCCAGAGCTCTTTTACTCTTTAAGGGAGCGTAATGTTTTATATGAACTATTTACTTTGTCCCGTTTCCACTGCCTTCGGATGACTTTGAGCTTGATTTTGATGGAATAAAAAATGTTGATTTAGTCGTCTGCTAAGTTTATTTGTTTTTCGCCAGGGTCCTCATGATTATGTTTCTAACCATTATTGGTATGACAACAGATTGTTTATATTTGTTAAAAGGTAGCTAAACCAAATTATTAGTTATTTAGTTTTTAACAAAATATTTGGCCGGTTCTAATGTGAAATTCTCTCCTACGACAGCTAAATTAACGATTTAAAACCATAAATTTCAATGGCTGATGCTCATTTTAATTTAGCTATTTCTCATGCAGTTCTTGCTGTGTCTTCTGGTTGGTCTTTAATTCAATGCAATGACTTGAAATTCGCTAGAGTTGCTTTTGGTCTTTACCTTATTAATGGTATTGTTGGATTAGTAACATATGGTAAGTAGGTAATATTTTCGTTATGTGTGTATTTTTATGGCAATAAAATCTTAACTGAATGTTGTCAATTTCAACCTGCATTTAATCTTATTAATTTGTGAAACTAGCCAAAATTTATATCCAGTGCAAGGGAAATCTGAGGAAGAGAAGATGACTTGAAAACGTAACATACAAACCCAGTTATTATAACACCGGAATAATATAGCTAAGTTACTTCTATGGATATCATCCAGTAGACTATGGTATATTAAAAATGTCCTTGAATTTTTTATAGGACTTGCAGTACTTTTAGATCAGAGCTAACCACTGGTTGAGTCTAGTTAACATGTTAAGTGCCAAGGCATACCCTGAAGTGCTAACCTCTATTCGTCATTATATAAACGAATGATTTTTTGTAATATACGTATCAAATAAATACTAGATCAAATATCTAACATTATTTTCTATTTATGTATGTGATTTAAATGTCGGCCGATCGGTCCAGCATATAATTCTATATTACCCAAAATGTAATGTAAAATGACATGTCGGGCCAATCGGTTGACTAAGTAATTCTCATTTTTGCTTCAATGACGCATAATACAGGTTTTACACACTATATATGGTTGTATTTTGGTGGTCCATAACTGATTTCTAGGAAGACATCTGCATGAGCCTAATGGAGCCTCCAGGAATTGGTCTACTTCTGCCAGTAAAACAAACAAGTCATTACTACCTTAAGGATTCTAAAACAACTTTGTTGGATTTGGAAGAATCAAGAGACGCCTGAGAAGTGCATGTAAAATATTCTACATGCGTATATCATTAACAAAGGCAGAAAAAAGCCAAAAACATAACATGAGTAACATTATACTTTGCTAAGTTTGTTGATATGCCATTCATGTGCAAACATTTGCTCAAGGAAAACATAATTAACGTTATGGTACAACTGTTCATAAATGTTAATGTCATTCTAAAATCAAGATTCATTTTGTAGTTTGATAAATAAATATTATAACAATAATTTTTCTGTTGTTTTTATTATCATCATAAAATTTTCTGTTGTGCCAGTCGGAACGAAATATATTAGTGGATTTAAATCTTTTACTTGTCAATACTTAGGCAAGTAAGTGAAAAGAACAATATTTGTCTATTTAGTTACAATGTCGATTTGTTAAAAAACTTCACAGACTATCCAATAAGTTGTGCTATTTAAAGGTGATATAACAGTACTTATTTTAAATACCTTTTATTGATACAGTTGTCATTGTAATTGGCTGACATGTCAGTACTTTAAAACACAGTTGCTGTGCTGATTGGAACGACAAGGCACTTAACGTGTTTAATAGTATATAACTAGAAAACTTAACGTTCAAACCCAGCCAATATACCTGTTAAGTAAAGATACATCCTGTAATGTTTCGCAGGTATAAAAAGTTTGTTAGATTTGCTTTGCACTTTAAATAAGACACCAGCTGCGGATTGAGTTAAGTTCAACAGCAAATTACTCAGTAATGTAACACACAAACCCTGCCAATTAATCACTCTGCAACCAACTACCTACTTTAATGTCCTGTGAGTATTAAGGGGTACATTGTTTATATATTTCTTCCAACAGTGAAAAAGAAAACCCATTACATAAATACAAATCAATATAACAAGATTATTTAAGATTAATAATAAATAGCTAATAATAAATAACAAGTGAACAAATATAGCAATCAATCATTCAGGACAAGTATAAATAAACATGCAATAAATAATTCAGCTTAAGTATAAATAAACATATAATAAGCAAATCCAATAAAATTAAAATTTAATGAGAATTAAATGATTAGATGATTAACAGCTGCAAATCAATGTAGCATAGCTTAATACTAGATTAAGTTATGAGGCAGTTGTATTTATTTACAGGTTAGGACAGGCCGAAAGTTTCCTCTTGAAAGTATCGCTTGACATAAGAAAGAAGTCCAGGTGAGCAGACAAGTCGTTGGCCAGACGAAAGCGAGGAAAAGCACTGTTAAACATATACTGAGTTGACACTGCCGCCTTGCAAACAACTGAAGATGATGTGAAGTCTGAAAATCCAGATTTTTTAAGCAGATTGGGAGAATCAATATTGAAGCAGATCAAGTTTTTCAAGAACATCAGGTCGTTAACTTTCCGTCTTGTATGGAGAGGTTTCAAGTTCAGCTGATGTTGGAGATCATTGACAGGAACACTGCGATAATCAAAGCCCAGTCACAGTCCAATCAAGCAAACGAAACAGCTCTGTATGTTTTCCAGTCTGTCAATCTGTCCAACATAATAAGGACACCAAACTGTGGAAGAGTATTCAAGTATTGGTCTTACAAGATGAGCATAGAGGATTTTCAGAGCTTGGACAGAAAACATGTCACGACTGGTTCTAATAATGAAGTGGAGTGCTGAATTGGCCTTTTTGGAAATATAATCAATATGGGCATGAGAACTCAAATCAGAAGTGAGGATGACACCTAGATCCTTGATCTTGGAGCAACGTATGAGTGGTCGATCACTCAGTTTTTAGTTATGAATTATAAGAGCATTAGATCTAGAGAAAGTTACAATAGAGCATTTAGAAATATTCAAGAGCATATCATTTTCTTGACACCATTCGGTCAACAAGTCGATAATTTTTTGTAGATCAAAGCAATCTTCCAAAAAGGCAATTTCTTTGTAAATGTTTGCGTCATCAGCAAAGAGCAAAATATTGGAACCCAGATATTGAACCAAATCGTTGATGAAAATCAGAATAAAACTGGGCCCAGAAGGGAACCCTGAGGCACACCAGAAACAGCAGTGAAGGGTTGGGATAGAGAACCGGCTACTCTCACCTGAAGAACACGGCCAGAGAGGTAACTCTCTAACCAGCATAGGAGAGTCCCACTGACACCAACAGCTTCGAGTTTAGCAATGAGGTGTTTGTGGCTAACTCGATCAAAAGTTTTGGAGAAGTCAGTATAAAGGGAGAAATTTTCAATCAATTTTGACTTGATGGAAATTGGAGAATGCTCTGAGTATGTAATCTTGAACGATAAGAGATTAGAGGTAGTTGAGCGCCCCTTAACAAACCCATGTTGTTCAAAATTGATGGTACTTTTGAAATGGAATGTCAATCTTTTGAGTACGAGTGATTCAAAAACCTTGACTCTTTTTACTGATTATTATTGATTATTTGTACACAACTTTGAATTTAGTATGGCGCCGGCTGGTTTGTGAGTTTGTGAAGTGACTAAAATGGGGTTACCTTTGTTGGATCTATACCTTTTTAAGTTTTATATAATATACTGCCATCAGGTGGTATATTTTTAACTATCAAACATAGTCATAACATATAGGAAATATTTTGATGTTTAATACTAAAATTCATTTTCAGAGATTTTGGATAAAATTCCTTAAGAATAATTTCTTTCCAAATTTCTGACTTTCTAGTCTTTGTTAACACATTCAATGCTGAAAGAGAACATAATTGCGCACCCCCCAGGCTGAGTAAGAAACATTATCATATAGTACAGGCACCCCTCACACAAATATAGCAGTATCCGAAAATGAAATGTACCAAAACGTACACCAAGACTGCCACAACAAGCGACGAGCAGCACAATGTTCCCGGGCAACGACTAGCCTCCACCCTGAATAAATTCATTTCAAGGGCGGGTGGTGCATTGTTCCATGTGCACCGCCAGGCGCATCATAGCAGCACTACATTGATCAATGTAGCTTGCACGGGACGTGTTAATTAGTAAACAAGTTCTAATATTTTATTATAATATTACCGGCTGTATGGGTATTGCTTTGACTCCCTTACTTTTTTCAAACTACCTTGTAATATTTCATCACTTATTTTAACATGAAAATATTGTGTGTAGTATACACATTTCTACTTACTACAGGCACAGTTTACAGAACAAAGCATTTATTTTCTTTGGTAATATTCAGTTAAGTACATCGATTTTCATTCAAACTGCCATTTAAAAGGTCTAAATTTTGAAAAGGCTCATAAAAATCTGTTATTTTATCAATAAATATCAAGCAACTTAAATTTTTAACCTTTTCAAGATTTGACTTTTTTAGAATTTTAGGAAAAAGATAAAATTTATTAAAATTGTAAAAGACAGTTTTAGTGATGGAAAGTCGCCATTTCATCCCAAAAAGATAAAAGTAATTATGCTAAATCTAACATAAGCTCTCCTTATACAAAATAAACCCCATTCAATAAAAGAATAATATCAATGTTTCAATGAAAATTAAGAGAAACAAATCTAGGGATGTAATGAAGTCTTCCATTAGCATCTTTTGAAAAGAGAGGTAAAATGTAAAACAGTAACGGAAGAAAAATCCCGAAATGGTATCTTTATTTACAAGATCTATGTATTCCTACAGTTTTAGTAATTTAGTTATTTTTTTCCTCTATCTCGTCTCACTTTGGTCACATTTTTACCCTGCATAATATCATTGGCATGTTAAAATTCACTTGCAAATTTATTTCCTATCTTCCTGGGTTGATTTCTAAGAATTTGTGAGTCAATAAATTTATCTAAATTTTTATTATATTTATTTTATGATTTTTTTATTTATTGAGCTGCAATTAAACATGTGGATTATGAAACTATTTTAGGCTATCATGAGTTTATAATTTGTTTTTCATCTGTTTAGGTGTGTGTCGCAACAGTCTTCGTCTCTTCAAGACTTATTCAGTTATGAGTCAATGTATACTTCTTCTAGTGCTGCCACTAGTTGCCACTCAACTATACATAAATCAAGGTTTTGATTACCATTTGGCTCTGTTCAATTTATGCTTTCCTTTTGTACATGGTTTGGTGCTACAACTTGCCAGAGTTAAACACTCAAGAATACCATTTTTGGAATTGTTGCAGTTTGTGCCATTGTTATCAATCACGTACATTAGTCTTATGAACTTTAGGTATTATGGATTGACTGTAGTTATTAGCTATATCATTTCATTTTATGTTATTGGAACAACAGGAATGATTTATAGCACGCCATCTAAAGACCTGTTTAATATTTCACTTGTTTTTGCCAATTATTTCACAATTAATGCTTTAAGAGGGTTATAGCACTAATTTACTCTTAGATATTCTGATTTGTTCAGTTATTTTAGTTAGCACGACTTTTTTTTAACTAACAAACTAATTTGCTTTGGTTAACTTTGATTAGTAATCAAATTAAAAATGGAATGTTGCAGTAAAATATTGCACTACTGGTGCATATTTATTAGACTCTAAAAATGATAACTATAAACAAATTGTAACACTCAGGCTAGGGGGGAATACAATGAAATCAAATCAATATATGATCAAATGTGATATTCCTAGTTGTTTGAATTTTAAGTGACATACTCCAGGCACAAATGTCCTTGGTAGTCATCAAATTTGCTTTTTAGACTTTGCACACTGGAACCAGTTTATTATTTTTTATCCGTACAAGTTTCTAAAATTGTTCTCATTCAAAATTAAGGTCGTAAGCTTACATAAAGACATGTATTTAAGTTGATGAGGAAGAAGAAGAGGTATAGTGCTTGATCTTTTGTTATCTTTTGGAGAAATGTTTTGATAATTCCTTTAACACATATGCTGGGGGAGCACATGGTGTCCCATAGACTACGGTGCGGAGCTGCCTTGCCTGGTTCACTATCAGGGCCGCATGCTTACCTATTTAAATATTTGACAAGTAAAATTGATTTATGTGCAATTCATACAAAATTTTTAGTTCATATTTTGGTATTTACAATATTTAATCCCTTTCAACAGACTGCTTCTTTCCATTCCAGTCTATTTATTTATTCATCAGAAGCCGTTTTATTTATTTATTGATAGAAAAATCTGGATCTCCTATTACAACTTCGAACTGTAAACTCACTTCTTCATACTCACCAGAACTCACATTCTTCAAAAAGAACTCCTTGTGAGAAGTCTTGAAGAACAGTCAAGCTATAAACATTAGAAATAACCTAATTCTCTACAGTATATAAGTATCCTCTCTATATAAGTAATAAAAGCTGCTTAATACACTTTGTACAATACATAGACAAAAATAAAAACGCCATGCCAATACTAGCAGAATGAAACGTTGTTTACACTCGTCCGAACATGAAGTAAATGCTCTCTCCCGTGATGCTTACCTGACATTGGCCAACAAAGGAACAGTGGGTAGTATGTGACTATACTGACCCAGCCACAGGTTATGTTTTAATTCCTTTTCCAACAGTGGGTTATTTGAGTGAGGGTATAGTTCCACTTTAGAGTTAGAACATATATGTACCATTTTTTTTTCATGCTTTCGTATTTTCAATATTTGAAACATTCTTTAAAACATGTGTATTTATTGTTGCACAAGCAATTTTTCTTACTTTTTTTGTTAAAACTGATTACCAAACTGAACACGCTTTTTTGTAAAAAGTAAAATGAAAAAAAGCAGGTTACCTGGTAAAGTGATAAACTATAGATCAAGGATACTTACTACACGTCCCTTAACAGAATTTTTTGTGGACCTTGAAAATGTTTAGAACTGCAATGGCTTAAAATTGAAATGACAACCGCCTTTGAATTTTTATAAGCCAACAAAAAATATTTATAATGGTTCGTCTTTGTTTAAATGCACTAAATACTAAATTAATAGCAGAGACAGACGAAATACAAGCTAGAAAACATACGAAAAAACTTGTATATGTACTTGCGGCCCTTAGATTATTTCGAGAAAAGAAATGAGGCTCTTCATGAAATCCTAGTGAGGAACCCTGCTATAGATAGATACACACATAACACAAAACAGGTTCAGTTCATGAAATATTACGGGGCACCTGGTCCCTCCTTCAGATACTAGGACATACTATTTTTACTTAAACCTACTTCAACTATAGATGTACTCAATGCCAACTGTACCGTATGTTTAGTTGAATACTCTCTCTTTTTGTTCATTTTAGCCACTGCCTCTTTTAGTCAGACAATACTCTCCTTACATATTTTGGCAATATCCTTATACATCCTTAAAGTCCGATATTAGACCTAAGGCAGTGATTTAAGTCTTCATAAATTAAATAAATTTCCACTCAAAGTTCACCACCAATAAAGACACTGTATAAACAGTAGAATTGTCTAGAGTTCACCCTAAGTAAATACACTTTGCTCATGCTATTGAATAACTATTATTTCAGACATTACGTACTTTGAATTCTATGCTAAATATTAGGTGTTTGTTACTTTGTCTATTAACATACCAAATACTTCTGATGAGGAATAAGTGTAAACAAGCATACGCCCATAGTCTACATCCATCCTAATGTATTTTCATTTAAGTATGCATGCAGTAGTGTGTATTTGTTAGTTTAAAAACTGATCACTACTCCCAAATTAAGATTAGTAACGTCTTGGACAAACTGGAATGGCAAGATCAGCAGGGATTGTTGGTAGATATATTGAATAGTTCTTCACCAAAAATAAGAAACCAGGTCTAACTATGTATTTATCTCTTTATTTATTTTGGATCTAGTTCTAGCTGTAGAGGTCCCAATGTTATTATTAAGAGGATACTATATCATATCATAGGGTAATGTTTTTAATAGTTCATATGTATTGTAAATAACACCTTTACACGACCAAAACTGGAAATTGTGTAAACAGAATTAACGTATTAAACTATTTTTAGTATGACCAGATAATTTCTTTGGTTTTAATTTACGAGTGCACAAATAAAGTTATAGCCCTCACCATATTATAATTTATTTCATAAATAATTGAATAATATTATACTTTTACTACCGGTATGTTAAAACTTGGAAAATCCAATGCTATTGTATATAATTAAGGATTAGATTTACTTACATATTAACAAAAAAAGTTATATATTTAGGTATAGTTTTAGAATGAATAACGAATTTTGGCTGTGATGAATGTTTCTATGTTATAGCTTTCAATATATGATTTTATTTTGTTATAATTTAATCAAAACCTGTTTTATTTTCTACTTAATTTATATTTTAAAATAGAACTTATTGTATGGTTAAGAAAATAAATGCTATTATTTGCAAGCTCAGATCAAAATAATGTGAAATGATTAAATCTTAGGCTTACAATAATTTAAAAAGAGGCCATTAAACATTATATGTAAATTGATAACATTTACTATTTCAAAGCTAATGTATTACCAAAGTAATCTCTATGATGCAAAGTAACATGAAATTGATGTAAGTTTATATTAAATTAAGCTAAAAATTATGCTTATATCTTTGACCACAGATCTAAGGGTGAACTTTATTTCCTCATCTTTATATTATTTCTTATAAATTATAATACAAACTACTTCTTATATTTTAGCAGACTAGATAATGCATTTATTATAATTTTTCATGTTATTTAATCTATACTTAACCATGTGTTACTACAATATGTTCTATATCAGTAGAGTTATTTTTGTTATTTATCATACAAATAGGTTGTGTAAGGGACTGGAAGCCTGTGTGGTGCCTTATTTCGTACCAAAGCATAATCATGTCTGTCAATTCTGTGAAAATTATATATATACCTACTAAATGTATTTGTATGTAGTTTTTATTTTATTAAACAATGAATATACATCATAACGAGTCATTAGTGTCTTACCATGATTCCCATGTCGTAAAATCAAATCAAAATTTATTTCAATGAGAAAAGTTAGTATAAAAGTTAACAAAACACAAAAACTATTTAAAGAAGTAGTCACATGAGCTCATGGCCTATGCCTATGAGGTCTATTAAAAATCTTATCAAATTAAGTAGTACCAGCTGACAAACTTTGAAACAGGTAATAAATAAACACTCCAAACAAACATATTAACATAACAAACTAGTTAAATGATAATCATAAAATAGAAAAAGGAGACTTCAATTTACCAGATTTATACACATAATATTGTTCTGTCATGTATAGAGTTAAGTAAGTTATACAAGTTAATTTTATTTAGTCACGGTAAATGGGTGTAAGGAGTGACTCGTAGCCAAGTTGTTACCAGTCACTTGAATATGTTGACTGTTTTTTTTCCGTAGGGCTCATATCATTGGTGGCATATGCCTGTAAACAGTATTTACGATGTAATATGCATTGGTCAAGATGATCGCCCTTTCAATGAACGGGACCCGCACACTCCTACCACCTTTAGTGCTCCTTGTCTGGTAGCCAGACCACTGTACGTGTATGGGCGGGCGGGTGGGTCAAGACCACTGTACGTGTATTTTGATAGGGTGAGAAAGTCTTCTTTGTGTGTGTAAATGTAGAACAGCAAAGTTCTAATAAATAATTGACTGATAGTAAGTAAATCTGAATCTAAAATAATAGAGAAGAAATATAATGTTTGTTTTTATTTAAAGCTGATCTAATAGTGGATTTATGTATAATGTTTAAAGGTTCTAAAATGTTTAAAGTTTTGTACAAATCGAATGTTAGAGTGTGATTACTATCTAATGTTATGTGTTACCCAAGATTCCAGAATAGAAAACCAAATATTTTTTAACTTTTTGTTTTACTAAGTTACATTAAATTCCTTTGGTACTATTATCTACTTAAAACAAATATGCAACTTTTTATTTTAATGTAAATAAGTCTATTAAAAGTGCATAATAGAATAATTTAATCATATTTTGATTTACTATTATTATTGGATATGATACAAATATGTTACAAGAATTACTTTACTATTTTAGTCTAAATACAACGAAAACTCAAAAGCATGGGATGTTTAAGGAATATAAATAAATCATAGCGTTTGGGGTAGCTATGTTCCTATTTCCAATACTATGAAAATACACTATTTTTAAGGCCTTAATAATAAAAAAAAAACTGTGTGATTTTTCATTCCTGTGTGAAATGGCAGCAATTCATAACTGCCAAATTTCTTGGGACTTTTTTGGGTCAACTTTTCCACAACCACATTGGATATTTGTATTGTTTAGGTACCTAATTATTTATTTGACGAGTTTCTTGCTAGTTCTAATTGCAATAAACTTGTTAAACATCAGTGTTGTTCTGGAATGCCCCCTCATATTTATTTGTTACACTATGTAATGTTGTTAACACAATTTGTGTTATAATATATTACCTGTAATGCTCTTGTTTTTGCCAAATCTAACTAGAGAGCACCTAAATATAAAATAAGACGTTGCTAACAGGATGAATCATATATAACTTTAAGACATTGCTCTCTATAGATGAATTATAAATAGGTCTCTGGATTTTTGGATTTAGACCATAGTTGTTACTAGTGAGAAACAAATAAATTTAAAAAATATAGATGATGTTTATTTAAGCAGTGTTCTGTAGTTATTCATTTTACTGATTTCAGTTGGTTCAACGGACTCAAATGGTGATATCTGTACTGAAGGGAAGAAAATACTTCGGGGGATTCATTGGATTTGTTATGCTCTATATTTACCTTTAATAATAGCCGAGTTGTATCGAAACAAAATGTGTGCTGAAATTCTTGACTCATTGACTTATGTATTTGTACCACTTTATATTACATTAGCTCTCAATGCCACACTGCTGGACTGCTACAACCTGGCTTGTATTTATGCCTTACTACTTGTTTCTACTAGCTTCGTTTATGTTACCGTTGCCTTTTTGTACTTGTGTTTTCATATTTATTACAAGTGCATTCCTCATACATACTTATTTTGTCCTCTTTGTCCAACTTGTCAGTATTTACTTTCACTCATCAATATACTTTTTACATTCTTGTTGACAGAAAATCTCAACTGACTATTTTGTAAAAAAATATAACAGTACATTAATGCAATTGGTTTTTTATTTGAATAGATTTTGGTAATGGATTTTGACCAATAATCACTCGGTTTTACGGTGTAGTGCTGTAACCTAACTAATTGGCAGCTAAGAGTTGAGGAAATCGAAGGCATAGGTTCTGTTCTCAGTACTTTTAACACTGACTGCATTTGCTAAATAACTGCCAAGTTTGATGGTGGCCCAAGTTTATATGTTGTCCAGTTAGTAGTTTCAAATCACATAAATATAACTATATCTGGATCCCAAGTTTAAGATAAAGGTTTCTTACATTAACCTTACTACTAAAAACTTTGTCTTAATATTAACATTAAAAATTATATTTTTGATGCCGATGCAATAAGTTGTATATACGAAATGAGATACATTATTACAGCTCTCCAATGTTGCGATATGTTAAGTGATTATACAAATTAAAAAAAGAAATTTATTTATGTTTTATATACATACAATAAGGTAAAATAAAATTCACATGCAAATATTGCAAAATGAAAAACAGAATGAAATAAATGGCTTATTTACAACTTATCTATTAGTAAACCTATTTTTGGTAAATATTTACGTACACATTTTTGGCTTCTCTTTTAAATGAGTGTTTAGTGATTTTTGTACTAAACTTTATATAGAACATTGTTCTTTGCACTTTATATAAAACATAACACTTCACTATTAATGATATACTTAAATATAGAATGCTTACCATCTTATATGTCTAAATATTGCACAACTATTCCTTATCACTTTTTAGATAATTACTATACAATTTGTACCGACTCTGTACATTTAAATAGAAAACAATTTGATGACACAATATTTTAATCAGCTGATCATAATTCAGTGGTAGCCACGTCCCAGTATTTGTGCATTCGCCCATTGTCTTGTTCAAGAGAATCTCCGTTCTGTTCATTCCTCTCTCGAATAACAGCAAAATCATATTCCAAATGGTAAGGCATAACCCTCTGTAAACTTCCAAAATAAGCAGCGTTGGGGCCTCCGTGCAAAGACCTAGTTGAGCCTAAAGGGCGATTAGGGATTGGGTGGAACGATCTCGCACTGCCAAAGTGTCTGAGAACAGTTAAATCATACTAAAATAACATGGAAACTATTGCGTTGAAACAAATTTATTAGGAGTAAGAGGAACTAATTGCTAAGACATTCTATATAGTTAGTTCTATGTAGTTACTCATACATGCATATTTTGACATATCTTAATTTTTCTCATGTGTTTGAATTACACCAAGGGCGTATTCCTTAGGCCAGATCTTAACTAAATTGCACACAAACAATACTATCTATCATAGTAAGCAGTAAATTCCTCCATTGAGTGATTACAAATTAAATATAAAAAAACTCCTATGGAATCATTATTCTTTATTATAACTATCTTTTTAATTAAAGAAAGACGTCTAATTTTTAGGCTTAAAAAATAAGCTATTCAGTAATTCGATCAAAGGGAACATTATTCATAAAAATGATAAATAACTGTTGAATAGCATCAGTATTAATAGAAATTAAATAATCGTATGTTTCTAGAAATATGCGTTGCAAAACAAACAGTTTTCTGTTGCAAGAAAATTAATAAAAAATCATTTCCTCAGTATATTAAAAATCATGAGACTTGTATCAGAACTTATCAAAAGAGTCATTTG
Organism: Stictocephala bisonia; assembly: GCA_035578905.1. Lineage (NCBI taxonomy): Eukaryota > Metazoa > Arthropoda > Insecta > Hemiptera > Membracidae > Stictocephala > Stictocephala bisonia. The sequence continues at coordinate 4,833,673 of JAQJVL010000008.1, forward strand.
CATTGTCTGATTTACCATGAAAATGCTTTAAAATTAGTTTTCAAGCAAGGTGAACAACATTTTTACTTTTCAGTGCATTTTTTTTAGAAGTGCGTGTTAAAAAAAGTAAATTTTTGAATTGTTACTCCTTAGTTTTAATACTTAAAGTAATTATGACTAAAAAGTATAGTTAATTTATAAATCAAGTATGTTTAAAAAGGGTTTTTCATGGAATTTGGAAATTCATGAACTAGTCTTTTACAATTAATTGTTTCATGATAGTTCCGCATGTTACAGGTAAAATTATGTGAGTAATTAACAATAATACTATATTCCTCTCTCGAATAACAGCAAAATCATATTCCAAATGTTAAGGCATAACCCTCTGTTATAATAGTTTTTGTTTTCTTCTTTGTTTTATGTTCTTTCATGCTTTATGCTTAATTTGTTTAGTTTTAATTATCTTAAAACTCTGATTTTTTAAAATTGTTGTTTAGATTATAAATAATGTGCTCAGCAGCAGTGAACACGTAAGAACTCTTTAGATAAACTCATTTTAGTTAAGTATTAATTTTTCTTTATGAGGTTAAGTGTAAGAGAGGACCTAATGGTCCTAACTTTGCCTCAGAAAATAAAACGTTTTTCATTTCATTTCATTTCTGAAAACATCCAAAATAAGCAGCATTGGGGCCTCGGTGCAAGCTGAACGTAAAGGGCGATTAGGGATTGAAATAATATTTTATTTCACATTAATTTATTTTCCAAACTAATGGACAATGCCAAACTCATAGTCCAAAACTGAATCTTTTCATACTTTGTATAAATATGTATAAAATAAAGAAATACTGTTCTGTTGTAATGAATTATAATCTAAACTACAGTAGTTGGAAACCAGGTAGAAGTACAACACTATTTTAAGAACAATTAAGAAAATTGTAGTGTAGATAAAATAAAATGTTAAATACAGAACTTAAGGTTAGATGAAATTATGTACTAATAAAATATATAACCCTAATTAATTTAAGCTCATAAACAACTAACAATAACAAAGTACTGCATCATTGAAACATTAGTATAGCAAAATAGATAAATTCAGTAATTAAGGTTTTTAAAAACAGGAAAGCGGAAAGCAGGTTCCTTTTTAAACATTTCTTTGGTAAGTTCTTTAAAAGTAACACTAATGGAGATATTGCAAGGCAACTAGCCTTATCTTCTGTCTACCACAGAAGAAGGTAAGACTCTACTCCATGTAAGACTGGAGTAGAGAAGAAATGAGCTGAGAGTCGCAGTGTTGCCATAATTATAGCTAAACATTGTTTACTTGTAATATAATATTGTATGAATGCTTTGGGGTTCTGTAGTGATTATACCTTATTGAAAGCCTGCTTGGATTGGAAAATAGGTTGGATTAATATCTGATGTTAAGGTTTTGAGGGTTTTGATTTAGTGAAAGTTTGATGAAAAATTTCCCATTGTCTTGCACTGTGAAGAGTTAAGTGTAGGAGTAAGGGATTTCTTTGTTTTGGTACATCAAAAAAGTCTATTGAAATATTTTGATGTTCAATATGTACCTAACAACACTAAGTTCAAAGTAGCAAGATTGTGAAATTACCTAGAGAGAAATGGTGGTTGGGTTGGCTCGTTGAGTGCAGGGTTGCTCTTCGCTCGAGGCCAGAGAGTCGGCCGAGAGGGCACAGAGCGCCTCACAAATCCTCTCGACAAAGTGTCGAGTTCCTTGTCAAACAACAATTGAGTATTTTGTTCCAACATGTATTCCCAGCATCGAAACTGCTCCTCTGATAAATGTGACCTGTAACAAGGGCTGCCAACATTTATAATACCTACCACTGAAACTGTATGATGATGTATACAAGTTTATATATTAATACATAGTGAAGTAGCAAAGCTAAAGTAACAGGCAATTCAACTCAATTACTTAATTTGTGTATGTTAAAATGTTTAAAGTATTTCTGTAAGAACCACCTCTTGCACTTATCATATTTACAGAAATAGGCAGAGGAAATATAAGTTATGAAGATTTAAAAACAAAGAGATTTAGGAGTGTATGCTCTTTCCTTAAATACTCTTGATCCTAGTGCACCAAAAAAAAGGTTGCACATATAAACACTAATATGTGCAACCTTTAGTGTTGTGAGTATAATTTGTAATGTATATACATAAACCCATGTTGATGAGTGACAATAACCATTACATAAGTTTCATCTGTATTTTAAAAGTGACAATTAAATGGTTTGCTTTATGCCGTTGTTACAGACGTGACAAATAAAATTACGTTACAGCAGTTATACAATTTTTATGCTTTCTCAAAATCAATTTCTGGAGGGCTCTTTCTTCTCTTAATAAGAGGGAGAGAAATAATTGATTAATTCTTAAGAACAGTACAGCGTAAAATATAATTTAAACAGTTTATTTCATTTTTCAGCCGAAATTGGTTTTTCAGAATAGTCCTTCTCATCAGTTTTAGACATTTTTCTTTTATATTGATCAAATCAAGCAAATCTTTTATTTGATTCGTTCAAAAAAATATTTTGACTTGTTAGTAAAAAAAGTGGAACATTTCAATAAATAATCTCATCTAAGACATAAACTAGATATATCAAAATATATAAAAAACATCTTAATAGTTGAACTAATTGATGACATTAAAAAGACAATTAATCATGAGTGGGGAGCTTGAGAAAAGATTGTTTGGCAATGAAACAATATCACTTGATAGCTGACTAGACCATTGTTGACTTAATTTCGTACAGTAGTTGGCTGAGTTGTATGCAAATGAAACATAAATAACAGCTCACTAGATCGTTGTTGACTTAATTTCGTACAGTAGTTGGCTGAGTTGTATGCAAATGAAACATAAATTACAGCTCACTAGATCGTTGTTGACTTAATTTCGTACAGTAGTTGGCTGAGTTGTATGCAAATGAAACATAAATAACAGCTGACTAGATCGTTGTTGACTTAATTTCGTACAGTAGTTGGCTGAGTTGTATGCAAATGAAACATAAATAACAGCTGACTAGGTCGTTGTTGATTTAATTTCAGGAATGCAATCATTATTACTAAACACATTATTTATGATACGATTTAATGCAAGTTAATGTTCTGATTTTAAACCCACATAAGTAAAGTCAGAAAAAAATCTAGCTTGAATGAAATATTAACTGTCTATTAGTGATTGAGACTCTGAAATGCTAAAAATAGATATATTAGACCGTTGAACATGTATATGTATGTTGGGTCAACATCAATTTACATTATGAGTAGATCATCACCACTATATGTGAATGGTTGGGTGTGAGTATATTATCAGATTGAATAACATTTTTATAATCATTTAACTAAATAAGAAAATGATCATTACAGTTTGTAAGATTTTTGTAACAAGTCGGTGGTCGAGTGTTATGCTACTCCCTTCCAAACTTTTAAGGTTCCGGTCTCAATTACTGAGGTGGCTGACGGTAAAATTGCACCTTAAGTCCCCTGGTGATGACTCTGTTGACGTAAATCATGATTCCACATTCTTTATAAATTAACTTGTGAAATAATCACCAATTGTACATCCAAAGACAACTTAAGTGTTTAGTAAAAATGTTGCTAATGTGTAATACATAAAATTGCTATAAATACAGTATTAGACAATTCATACTACCTTTCAGAGGAAGTCTCTTCTCCATCAGCCAAGTTCCCGTTACTGTACAGATCCAGGACTTTATGCTTGGCAGACATCTTCCGAGTCCCATTCTCATGCATCAGTACTGACTGGTATGGTCTTGGTGTTATAAGGTCATTCTGAAAGAATAAAAATTGAACTCTAACATTAAAATAACATTAAGTTACCTCGATACCCCACCTGTCCTGCCTCAATGCTTTTTTTTCTTCTTAAAATTATGGCAAGGAAGCAGAATGACTGATTAATTAAATTACTATAATTGATTGCATTAAGTACTCATAATGTATAATCAAACTATATTTTTAATTAATTCCCTTTTTACTATATCAGATTCAAAAATATGGCACCAGAAGTTTATTTAGTTAAAAACAACCACAGAAATGAAGATTTGTATTTTAACTTAGCAGCAATTAGTACGTAACTTGTCATCTTTCATCAGTACACCGAATATATGTTTGTCTGTGCCTTGTTTTGTTATTCCAGTTTTAAAGCAAGTAAACAGAAGAACCCCTTACATCTACAGTGAGTGAGTGCAAATTTTCTGATTTTGAACATATCTACAGTATATGAACATACAGTATATATGAATGTTAGGGATTGAAAATATAATGAGTACACATCTTGAAGAGGTGAAAAGAGATAGGGAAATAGTCAGACTTCCTGTAACAGACGAAACAACAGCTGCAGTGCTGGCTGAGATTTTCTACTATGTACCTCTCTCCCAACCCAAAAGCCCTCTCCACCTGTTCTCTCTCATTTTCATCACAGTTTGTAATATTCTCTCTCTCCTTAGTTAGCCATGTTGCCCTCTAAGCATTCTCTGTCTCATTCTAAGCTGTCAGGTAACAAGCTTGATCTAGTGGCGACCGTACAAAGATTACAAAATAAAAACTAGACTTAACATTGGCTTTTTGCTTCGCTTTCTGCTTTGCTAGATGTGTGTATTCACCAGTAAAATAAACATGATCCTCCAGTTTTTCTCTTGGTTACTTTCCAATAAATAATCCAATAAGGATACCAAGGTACAATTATTGACAATTTGTGGAAAGGAAATTTCTTTAAATTTTATTGTGTTTAATAAGTCTTCACAAATTTATCTTGCCTAAATATTAGGTTAGGTTGTGACCTATTGGCCACTAAACCAGTATTTAATATAATAAGAGAGATAGGGGATCAGCAGATTTAGCTGACTACGCAAGCGCAATTTTGTTGTGTCTACTATTTTTACTGTGTATTATGTTGGTAGACTTGTCTTCTTCGATAAGTTTGCTGATTCCCTATCTCTACCGTTGTACATACCCTAGATATGTTGGTGTTTGTCACTGAGCTTTTGAAATGAAATGAAATGGTTTATTGTCACAGAAAATTACATTAGTGCTAAACAGATAATCTGCTAATCACTGGTGACTCGTCAATTTTTACAAAACTACTAACCTAAAGAATTAAAAAAGAAGAAATAACAAAATAAAGAGGTTAAATCACCAACTAATCAATAATTTATACGCAATAACATACTTAATAAATTATTTTTCAGTGTATGGTATCTAAAATATAATGACCTCGTCCTGCAGAAATTCGGTGACGGAGTAATAGCTTTGGTCAACTAGAAACTGCCTGAACTTTCTATAGAGCTGATTGGCATTCCCCAAGCTTTTGTATTTCTGTGATATTTTATCATAAATTTGTATTCCGCTACATAATGGACTATTTACATATTTTCTTAATCTATGTTTGGGGGCACATAGTTTATTTTTACTTCTAGTATTATGGTCGTGGTTCACATTATTTTGTTGGTAAGAATATTTATTTTCATGTACATTTTTTACTACTTCCAACAAATACAATCCTGGAATGTAAGAATACCAAGTTCTTTAAATATTCTTCTGCAAGATTCTTTTGGGTTCATACCCATCATGACTCTTATCATTTTCTTTTGGGCTCTAAATATTTTTTCCCGGTGATTTGAACGTCCCCATATAATTATTCCATAGCTTAATATGGATTCAAAGTACGCAAAATACAAGATGAAGACAAAATTAGTGTTTGGTCTATTAAAAGTTGAATTGTATTACACAGAAACTGGAAACATCCAAATATATTCAAAACTACCTCATAGTACATTTGATTTTTTACTATACAGTTTCAGCAATGATGAGGGTCTTAGTAAATTCAATGCTATATAGTATAAAATGTAGCTTGGGAAAATCTTATATCTCCAAGGTGAAACTTTGTTTTCCTAGATGTTATATAAATTAGATAATAATATTATAAAAATTACAAAATTATTTTATACTAACAAAGCAATGTTACCTTGTCGGCCACATAGTGTCTAGTCTGGATGAGTCCAAGATCAGCTGACGGGCGTCCACTGCTTGCCTGGTCACTTTGTCCACTAGGGGATGATCTGTCACCTTCCCCTTCCTCACATATCAGCTCTGCCTATGAGAATTCACCATAGTGAACTAACAAATATCTTGAACTCACATCAGTACAAACATGAGCTAGATCTATTTTTTTCAAACTACCTTACATTTAGTTTATTAAAGTTATTTTATTAAATATATTTTACTGCTGAAGAAATTTAGAAAATTTAGAACCATAACTTTAGGAAGCTAGGAGGTCTGAAATTAAGCCATTGTTAATATTATTACTAAACAAATTTACTGTTATAAAAATTCTGACACTATTGTCCATTTGGACTGGAAACGAGATTGGAACCTAAATTTTGAATTCTAAATCAAATTTAAATCAACCAACCGTTATATATTATTGTATTGCACCTTTTCATTTTCTGGAATACTAGCATCTCCTAAATAATAAACTAATATCTGGGTGTTTTTTCAAAGAGCTCACATGAGGGGCTCTTCCCTTTTAATTAATCTAATTATGTAAGAATGCACTGTATCACTCAAACTAAACCAGAATACTTAGAAACTATCTTTGGTCAAAACTTGAAAGAGTGGCAGGTTTTGGAGTTGGAAATGTTGGTAACATAAAAAAGATAGAGAGAGCATAGAAGAAATATTTTCCTGTCACATTAGTTGTCTCTTTGTCTATTTAAAGCATTATTGTTAGTAGACAAATCAAATCAGTCCTGTATTTCATTAACAGCAAATTTTGAATGTGTTGCGAAACTTTTATCCAAGAGTGTATTACTGAGGTTAGGTAATAGGTTGGTATGCTTGGAATTAATATAATAGGAGAGACAAATCATCAGATGTCATGGTTACGAACACAAAAATAAGAAAAAAAAAACTTAAAAGACGTGTAAAACGTTCAGTGAATTTAAAAAGAAGGTGAAAACATAAAAGGAATTTATATAGAAATTAAACAATATACAACATAAGTGACATTTGGACTTACTTCAGGCTGGGGAACCGACTGTTTAAATTGTCCCTGGTTCATACATCAGTGGTAGAAAACTCTTCCACAGAGTATAACACACCTTTTAACATATTTTATGATTAAAAGTTTGATGGTGTGATATCTTGTTACACTGTGCGGTACCTTGATCGTTATTGTTGTGAGGATACCATGTGAGGGAAAGTACTTCATTGTTAAATCAGTTCACTCACGGACTGGCAGCAGGTCGGTATTTTGCAGAGTCAAGTGATTGACTGGCTAGTACTGTGAAGGGTACACATACCTGATAAGGTGGGGAAAGTGACAAAATGGATTCCACCAATATGTGGAATTTATTGTCATCAGACCATACATTGCATGAATGATATTATGTCACATTACATAAGTAGATGTTAGTTTTTGATTTTACAAGAATACTGGTTTAGTTAGATATAACACAGATGGTGGCTGAAGAAAGAGGAGGAGATGTTATACAGGTCTGCCTAAAGTTGAGATTAGGAATATCACAGGATCTTGTCACTCATTGGTTAATTCTATTGAGTTGTGAATGGAGTGAAAGGGAGTTGACTTCTTTTTAAATTTTTTTTGTAGAGAAGAGCATGGAGCAGAGACTCATTATTGATGATTTTGAACTTTATGATTCATGTATATAGAGTGAGGTAGGGTTGGCAGTGGTCCAAGGTATCTTGTAGGCTAATGAGGTATGGAGCTGATAAATGATATGGGATATGAATAAAACAGATTTTTGCATGATTGTTTGTTTCAAGCATTAGAACTGGGTAGCTGCAAGTCCTTGGAACATATTGCAATGTAACTTAGGATGAACCAGGTTTTGGCAGAGATTTTTGGTTTGTCAGCAAGTGATAAAAAGAGGTTTTTCTAGGAGAACTTTGGTATAAATCAGCTGTGACTTTTCATAAACAAACAGTGAAATTTTAAGCTGAGTTTTTTTTGTGTGTGATAAATTTGAAAACATTTATATTTGAAGATTGGAAAAGAACATTTTGAACTCAAACTTTAACTGTAAAACAAGGTATTATAGACTATAATAATTTTAAAATTTGTAAAACACGTATATAATATTGAAGTAGAGTTAAATAGGTTACGAATAATATCAAATTTTCAATCATAAATAGAAACTCATATAATTTAACAGCTAGTAAAATTAAATTAGTATATTTAAATAGAATTCATTTGTTTTTGACAGCAAACATAGAATTATTAAAATCAACAAAATATGATTCAAACAAGGTCCCAAAAAAAATATATGAATAAAAGTAACGTTGATATGAAAACTGTTTCTCTGAATGAATTATGGTTTCATGATTTTCATATTCAAACCTATTTCCAAATTCTCAGTGACGAAATATCTAAGTATAGAAATGATATTCTTATATGGCCTTCAGTTACGCAATTAATAAAAAGTGGATCAAATTTCAATGTTTTAAGTACTTTAACATCTTTATATTTCAATCTAATAACATATGCATTTTTCTGCATAGGATATTAGATTTTCTGCATGCAACAAAGGATCCCATTGGAATTTACTTGTACTCAACAAGAAACTAAACAAGCTTTTTTTCATTTTGATAGCATCAGGAACTAAAATATTTCCTATGCAAAAATGTTTGCAAATAAAATAAATCCTAAAATTAAATCGATAGAAGTATCAACTTAACAGCAATCAAACAACTTTAAATGTGCAATAAATCTTATTATAAATGCAAGATATATTTTAAATAAAATTTTAACAGACTTTGAAAGATGTTTATTGATAATTATCATACATCATGAAAATCAATTTCATCAATAAAATAATTCAGATTCTAATTAAGTTAATCTAAAAATCAATACAAACAAAAGAAAAAGAAAAAAAATGATGTTGACCAAAAACAAACATTTAAAAATAATGAGGTAGTCGATAGTTTTAATACATTTTCATTACTCTCATCCACTGAATTAGATATAATTGATGAGAATGAAAATAAATTTGGAAATACCTTCAAATATAATTTAAAAAAATCCAAAATAATGATAAAAATAAAATTTTAAAATTAGATAATGTGATTAAAAAAAACAATAAACAGCAAGCCAATCCTTGATAAGAAAAATCACTATTAAAAGTTAGACAAAATTAAATAACGGTAAACCAACAACTAGACAGATAAAGGAAATTCATAATGAAATTAAAATAGACAAATCTCAACAAATTACACAAAAATATTCAATATATTAGAGAGATAGGACATCAGCAAACTTACCTTAAAAGACAAGTTCACTAACATCAGAGTAGTAGTCACAAACACAAAATACACAAAATCTCACAAATTTTCAACACCACTGGCATTTTCTTCAGGTGGGTAGAGGGAGAGAGAGAGAGAGACACTGAAATGACTTCCACTATTGCTGGGTAGGTGGCTGTGGTGGGGGGTGTACATCCATAGAGCAACACTCAGGTGTAGATGCAGTATTTCAGTTGGTATATATATAAAAATATATATGAAGTTTGCTGATGGGGAAGGGGTTGAAGGGAAGTGGTCTATCTTATGTTCAGATTAGGTGGGTCACGGGATTTTGTTATCCATTGGTGTGCTAATTCCATCCTTCGGAGTTGGGAACTATTGGCATGGGAAGGAAGGGATCTGATTACCTTAGTGGTGTAACACTGATCAAAATTTTGATTATGGAGAAGAGTATAGGCAGAGACAGGTTTTTCAGGATTTTGGACTTTGCAATCATGTCTATGGCCATTCATGCGTTTACGAAGGGTTTCACTGGTAAAGCCAATATATTGGGCAGGACAGTGCTGGCACTGGAGTTGATAAATTAGATTGGTGGAATCACAGGAGTGGTTTCCAGGTATCTTGTAGGTTAAGGAGGTAGTGGAGCTGGTAAAAGATGTGGCTGAGAGATGAATAGGGCAGGTTTTGCAAGATTTCTTGTTACAAGGATTGGAACCGGGTGGTTGCTGGTCTTTAGGACAGGTCAGGATGTTGGGATCAGGTAACTTAGGATGGACCAGGATTTGGCGGAGGTTTTTGTTTTGTCTGAAAGTTACAGTAGGAGGTTTTTCAAGGAGATCTTTGGTGTGGGGGGAAGCTTTTAAGATGTTGAAGCCATCTTTCAGGATTTGGTTGAGTTTTTGTAGGCCATGGTGGTAATTAGTGATAAGGGGTAAGCATTGGGAACTGCTTCTGGTTTGGGGTTGGTTTTGGGACTGGGCTAAACGGATTTGGTTTTTAACAAGGTTGGTAGGCTAACCTCTCTTTTGGAAAGCACTGACAAGTTGGTTGTTGTATTGATTTAGGTTTCTGGGAGAGGAAATGATACGTTTGGCACGGGTGGCTAGACTATAGGGTAGGGAGCGTTTAGTGTTGTTGGGGTGACAGCTGGTATAGTGAAGGTATTGTTGTTTATTGGTAGGTTTGATGTGAATATCAGTTTGAAGGACACCCTCCTCCAATACAATTTCAACATCAAGGAAGACTATGCGTTCAGAAGAGGATTGCCAGGTGAAATTCAGGGATGAAAAGTTTTGTAGGCTTTGAAGGAAGGTTTCAAGATTGGTTTCGGAGTCAGTCCAGATCATGAAAATATCATCGATGAAACGGAGCCAGCAGAGGGGTTGGACGGGTTGTTTTTGAAGGAAAGTCTTCTCCAATTTCCCCATGAACAGATTGGCATAGGAAGGGGCCATGCGGGTACCCATAGCGGTACCCTTGATCTGGAGGTAGTTAATGCCAGAACTTTGGAAGTGGTTTTTTTCAAGGATGAATTGAGTCAGCTGAACTAGGAAGGAAGTGCTAGGCTTGGTGTTTGGAGGGCGTGTATTGAGGAAATACTCAATAGCAGCTAAGCCATGAGCATGGGGTATATTGGTGTACAGTGAAGTGGCATCAATGGTAACCAGTTTGGTGTTAAGGGGTAGAGGTTGGGGAAGATTGGAGAGGAGACTAAGGAAATGATTGGTGTCCTGGACGTGGGAAGGAAGTTGTCGTACTAGAGGTTGGAGTTTGTCATCGACAAAGGCAGAGATGCGGCAGAGATCGGTAACAGAATTATAGCTGGCCACAATAGGCCTACCAGGGGGAGGGATGGTGCCTTTATGGATTTTGGGTAGGATATAAAACTGGGGTGGAGTAGGCTGTTTATTGATAAGCAGGATTTGGCTGGCGGTGGTTAGGTTTTGGTGTTTAGCATGATGAAGGAGGAGATTTTTCAGTTCTTGGTTGTGTTTTTCGGTTGGGTCGAAGTCAAGTTTTTTGTAGGTGCTGGAATCGGACAACTGGAGGTTAATTTCATTGATATAATCAGATTTGTTAAGAATAACAGTGGTGGAACCTTTATCGGCAGGAAGGATCATAATGTTGTCATTGGATTTTAGGGACTTTATGGCTCCGCGTTCAGCGATGGTAAGGTTCTGATCTTTAGGAAGTTGGGAGAAGAACTGAGGATCTGACACTTTTTGGAGGATGAAGTTAAGGTAAAGTTCAATAGGATGGTCAGGAGGTAGTGATGGTGGGTCAAAGCTGGAAGGAGGTTTGAAGCGCGCTAGGCAGGTTTCAGGCAGGTTTGTAGGATTAGGGTTGAAGGTGTTGTTCTCAAAAAACATCTTCAACTTCAGGTTGCGGCCAAAGGAAATGACATCAGAGACTAAGGAGAACTGGTCTAGGTGAGAAGTAGGAGTGAAAGTAAGGCCTTTGGACAAAATGTTTAATTCAGGTTCGGAGAGGGTGTGGTTTGATAGGTTATACACAGAATGGTTGGAAGGATTGACTGTTTCCGTGGGTTTGACACTTGCGGGGGAAGGGTTGGTACACAGTTTTTTGGGAAGAACAGGGAGTTGGCCAATGGGTGTGAGTATATTAAGAAGGTCAGCTAGGTTAGGTTTTGGGCCTATAAGAGGATAGGTGGATTCAAGGTTAGGCCTAATTTGAAGGAATCCAACTGTTTGGAGGGTTTGTAAGTAGAGTTTGGAAAGTTTTTTTAGTTTGGTTTGGTTGAGTTTGGTTAGCAGGTTGTTGGCAATGGTAATAGTATTGGTAAGTTCATTGATAAGATGGGGATTGGTGGATATGAGTTCATAGCAGGCAAGTAGGCTAGTAACAGTTTTATTATGTTCTTCTTTGTACAGATTAAGGATGGTTTTAAGGATATGAAGGGAGTGACCATTAGATATTTCCAGGATTTTGTTGTGCATGTAGGAAGGCATAGCAGATATGGCAGGTTTAGAGGTTAGGCCTAGGGGGACAATTTCTAGGGCCAAACAATTAGAGAGAAAGGAAATATGGCTGGATAATTTGGCTAGATGGAAGGAGTGGTTTTTGAATTGTTTAAGCCAGCACTTAGGAAGATTCATGATGGAAGAGGACAGGAAGGCAGAATACAACACAAATGGAAAACAAGAAGAGTAAAAGGGAAAAATGACTTTACAATTTTAGGTTAGGTTAAAGGGCACTAGGCCAGGAATTAGTATATTAGAGAGATAGGACATCAGCAAACTTACCTTAAAAGACAAGTTCACTAACATCAGAGTAGTAGTCACAAACACAAAATACACAATGAAATACAGAAGTCGAATCTTTACAAACTTAAAATGAAAAAGGTTGTGATTCTACATCAAAACATTGACAGACTCTCAAACAAGCTGGACCGACTAAACCATTTTCTCACCTCTATAAACCCAGGCATATTAGTACTCACTGAACATGGACTAAATAACAGTACAATTAACCAAGCTTGTCTAATCAACTATAGCCTAGTAACAGCCTTCAGTAGAGTCTCATATCAAAGGAGTTGTCGCTATTCATAAGCATACAAATTTTGGGGCCGAAATTCAAAGTCTCGCCATTGAAAACCTTAGTGAAAAGCTAATCTGTGAAATGGTAGGTATTAAAGTTACCATAACAAATAGGAAGCACCTTTACATACTTGGGATATATCGTACACCCAGTGCATCTGTAAGCAATGCCTTAGCTTCTCTATCCATAGCTCTAAATAAGATACCACAAAGATGGTGGTATTTGTCTAGTTGGGGATTTTAACATAAATAGCTTAGAAAATTTAAACAGGGAAAATGGTTTTTGATGATTTCCTTGCTTTGTATGAGATAACCAGATTGAGCCTTCCACCAACAAGAACTACCAGCACTTCTAAACTAATCTATTGATGTGGTCTGCACTAACCTAGATCCAACAAGACTTAATATTGACATACTTTGCTCAGATATCTATGACCATACAGGACAACTCACCACATTAAATATTCTGACTCAGCAAAAAACCAAACAATATCAACAAGAAGACACCTAAATACAAAAAACACCTTTTAAGTCTAAAAGGTTTACTTGCACTACAAACCTGGGAAAAGATTTATCAAGAACCTCAAGCTGAAGAAGCTTATTCATTGACATGTTTACATCCGCTCTCAACACAACTTGCCCTTTAAAAACATCAAGATGCAAACCTAAAAAAATAAAACTTAAAAACATCCATTACTATGAAGCTGAAAAAGCAAAAATAGTCTTTATGAAGGCACAAGACAAGTACTCTCAAAACAACAATTCAGAGAATAGATTAGACTTTATTCAAAAAAAGAAAGCCTATGATTTAAAGCAAAGAGACCTCAGAAGAAAGGCAAACGAAAAATATATCAACACAAATAACAACAAAACAAAAGCTCTCTGGGAAGTAATCAACACCGAGCGGACACCCAAAAAAGAGTCAGACACCAATAATACATGGCAGCTGAACATAGGGGATGACGTTTGAGTAATATTGACCATGTAGCAAGACTATTTAATGAATACTTTACATCGCCTGCTGATGAAACCCTTAAAAAAACAATCCTCCACATCTAAATATTAATCCAAACATATCTGACAGAACTGACTGCCTATTAACTAATTTACATTTGACAAATTTGGATGAGGTGCTCAAAATTATTCAATCTCTTAAACCTTCTTCTTCAGAAGGAATGGATGAAGATTCATCAAGAATAATAAACACATGTAACGAAGAACTGTGCCATCCACTAAGTAACTTAATTAACAAATCCTTGACTCAAGGAGTCTTCCCTTCCAAAATGAAAACATCAAGAGTCTACCCTTTATGTAAAATAGGTAACAAGCATGAACCACAAGATGCCAGGCCTATATACCTTGTGTCAACATTTTCTAAAATCTTACAGAAAATTATACTGAAAAGGCTACTTAATCACCTATTAACTAACATCCTTCTTACTGAAAGGCAACATGGTTTTCTAGCTGGGCGATCCACCACAACAGTACTTACTGATTTAGTAGAACACACAATAAATAACATCGAAGAAGGGAAAAATGTCACCCGTACTTTCCTTGATACATGTAAGGCTTTTGATTGCTTGGATCATAATTTAATTCTAGCTAAATTAAGTTCCTTAGGTATCAAGGAGGTGACACTGTAGTGGTTCAAGAGCTATTTAAATGAACGAAAACAGGCAGTGACATTAAACAGAAAATCAATGGAATAATAAGTACGGCAGTGTCGTTGCCCCTAGCTGTGACCCAAGGCATTCCATAAGGTTCTGTATTGGGCTTTGTTTTATTTATTTTGTTTACTACTGACTTACCTAACTAACATTGACTCACATTGTTATCCAGTCATGTATGCAAATGACACTGTTCTGACTACCTCTCACAAATCAACTGAGCTCCTTGAAATTAATACATATATAGCTGTAAACATGTTTTATCAATTCAATTTCAATTTGCATTGAAAATAAATGACTTGGTTTTTAATCAAACAAAACTCAACACATTATATTTGGAAAAAATAAAATAACAATCCCAAATGACATTCGAATTTCTCAATACATGAAACACCTTGGACTAATACTAGATGATCGTCTCTCCTGGAATTTTCACATAGATCGTTTGTGTCATCAGCTCAGCACAGCATTTTTTTGCCCTAAGAAGGATAAAATCTGTAAGTACTCTAGAAGTCACCACAACAGCTTATTACGCACTGTTTGAAAGTAGAGTACGATATGGAATTATAATTTGGGGGGCATCTTCAAATAACAACCTCCAGCAAGTACTTGTTCTACAAAAACAAGCATTAAGACTGATGGCTGATATTGCACCACGAAATAGCTGTAGAGAAGCTTACAAACAACACAATATACTCACCATCACATCTCTTTACATTCATAGTCATCATGCATGCTATTAATTTAAATTTAACACGCAATAGTCAATGGCCAAACAACAAGAAATGAAGTTAACTTCAACTTACCTGCACACAGATCTGCCTGTTTGCTAAAAAGCCATCATACGCTAGGGCAAGATTATATAATGCACTACCTATTCATCTTAAAAAAATAGAAGAAAAAAGCTCAAAAAAGAACTACCCTTTTGGCTTGTTAGTAAATCAATTTACTCGATTGACGAATTCGTTGACCATGGAAATAGATCGTGATAACAATCTAGAGCAAGTAGCAACAAAGTATTGAAAACTATTATAAACTTGATGTTTACAAATAAAGCTTCTGATTATTATTATAAGGGAAGCCTTTATGATCTTGAAGTTATCTTTCAGGACATGGTTAAGTATCGTAGGCAATGTTGGTTGATAGTGACAAGGAGAAAGCATTTTAGCAATTTTTTGTTCAAGGTTGGTTTAGTTTATGAGACTGAGCTAAAAGAATTTAGTTTTTGACAAGGTTGTTAGAGTAAACCGCACTCTCCCAACAGCCAACATGTTGGTACATTCTGAAAGAGAGGATAAGGTCTACCTACCTTACAAAATATCAATCCATTTAGCTCTGTATCATTAGCATACCAATCTCAACATATCCGTCCTATACTTCACTGAGATCCATCGTTATTGATAACAAGTTTAGCACAAACTCTAATCTTCCAAATCATCAAACAACAATGTTATGATTCAATAATTTTAATCAATCATATTGCAGATGACATGCAAGAAAGAGAAATATCGCATACTCACTTGTGGTGTGTGTTTCCGAAGGGTAGATCTGAGCTCTCGTACGAAGGGATCTGGTTCAGAATGAAGACTGTGGAACCTGAGGACCAATACACTGAGATTCTCTTCACAACCGTAGCTCTGTGCTGTGTCTTGCAGTCTCTTGGCAGCCAACACAGCATCTTGCACAGGACGCACTAGGTTGGCTGCCTCTTGAACACTCACCACTTCCCACAAACTAGACACACAAAAACGATTATTATCAAGACTATATTGCTTTGATATTTAATTTTTTTAACTCATATTTTAAAACATGATTTCAGAATGCTTACTAGAATAATATATGTAATCAAATTGGGTATTTGAAAGTAACAAATTTGGAATGAATGAGGAAATAGTGTTTTAATTTAAATAGCAACAAAATTTGCATTAATTTTTTATGAAAAAGATTAGTAACACACAAAAAAACAACAAAAATCAGAGCAATACAAAATTTCTAAAGTTAGTGTATTAGTAAATAATGCAACTTAAATAGAATATAATATAAAAAAATGAAGTGATTAGAACAAGTTGATTTTGAAACTTTTATTTTAAACAGATTGATCACTTTACATTTAGGAACTATCGAAAGATATAGAATTTTAATTTCCAACTTTACGAAATTTAAGTTATACTCTTGGTTGTGGTATTGTTTGAATGTTCTTTAAGTTACTAAATTTGTTGAAAGGAGTAAATGAATGTACCTTTTATTTGCAACTATAAGAAATTCATCCTGCTCGGTCAACACCAACTCTGTCACATGAGGGTCAGGCACCACCATCGGAAACAATGCACTGTTTCCCAGCTGACTCCTTACAGAGTGCTGAAACCGTACATAGTTTTTGATAAGTCAGAAACTAGCTTGCTGCGGAATATATTTATGATTTGAGAGAATTCACATGTTGTATAAATATGAATGGTTAGGATTCTTGTACAGTACAAATATGAAATGGTAAAAACTATTTATTTATATAATTTTTAAACAAAACCACATAGCATCCTCCTTTTCACTTTACATATTAAAACTACTTCCTATTTAACACTATTATAAGTCAAAATATTCAGATTATATTCATAAAAGCAACTATTATTTGACTACAATATTATATATTATATACTGTATATTCAAAATTAAATTATTTATATTTTAATTTTACTATGAATTTTATTTATAAGAGGGTGTACCTGGGGAGGTGTATGAGCTAATGTGAGAGATCCTGTGGTCCTGGACAAGAGAGCCTTAGCCTCACCCACACTAGCTATCCTCAAAACGTAACGTCGAGGGCCTCCTACCTTCTGCCGAGATATGTGACAAAGGGCTGCACACATTCCACATCGCTGGCCCATATCCTTCAGCTCCCTGATAACATTTTTATTTTACAAATTTAGCAATGAAACAACTGATCTTGAACATTACTGGACCTTTTTGAAATTAGAATTAACAGAAAAGTAATTAAAAGGAGAATTAATTAATTTATTTATTTTTATTTATTTATTCATAAGACGCCGATCGTCAAGATATGGGCGAATATGGATTTCGAATGAGTGTGATGAGTGTAGATGAGCGAATGTAGTCATTGTTACAAACTAAGGCCGACTATTCCTTAGAAAGTGTCATTATATAATAGCCCAATGACAAATGAACAGCCGGTGATTATCAACTGATCCTTCTCAAAATGTATTGACTCTGATTGGGATCGAACTGAGAACCATTAGCACATGAAGCTGGGATTGAACCAACTACGCTACCGACCAATTTATATACTCATTACATATATTATTTAGTTATGATCCATTAACATTAATAGATTCTATTCTCATAAATAAGTAATAAAAAATAAGTTGTTGTCAGCTGGTTGGCTCAGTGGTTAAAGCTTTGGACTGCAGAGTGCAATTTTTACACTATCGTAGACTTGTTTACTGAGCCTCCTGATGACTGATGTAATTTTGATATGCTGTATATTATATATTTTATTGCAATATTTCTTAATCCGTTGTAATTGTGTACATTAAAAAAGAGAAAATAAATTCTTTCTTTCTGTACAATGTGTTCACAGTAGCCTTACATGTCTTAGCCAAATTACAACACTGTAAAAAGCTTGAAAATCTATTGTGGCTAAAGACTTTGGCAAGTTGTTGATGAAACAACCCTTTTCCTAATGCCTTAAAGGAATATAGAGATGCAGTTCAGTGAATATGATCATTTCTATAATGGACCAAAGTTCAATTACTTGGAAGTGAGGTTTGAAACTTGTGCCAAAGGCTGGAAACACTTATATCTGATCTGTATTTTATAAAAACTAATCAATGTGAGCGTTATAAGTCAACCTCCAACTGAGATGTATTCACAAAAATTTGATCCAGTAAAGTCCTCAAGATGATTACAATATGAAAATCATTACACTTGATATGAAGAATTCACTTGAGATTTTAAATATTGAATTGCTGATCCAGTTACTGGTATGGAAAACAGTTCTTGCTAATACAACAAAGCGTGTCAGCAGCATACTGTGCACATCTCCATGTATTCTATTCATGGTAGGTATGCAATTCCTGTATATCATATGTATATTCTTGTACAACATGATAGCAGCTGTCATGCTGATGATATGAAAAATGTTTATGTAACATATTTTTCACTTTCAAGACAGACCATGAATTTTTAATCAAAGTGAAGTAGAACTTATTTTATTTGAGAAAACTAACAAATCTTACAATTCTGCAGTCTCTTATATTTTAATTCGATAATTATAATTATCTTGAAATATGTTTTTTCATATCTCATTTGTTTCTTAGTCTATTATTAATGATATATATCTATATTCTTTTTTAATTAAGGATTTAATCAGCAGTTCTACTCTGAAAGTAGCCAAGAAGCATATTACGCTCTTTTGGAAAGTACACAAACTTGTTTGAGGAGGTATATCAACAGGTGGTCTGCAGAATGTTTGTGTTACAAAAAAATTCAGTTAGGATACGAGCTTGATTGAAGTCAAGAGATTTATTTAAGGATGCATTCAGGGAATTATCAAGAACCTGCTCTCTATAGAACTGAAGTAATCATGTGTGCAGTGCAGTAGAATTTATGAGACTCAATAATTATACCCATCAACATTGCACAGGACATCTTAGGACTTTGAACTTAAACTCTTCAAGAAAAGGCTATCCTCTGCTGGAGCCAAATTCTTCAATGCTCTACCAAAGAGTCTTAAAAATAGCCAACCAACGATTTTAAAGAATAAGCCGAGAGATTAGTTCACTGAAAAATATTTTATATAATTGACAAATTTTTGTCTGATGTTTATTTGTTTTTGGTTATGACAAAAATTATATTGCCAATATTTGAATATTTGCCTTGATATAGTACACACATATATCAATATATATGTGTGTACTATATATTATATTATATATTATATTATATTATATATATACTATAACACACATATCAATACACATACATATAGTATGTGTAGTGATAAGCCTTTTTTCTAAACTTTTTTAGAAACAAAGATATTATAAGATTTAATGAGTAATTTATATTTTAAATCATTATACTATTATAAAATAATTCTCTTCCAGTTCACATCTTCTTATTCAACTGTACTATACTTCCTCTCACCTGTGGGCTGATAGGAGGGTGTACTTCATGTACTCCGCAGCTGTCTCCTTAACTGTTCGTTCTTCCAGTAGTATCCTTGGAACAGCTTGGACCAACAGCTTCGGCAGCTCACAGTTGTTGCCAGCATCGAACAGGCCTAACAAAGCTTCTGTGTTGCAGAACCCAGGAAGCCTTAACTGTGATATGCATAGCCTGCAATAAAAATCATATTGAGGTTAGAATTCAATCTGTTATAGAGTGACTTTTGTATAACTAACTACACTAAGGGTGAGTAGTTTAGTAATGTCCTTTGTGAACGTTAAGAGTGATAAGAAGATATTGGTAGTACAATTACATCACTTGAATATACAATAATAAGATCCTCCTAGTTCCTTAAAATTTCGAAGGCAAAATAAATATAGTATAAAATAGACTATTTATTTTATAGTAGTAATAGAGAATAACATTTAAAAATGATGGTATCTCTCACTTGGTGAGGCTAATTCTTGATGGAATATCTTGCTTGTTTATGAAACTTTCATTTTTTTTCTTTTTGTTTTTTGGCACATTCATTTCTTCTTATTCTTTTTGGCACTCAGCTCTAAAATGCAGATCAGGCGTGTAAGGTTAAGGGTCCTTTATGTAGCCTCAACTGTCTCCTCGCTAAGTCCAAGTTTCAGATCTTTTAAGCCATAGTTTGTTAAAAGATTAATTTGTTAAAGAAACCCTTGCTTTCAATACACATAACAACGCATACATATTCTCTTTAATCTGAACCCTTAAAAATACCCAATTAATTCTTGTTCAAAAGTGCGTGTATATTTTTACAGATCTATACTTAAGTGGTTTCTGATTATTTGTCAACAGAATTTGATTATACAGTACATAATTTGAACAATTTTACTTTCATCTGCTGAATTATTTCTAAGTAAATACTTTTATTACTTGAATATAAGAAGAGTAAAAAGAATATGGTGGTGAAATGTAAGTTGTATTTTGTTATGCAATAATGCTCTAAATACAATAATGATTTTTACACATTTTTAATGATGCTCACAATGGCTGGTAATGGTTTTGTATCCCAGCAAGTGTTGTGGAGATTGTAGGAAATAGGTTCTGTTCTAAGTCCTTTTAATACTCAGTGGTTGCCATCATTTTGGATTACTGGATAATTCTTGAGTGACCAGGTTGAATGGTGTCTAGGGTGTGGATGTCCACAGGTTAAGTGATTATCAGGTCAAATACTTGTTCAAATTCCAAGATAAGCTGTACTCCTAGTTCCCCTAGCTATTGAGCTATTAGTAAATACCCCTTTATCCCTTAGTAAGAAGCAAAAGATTTCAATCGGTTTTTCTATACTCCTTTGCAACTTATATTCTGCACTGTCTCTAACATCCAGAACGTGAATAATGATAGTTATAATATGAATTATTTTAAAATGTAAAAATATGTAGAATCCATATTACTATGATTCGTGTGCTGAGAAAAATACTGTTTATTACAATCTATACTATTTTCTATTTAGGTGTGGCTGGAGGTAATTCTTCTTTAAAGTTTGCTATTTATTTATAAACTGATGACAAATGAATAAATTAAAGTACTATCTTCCGATATCTCACAATATGGGGTTCATTAATTGTGACTGAACCAGATGAGAAATTTATGATGGGGTTAAGCTTTAACCAACTATGCCGCTGGACACTTTACCTATCTCTGTTTCCCGGAGTCTCAGAGAAGCCGAGAGTCCAAGGAGAGTCAAGGTCAGCTGTTGCCACTTCCTGGTGTGGAGGTGACGACGGAAGACAACTACGGTTTTGGCCTGACACATCGACAAGACTCACAGCCCTCTGGGTCCTGAAAGTCACTAACAAATTATTATTTTACATAAGCTTATTTTGGAGGTACAAGAATATCTAAATTATTAAAATACTATATGGTGTTTCAAACTAAAATGAGTTATAGTAGATAATTTATTAGCCTAGTTTGAATACTAGATCATACTGCTATAAGTCGCGCCATCTAAATTCCGCTCTGGCTGCCTCCCTGTGAGTGAGAATGCGCGGGTAAAAATGAATGTCAGCCTGATAACATTGGTTTTCTGTGAAAAAAGCCCACCAAGTTTATATTTTTATTACTCTGAAGAGACGAGCCCTTCACTTAGGTTTTTAGTGTACTCGAGGAGACTGACACACCACTAGTCAGTCTGTCTTCTGTCCAGAAACTCACAAAACACTCCTTTATACTGGTTCCCAGGAGTTGACAAGGCAATATATCTACCCTTGTGCTCGAGTGCTCCGGTCAAAGATAGAGACAATAGGAAACATGTGCAGACTCTTAGACTTAGTATGGAGTTTGGCTAGTAGCGGCCGACCCAGAGCGGGATTTAGTTGGGGCGACAGAACAGTTTTGACTATCACAAGTAAAAGAGACCGATTTTACTCTGGACATAATAGGATTAATCAAAATTTAAAAAATGGTTGAACTAGGTAGTTTAATAGAAAAGGCAGTTACTGAATCAGTTTCTTTTAAGGACTAATATTAATATTGTATTGAATTAGACTCAAACAGATAAAATTAAAACAATAATAAGAAAGAATTTTCTGTTATTGTGTTTGTGCTGATTTTATTCGCTAGTTTAATTTCCTATAATTTCAACGAGAGTAGAGTACGACTGTTGCTTCAGCTTGCCATATTGAAATGTAAAAATTCTTTAAAGAGCACTTAATACCCAAGGCTTCATTATTCCTACAGTAACTAATGTTGGCTACCATTTACATAGCCAGTCTAGCCAGAATTATCATGAACATCCCTGACCATCTTCAAAGTTGTTGGTCAGTTGATACCCTCTCCTCACCCAACATCCAGCAATGTTGCCAGATGAAAGTTGAGAATTAATTATACCTCTCAACATATGTTGCCATAAATAAACAGCACCATTTGTTATTGTGATGTATGTTTCACTGGTAGTAAATCGTAAATTTAGTGAAGGCAAGAATCTTAGCATTATGTCATTTTCTTTTAATATGTACTTTTTATTTAATTTAGAATTGTTTTAATATTACTTGATTAGTTTATTGATTATTAACTACTAGCAATGGCTAACAGGAAAATTACAAACACCAGTTTGCAAAAAACATGTCAAAAACTAGCCATAATGTATGTTATTGTGGAAACACGTGGGATTAACAGTGATATGGTGATAGTACTTAAAATGTTATCGGGCTATTTTTGTGCAGCTAACATACTGTACCGTGTCTTTGACATTTTTGGTTACTCTTTGCTTTTGTTTACGAGGCTGCTGGAGTTTCGCACTTGCGCTGTCTGCCTCTACTTTTGTGGCTGTTGACTCAGACTCTGGTCGTTCCATAATTCATTCTCCCGGTCTGTCTGGCCTGTTACTTGTCATCTGTTCGACTTCACTTTTCCGGCACCTTCTGACCTTCTATCATAATCGGCTAGTAGTCTCTAAACTTCGGAGTCCTCGTGTAGGACTTTATCCCTCCACCTGCCGTCGACCTACCATCTCCTTCTTGCACTGTGTTAGCCTGGCTTAGGGACCATGTAATAAGAGTCGTGTTTGCTCCTCAGCAGCCCACTTTACAACTTTGGGAGCCTCCCTTCTGTTCTCAGGTCAGTCCGTTCTTTTTGTCCCCGTCTGCTGAGCTGGAGGAGGAACTTTCATCTTTACATATATGTAGTAATTGGAACTAATATCTATACAGCCAAATTGAAAAGGAAAAATCTTATATAAACAACTGGTTATTTTTTATTGTGAAAAAACTTTAATTTTTAATAGGCCATATTTTGGATGAATTACACATTTTTTAATTAATTGTTATCTATTGTTAAATTGTTGTTTTCTTTATAGTTTTATATTTCAGTTATTAATTTTGTTTAAATATTTGGTATTTTTATTGTTTTGAAATTATTTTTGGCACTGACAGAGTCTATTTGTTATTTTTTATGTTTAGATCTAGTTATTAAGTTTGTATGTATCTATTTATTCTGTCTAGTGTTTCTTGTTTAGTAAATTTCTGATACCGGTACCGTCCCATATTTTATTTTAATTCTTTAAATTTAAATTTCACTAAAAGGGGATTGATTTAATACGTTTTTTAATTTTTCAATTTAGAGAAGTCTAGGAACACCGGCTTACTTCCTGGCTCTGTGGAATATAAGAGGTGGGCTAAATTGCTGGATGATTTGTTATGTTCAACTTTCTAAATTTTTTAAAATGTAAATTCTCTCATTTTGTATTTTGGATTTAAATTTGTTTTCACTGTTTTTAGATTTTACAATTTTGGCATTTTTGGTATGTTTGCAGATGTGTGGTATATGTCTTTTGTTTATTTTGTGTTTAAAATGCAATTTTTGCTTTTGTATTGTAATTTTGCTATTTGGTAATTTTTGCTATTGTGGCCTTCTGCCTGGGAATTATTATTTTTTTTTCAATAAATTGTGTTTTCTGTTCAGCTGTCGAGTTATGATTTAATCCTCCGAGTGCCGCCCATGATCCTATCACTTGTCTCAACTTGAGCCATCCCCTGTTTAAGCTTGATATCCTTCTTTTGGTGGGAGATGGGTCTCAAAGTGAACAATCAAGCAAAGCAATAATTTTCTCAAAAAATTAAATTTCTTAGGGCTGTTGTAAAAGTGTTTGAAAAGTGTATAAAACTACATTAAGTGTGTACAAAGATTTGCATAATAGCTCTAGTATATTTACAAAATGATGATTTTACTGGCTATTTTTTATTTTAAAATACATAAATTTATGATTATATTAACCTGCACGCTTGAAACTGCTTGGGGTCGACATGAAGCCGTGGATTGCCTGACAAGTCCAGAAACTGTAATCTCTGAGACACTAAAGCAGCAAGGTTCACTCGCTCCAACTGATTGTGAGCAACGTCTAACACCTACAAAAAATGTAATGGTCTTCCTTTAGACATGAAAAAATGTTATACTATTTTAATGTAATATTTTAAAGTTAACAAAAATTTACAGAGGGACTCACTGTTAGTTTCCATTCTGTAAAAATTTTAAGTTGTAAATGATGACAAAATTTAAATCATCAGAATAAAAGAAAATACTTAATTTGCAATGATTAGTAAAATAATCTTGCAAATAAAATTTTATTGGCTAAGCAATAAGGAAGATAAATTAATTAAATTCTGAAAAATCCTTTTTTATGAGATTCCACCCCCTAAACAACTTTTGGTTAGCCAATGAGGCAGCAGTTTGTTTTAAAATTATGACATTGGTATCTCATGTCCAACTATCTCACAAAGGAAATCCTGACATTTTTTGTTTATAGTGCTCAAACCTCTGTTTATTAAATATGAGTGAAGTATTATACAGTATTATACTGAGGGCATTTAACACTCAGAAAAACATCAATGTAAACTCTACAAAATAGATTTTTCATCATATAGATCAGCATCCAGACATTCTTAAAGGTCATCAACCGACTATGCATTAATTTTTTTGAAAATCTTTAATTGTATATCACCTGACTTTAATAAAGTTTCCAAATATGTGATGTTAGTGGTTTGGTTTTCATCATATTCCATTATTTAAAGATTTCACATTCCAGGTTATTCTTGATAAAATACAGTTTCTATTCATTGTTCTGTATTTAATTGTAATGATAAATCTATTGTTTTTGCTCTATGGTTATCCTCAGCAAAAAGCAACAATTAAGAGAACTCTAAGCCTGAAGCACATTGATTATTCAACTGTACAAATGATGGAAAATGCTAAAAATATCATAACATTCAATAACTGATTCAATTAATCTTTCTCCTTCAATGTACAAAGATTGATATTGACTGTATATTTTCTTTGATTTTTATCACTAGCCTTATCATTACAATATTGTACAGTAAGACCTGGCAGATCTGACACTCACTCTGAGAGCAGATATGGCACTGAAGTTGGGACAGCTGCGGAGGAGGTTAGAGTGCATCCTTAACACCCTCAGGTGTGCCAACTGAGTAATGTTTTCTGGTAGCTGAGCCACCTGGTTTCCTGACAGCACCAATTCTTCCAGCTCTGTCCACGCTGATACACAACTGTAATAATTGTTTTTAATCATGCTCTTTTTCACTTTTAGTTACATTTAAGTGTATCAGCGTGACTATTTATATTTTAAATGCATAATTTAAGAAAGAGAATGTTATTTTTTTAAGATCAACAAAAAGAGTGCAGATGAAATGGTACTAAGATTAATTTTTTACACATATTAACTAAGTAATGCATCATCATCATCAACAGTGGTTGGTGGAACAGAACTTGATCAATATATAAATATCTGTTATTAATATTGTCAGTTGCTGAAAAGTTCGCGTACAATATTGATAAGAGACATTTTATCACATTGACTATAAAATAAGGCTTTGATTTATTTTTAATTTTTCCAGGTACAATGTTGCAAGATTATATGTTTCAGTGAAAATATGGTATGTAATTATTGTGTCCTGTAATGTAACACTTTTTATATATTTATTTAATTATGAAAGATTTTTCTTTTTTATCACTATGTAGATTGATAAGTGTATTTGAAATAATTTAAACAAACACTACTCTTTAGTTATCTGTAATTATGCATCATTATAATCAACACTGGAAAGTGAAAATTAAATAATTTTCTTAGTAACAACTATTCAATTTCTTCCCAGTTTATCCCATTATCACATTTTGTATAGGCCTATTTATCTTATTTTGTCTTGAAGCATAGTTATTGTTACATTACAAGGCTTGTATACTTTATAAATATATTACATATTAAAGGACATCTCTATTTCTACTTATGTACCATTAATTTCAAATGTTACTTCAGACTATACTTTTTATTTTGTCTTTTGTGAAACAGAAATAATACGTTTTTAGCTTAGTGCTGTTACTTGAGTTTATCATAAAACAATTTTCACCAACTGAAAATGAATTTATTCAATAGAAATGTTCTTTATTCATATATACTGTATATATATATATATATATATATATATATATATATATATATATAAAGCTACAGGATATGTATCATAAAAAATGAGTAAAGCAACAAATAATAAACTAGTTAAAAATAGTTTATGATTAGGATATTAGTTATTTAATGTAACAACAGGATAGGTATCTGAAGGATGAGGTTGATGGAGTGTCTGGCATTGAGGCTGTGGATCTTGTTCCACTCTGCAATATAGAGAAGAAAATACAAGAGGGCCACAATTATTACTGTTACAGCTTTAAATTCAGATTGACACGTTTTAAGAATCCTATTACTGTCCGCATTCTTTTCTTTTTAGTATCATTGTATGATGCATGAAATTTGCAAAATCTTTGCAATCTTTGGTACTTCTTACTCTGTAAATATATAGACTGTAATGATTAAACTGCTTTATTTAGTTATGATCAATGTTATGTCATGATGTTTTATGTGGATTTCATGTACAAATAAATATCTAAAACATGTTATCAATTAACTTGGCAGTATTATTTTTGAAATAGTTTTTTAATTAGCATAATACGTGTTGGTACATATACAGTACAAGTAAACGTCACACAACACAAATTTATTACAATATAAGCACAAAATGCACAAATATACTACAATACAAGCACAAAATGCACAAATATTATGGTGATCGATTTCGGTGAACCACGCTCACCTTCCTCAGACCAGAGGGATTCACAAAAGAAATGAATTTTTTTGAAACCATAAAACGAAAAAGTTAAAATTGTATATAATACATGGAGTGTATAAAAGCTTGGACAAACCTGTCTGGTAACAACTGTACAGTGTTGTAGGCAGCGTGGAGAGTCCTGAGGTTGGAAAACTGAGCCAGGGAGGAGATGTCTGTCAGTAGATTGGCAGTGAGCAAGAGCGTGTCCAGAGGGTGGTTGCCACCCTCACTGGTAGGGCTAGCGTTGCGGGGTAGTGACTGCAGACAGTTGTTGGACATGTTCAACACTCTTAACCTATCAAACACGACTGGTTCAAACACAGAATAGTACACTGTAGAGTGCACAGCACTAAACCCTTGATTATATACACCTATAATAGATATCCCATCTAATAGGAATATTTGTGCCTATAATCTTTTTAGTTAGTGAGGCCCGCAAATACAGCTGGTGCACTATATTTACATAGGACTATACTAGTACTCTACAATGTACTACAAAAACAGCTGATATTTTGAGACTCAAAATTTAACACTGGATGGGAAATCTATTTTTGTCTAAAATCAATTACTAAATTAACACATTATAACAATATCAATATGGAACTGTTAAATACTTTTATGTAATACTAATTTTAAATGTTTAGTGTTGTACGAATTTAAGAGAGAAGTAAATTTAAATAGGTTGTGCTTCATGAATTTGTGTGAACTTCAAAATACTACAAACTTATTTAAGCAAACTTAAAATAGAAAAATTAAAATACATGAATAAGTAAGTTTCATACCTTTAAATTTAAGTAACAATCAAAAGAATTCTTAGAGTTATGACAGGTGCTAGAACTTCTTGTCATTAAATTTTGATAGACTTTTATAAACTTCCGTTTACCTTCTCCAAACACTCTTTTTGTTAAGACACAGAGTACTGTTTTTAATTCAATAATAAAACAAAACACGGAAACCTAACCAGATATAGTTCTCAACTACAAATACCAAGCCACAACACACGGAAACCTAACCAGATATAGTTCTCAACTACAAATACCAAGCCACAACACACGGAAACCTAACCAGATATAGTTCCCAACTACAAATACCAAGCCACAACACACGGAAACCTAACCAGATATAGTTCTCAACTACAAATACCAAGCCACAACACACGGAAACCTAACCAGATATAGTTCTCAACTACAAATACCAAGCCACAACACACGGAAACCTAACCAGATATAGTTCTCAACTACAAATACCAAGCCACAACACATGGAAACCTAACCAGATATAGTTCTCAACTACAAATACCAAGCCACAACACAGCTTATTTTGGTAACTTTCTTACCTGCAATAGCATTAGGATTTATAATAAAATACAAAAATAGCTGAAAAACATTCACAACCGAAACAAATTTAAGACAGACATTAAAATGTTTTACAGCTTAGACAAATAGATCCATAAAATCTATTATCTATTATTGATTGTATTGTCTTATTGATTGATTGTATTATTGATCTATTGTCTATTCCATTATTGATAGTATGTCATTGTCATATTTATATTTGAGTTTTAAGAATTTTCAAAAATTCACCTTCAACAGGTAAATGCTCTGTTTGGATGTAATATAATGTACAAAACATATTAATCATACTTAAACATATTATTTTAGTTATCAGTACTTATGCTGTTACTCAGCCCAAAAAAAGATGTTTTTAAAGATAAGCACTAATTCTAACATTTAAATTGTCCTAAACATTTTTTTAAGTGGTTATACACAGCGAAGCTTGAGTCTGAGATTCAAGTTAGTGAAAGAAAAATTTCAATCTTTTTCAGTTCTACCTTTTTAACAGCGTCGCTTTCTGACGCATAATTCATGGTTTTAGATAAAATCGCTCATTGGTCAGATCTCATCATAAAATGCACATGAATAACAAATAAACCATATTTAGTAATCTAAATTAAATAAAAATGCAACCTTACTATTATAAAAATCTAATGGTGTCTGTGTGTGTGTTACTCTATCACGCAAAAACTACTGAACCCATTCATCTGAAATTTTGCATGGACATTCTTAGGGTCTCTGGTTAACACATAGGCCTATCTTTATTTTGAAATTCCATTAGGAAACCACCCCCAGGGGTTCTAAGAAGTATCAATGCAACACCCATAGCAATACCAATTTGGCAATTAATTGTGTACAATCGTTTCATTAATCAGCTCTTGGAATAAAATAACAACTTACATAGTTCTGAAGTAAATACGGGACCAAACCTAACCACAACCTCTGTAACTAGAAAAGACCGTAGGTATCACAACGAGGCTGTGCTGTAAACTGTGACGTCACATTGGTGAAATCACCTAGTTTTATAATTCGATAAAATACTGGTAACTAAATCTACCAATTATTTGGAAGCATTCAGCTAAATAGTGGGCAAGTTATTTACCACTTGTCAGCTGGAATTGGAAACTACGGGAATTAGAACAGTATTTTTATGTATGTTGTTGCCATTTCGCCCATGTGACGTCATAGGAAATGTGCGTGATAGGTACCTACTGTCTTCTTTCCTAGGGGTACCGTGACCACAACACACTTTTGCATTATACAGATGCCAGTACGTACATGTTTTGTATTATTGAATGCAAAAAGCACAATATAAAGCACAGTAAACCCTGTACGAAGGACGGGTACTGTGCTAGTATTTAATATAATTCATTAGTTTATAGTGTAGGAACTGATATAATAGGAGAAATAAGACATCTCTAAACTTACCTGAGAAGTGATGTCCACTAACACTACATACAGAAAAACATATAAAGACATAACAGATAACACACATTCTCAGTACCATTGATACTTATTCATATGATTAGAGAAAGATTCATTTGTTAATGTTTTTCTGTGAGTGGACCTGACTTCTCAGGCAAGTTTGCTGGCGTCTTATTCTCCTTTATATTATTTGATAAAAAAGGTGTAATCTCAATTTTAATCAGATTATGACAAAAATCTCTATATATTTAAATAAATATACCTGGCACAAGCAGTGAAGAAATGCTCTGGAAGAGCAGAAATAGAATTGCTCTGGAGGAAGAGTTGTTGAAGAGGAAGTGGTGCATGGCGAGGAACAGAGGGGAGGGAGCCCAGTCTGTTGAAGCTTAGCTGGAGAGTCTGCAGAGAGAAGAGCTCTCCACAGAATAGTTGTTCGGGCAATGATGTCAGCTGATTGTGGCTGGCAAACAGAGTCCGGAGCTGGGGGCAACACAGCACCCATTCGGGAAGGGAACTCAACTCATTGCTGCAATGATAATTAGACTGTTTTTCTAGTTTATTAAAAATGGCATAAAACATTTGATTACTCTGTCTTCTGCCCAAGTCCATATGAATAACAATGCTAATGATACTTTTAAGAAAATTAATAATCACCTAATGAACATGCCTAAATATCAGAAATGACGTTTTAAAGTGTACGTTTAGCTCTCTTAATTCATATTGAACAAAACTTTATCATGTGAATTTTGGAAGCTTGATGGAGGCACTAAATATAAACGTTTGTAAACAAAACAAAAAATAAAAGTTTGTATTAAAGTCTATTAAAATGTGCAAACCAGCGCCTTTTAAAACCTGATTTAGTCTTTAAAGAGCCTGGTTTTAAGACTAAATCCACTCTCTTTTAAGTGTGCCATTCCGAATCCACTCTATATCTGTATCTAGACCAAAGTCACAGTACTTTAAACTTAATGTTAAATTAATGTAATGTAGGTTTTTATTAAAAAAGGCATATATAGAGTACTTAATATTATTTATTCTTAATGCCCTGATCATGAATATATAGATATGATCAGCATCAAACTGACTAAAGGTAATGGTTTTAATTTTTATCTATTTACTGTATATTTTTCACCAAACTAAAATTGAGGTTTATTTAAATTTCTTTCAGTTATTTGATGTTCATTCTGAATTTAACTAGAATAAAGTTTGTATTGATGGTGATTTTAATTTGCCACTGATATGTGATAGTAAATTTTATTTGGTTCAAGCCGGATCAATATATAGAGAGCTCCAGTACTTTTTAACATATAATGCATTCATATCATGTAATGATGTTCATCATATTAACATCCATACACTAGACTTAGTTCTCACTAATACTCCTGAAGTGAATGTTGAAGGGGAGACTGAAGCACTAGTTATGGTTGATAACCATCACCCTGTATTGTCAGTCATGTTTTATGTGGAACATACTAAATTCAGAGTCCAACCAAAATGAGGAATTCTTCAATTTTCAGAGAGCTGACTTTTTAAATCTGTACCGTTCATGGTTCAACACTTCGAGGGTCGTTGTCTTGGAATCAGATAATGTTAACGAGGCATTAAGTGCATTTTATGACAACATGTATAGTATATTTAACGAAAATGTTCCCAAGAGAAAACTAATTAAACCTAAATATCCTATTTGGTATTCTCATGAAATTATAGATAACATTAAGGAGAAAGAAAAATTACGTAAAAGATATAATAATACTAAAAATCAGGAGTTGTTTATTAGATTTAAAAAGTGTAGGGCAAATGTTAAGAGTCTAATTAGAAGGGCTTATAATGACTACGTTAGAAATACTGAGGACTTGCTAAAAAGAGAACCTAAAAAGGTTTGGAATTTTGTTAAGTCTAGGAAATGTAATAAATTAAGTACAGTTTCAGAATTTATTTTTAATCGACAAAAATTCAGTGATGGGAGATCGATTGCTTCGGCTTTTTCTGACTGTTTATGAGGTCTTTTTTCTGGGTCAGTATATGAGAGGACAGGTTGGCTCGATGTGGCTGCTGCCTTGCGCTGCCCGGTTATGCATACAGTGTCTTGGCATACCCACCATCACCAACCGTCATGTTGAGATGACGATATGAAAGCTTCTGTCAAAACAGTCTTTTGGTCCTGTCATATACCTAATTATATTGTTAAAGGTTGCTCTGAATTACTTCTTGTACCATTTTGCCATACTTTTAATCTTTGTTTACAAAAAACTACCTTTCCAAAATTATGGAAAACAATTAAAATGACGCCGATCTTTAAGAAAGGAAATGCAACAGATATTAGGAACTATCGACCTGTCTCCATTTTAAATACACCTGCGAAGGTTTTTGAGATCATTCTGTATGACACCATATTCCCTCACATTAAACCTTATATTTCTGAGAGCCAATATGGGTTCATGCCTTCTCGCTCCATTTCAACTAAGCTTGATCATTTCATTGATTTCACTTTGCATGCCCTTGACTCAAGGGATCAGTTGATGTAATTTACACTGATTTCACAAAGGCGTTTGATAGTGTAAACCATCAAGTGCTGTTATCAAAACTTTATTATGATTTTTCTGATACATTTTTTCTGTTCACACTTGGAGGGCCGGCGGCAGTATGTGTCTTAATGGGGTTATAAGTCTGATTTATTTTCAGCTGGGTCTGGAGTTCTTCAGGGCAGTAATTTGGGCCCTTTTGTTTTTTCATTTTATTTATAAATGATTTAGTCCAAAATATTACATCAAATGCTTTTCCTAAACATTTCTAAAATTATTAGATATGCATTTGACCATGATGACATTCAGCAGGATTTAGATGTTATTACACAATGATGTCAAGACAATCTCTCAACTTTAAATATTGATAAATGTTGTGTTGTCAATACATAGAAAGAAAACACTATATTTATTTCCTTATAAAATGAATTATTGTATCTTACGTATAGTGAACCAGTTTAATGATCTGGGGGTTCTTATAACAGATGATTTGAGTTTTTCAAACCATATTTTATGTGTGGTGAAGATAGCTTACAGTTCATTGGGTTTTATTTCAAGAATTGGAAAAGAATTTAGAGACATTGAAACACTTAAAATTTCATTCCCATATTTAGTTCCCTCCAGATTGGAGTTTGCATCTATAGTTTGGTCCCCATCAACTTGACTATTTTATTATGAAATTATTGAGAGAATTCATTAGACATTTTTGAGATTTTTGTATTTTAAGTATTTTGGTCAGTTAAATTATCCAATTTGGCATATTAGATATGAAGAAATGTTAAATTTATTTGATTTCGAGAGGTTGTCAAAGAGACGACAATTAGTGCAACTTTTTTCCTGCATGAGAGATATTGTGGATGACCCAATAACCTTAAAGTAAGATAAACTGGTGTGTGCCGGCTTATGGTAGGCGTGCTGGATATCTGTTATACTCTGGTGGGGCTTGTACTGCCGCTCACGCTAACTTCTTTCTAAAATTTTACAATCACATTATTTAATTCCATAGCTGGTGGTGTAGATGTGGATATGTCACAGGCAGTATTCAGAGCAACATGTAAATACTTGATACATTGAAGGGTTGCTGCGATAATTAGATAACTCAACCTCAATTAACTGAAATATTTACATTAATTTCTTGCATTGTTTTTTCTTTTTTTTAATTAATGTATTCAAAAAACCATTGTTTGGACAAGTAAAGAGTTGCTAATCCTTTAATTATAAAAATTAATTAAGTATTGTTATTTTTGTACAGGCGTGGAGGTCTTAAGCATTAATATTTTTTTCCTGCAGTTCCCATAGTTGGGCCTTTTGTCTGTTGGGGTCGCAGTTGTTTTTCACAGGTTTCAGTATGTATGTTTTCTTTTGTTTGTTTTGGTTTTTTAATACATCTGTTTGAATACAAATAAATCTTATGTTTAATTATTTAGCCCATTAGCTTACTTAAATAGGTTGTATTTAAACTGTATTATATATTATTGTATTATAACCAAGAATGTATTATACAATTTGGAGTACTTTATTTAGACGCTTAAGTTATAAGTGTTTCTTCAGTTATTTAAGTTTTTTTTTATTTTTCGTAAAATGTGCCTTTTTATTGTAATTAATCATTTTGCCTTAAAAATGTATTTAATTTATATAGCTGTACATGTAAAAACAATAAATAAATTTATTATTATTATTATGAAGATATGGGCAAATATGGATTTCGAATGTGTGTGATGAATATAGATGAGCGAATGTAGTGACAGTCACATGCTACTATTCCTCATAAAGTGCAATTAATGAATAGCCTAGTGGCAAAATAAACAGCCGGTGACTATCAGCTTATCTCTTTAAACATTTATTGTGGCTCAGATTGGGATCAAACTCATAACCATTAGCTTATGAATCATGGCTTTAACCCCCAACCCCTCCCAACCTTTTAGTCCCAAACCGTCAATTAACTACAGATTTAGGGTTTTGGGACTTAGTGCTCCCTTAACCCTTAAGTACCCGCGTAGCTCTTTGTACGTCAAGTTCCACGCAAGGTGTTTGAAATACCCCATATTAAATGTAGCCTTTGATTAATTATAATTAATTTACTTTTTTAGAAATTTAGTTTTTGTAATTAACATCTAACTAGTTATGTACCATTTAAATAATTAAATTTTTTAAATAAAAATATTTACACTGATAAAAAAAGAAATTGTAAAGTTATGCACATTTTTTACAAAATAGAAGCAATATTTTATATGATAATAACTTTTTTTGAAAATTTGTTTCCTTTTGTTTTATGTTTTATATCATATAATATAAGTTAAATTTTGTTCTACAATCCAATTTTTAAATATATTTTCATTTGGTACATAAATGCTTCTCAAAAAATAACACTAGTAACTGTGCGGGGTGACACAGACACCCCAGACAACTTTGACAGCAAGTGACAGATCAATAACTCATAAAAAACTGGTTTTGCATGACTCTCAGGCTGTAGTTTGAAGGTACTGAAAGGATAGGCAGGTTAGCCAATTCCTACTTTAAATAACGACAAAATTTCCTTCACTGGGGTGTTTTGAACACACCTTGTGGGAACTTAAGGGTGAGGAGATAAATTACTCAAAGAATACAACCAATTAATATATCAAATAACTGAGAATACCAATTGAGCTGGAAGCACTGATCTTGTATTTGACTGTGCATTGGCAAGTAATATAATGTAACTTAAATTTGATCTGATTAATAATTCTAGAGTTGTTATTTTAGAGAGCCTAAGGCTGAGTATACGTACTATGAGATATCTAGGTGGTGTAGCTGACTTGGATGAGGATTTACATTCAGTCTTTGTAGCCCTGAAACATACTTATCATGTATCACTCTACCAAGCTGGTATATTTAAAAGTTGTATATTGATATTATATTAATGTAACTACAATTAAAGCTTCTAGTAACAACTGCACTAAAGTTTTCTCATTCTTTAGAAAACTATAACAACTGAGCCTCATTCTCATATATTACAGTACAGGCATTTATGGATATAAATTTTATAAATAATAACAACTTGTTACTGTCATAACTACAACTTTAATTTTTTAGCAATCACAAAAGCAGCGTAAGCTTACAAATTAGATTATATACATGTAATTTACAAGCTTTAGACAGTGGCGGCTTGTTATCTAGTAAAGTGGGGGTTCACACACCACTAAAGTGGGTGTTTAGGGGGAACGGAGTACCACACAAGCAAAAGTGTACAAGTAAAATTTTGTAAAAATTATACACTTAAACATGCATTGAAAACTATTTTACAACACATTTTAACATAGTTAAAAACTATACCTAAGCTGTTATATATTGTTTCCAAACTAAATCTTTAAAATATAAAATAGTTATTGGTAGGCGTAAATGTACAAACAAATTACAAGAAATGTTATTATTTTAACAATTAGTCATGCCAAAAAATATTACTTACATTTAAAATCTGTTGTTTGGTTGACTAATTTTTGTAGTTTAAAAGAAAGAAGTAGTTTTTAATTTTTCTTTTAGGCACATTAATAATAATATTTCCCTGTACAAATTATAAACATTGCCTGTACTACCAAGAGTTAATTGTAAATAATCATTTAATTAAATAATTGTAATATTACCTAAATACATTAAAGACAAACTGTTTGTATAGGGTGTGCACTATGCAGAAAAAAGACTTATATTACATTGTCATGATAACTTTATACATAGTAGGCCTACAGTAAGACATTACAGACATTGTAATTAAACAAAAAACCTTTTAAAAGCTTTCTAAGTAAAAAACTTTTAAAAAGTTAAAGTCCATCCTTTTGTCTTTTTTGCTGGTAAACATATCAATAACTTTTTTGCTGCAACACACAGCATGCAGACGCTATGTTGCCACCGTGCGACCATACAGAGGTGAGAGGAGTGGGAATGGAGCACATGGCAATTGTGCACCGCTGACTTCTATTACAAGACGGCCCTCACTACTGCCTTCCACACAGACCAGCTGATAGGCCTTGCATATACGCTATGGAGCACAACCGGTGGGACTAGCGGTTAGGACTGCAGAATTAGCGGAAGGCGCTCCTTGAGGTTTTCTTACATTTAAAATTACATATTTCGTAATTTCAATGAGCAAACTTAAACTTTAAGTGGGGCTCATTTTCTTTTTACAAATCTCATAGGGGGTTCACGTGCTCATGTGCTACTCTTATGGAGTAGCCGCCACTGGCTTTAGACATTATTAGATTTAACTGTATCTTAATTTGAAAATTTATTCTTCTGGGTGCTTCAATATTAAATGGAATAACTCTGTGTTTAGTGGATAAGTGTTATTTTTTAAACTTCATTTGACTTATATAGCAGCCAGTTAGCCAGTAGAAGCAGATATGTTCAGCATGTACTGCATTCTTGCCCATAGAATTTATGCCTACACAATCCTGAGCTGAGTTACAGGTGAAAACTGATGTGGGAACTGACAACTACACCTTATCTGATATTACTGATGATATTTGTTATGTGATGGATAGGAAACAAGTTTCAATTTTAACCCTTTTTGATTTTTCTAAGGCGTTTGATTGCGTCTACCATCCTCTTCTCCTTTTAAAACTTTCTTCGATGGAGTTCTCTATTGGATGGGGTCCTATTTTTCTGATCAGCGTCAGTGTGTCGCATCTAGCAAAAAACAGTCATACTGGAAACCTGTCACTCGAGGGGGCCTTGGGGCTCTGTTCTTGGCCCTCTACTATTTTCAATTTACAATAATGACATTACAACTATTATTAAGTACTCTACTGTTCATTTGTATACAGACAATCTTCAAATTTACACTCATTATACTGTTACTGATTTGAATGAAGCTATAACTAATATGAATATTGATATTGATGCTATTTCTACCAGGTCCTTCAAACATGGTCTAAAACTAAATGAAAACAAAACTCAATCCATCTTGATCGGAAATCCTAGACTTCTAAGTAATGTTGACTTTGAAAATATTCCCAGACTTTTACTTAACAATAACCATATACCATTTCCTTATAAGGTCAAGAACCTTGGACACACACTGACCAAACATTTAGGTTGGTCTAAATACATAACAAACATTTGTAACTTGTAACAAAGTGTTTGCTGGAGTCAATAGCTTTAAAATATTTGCTACTTATCTGCCCCTGAACATGAAAGTGATGCTCGAAAAGAAACTAAGTTTTCCTCACTTTAATTACTGTGATGTTTTTGTCAATAATATGACGGTTGAGCTTTCGGACAGATTGCAATGTGCTCAAAATTATTGTATTCATTTTATTTTCAATCTTAGGCAAAGAGATCATGTGACGCCCTTTTTTAACGACTTATATATCCTAAAATTGAATCAGCTTTGTCAGTTCCATTACATTCCACTTTGTATTCTGATCTTCTCAATGATTCACCTACCTGTCTGTCTGAGCTTTTCTCTTTTGTTTCAGAAATTAGTGCTGGGAACACTCGGCGCGGATCTTCATTGTTAACAATTCCCACTCAAATATTTTCTGTAAACAACAAATCCTTTACAGTAACCGCTTGCCGATTGTGAAACAATCTACCCGATCACACCAGAGGCATCGTCTGGCACGCTCGGTTTCAGGCTGAGGTAATGGGCTCATTTTTGGCCTTACAGACTGACAACATCGCAGTGCTGAACTAGCGGTGTGGTATGAAAAATGATGTATGTTTGGACTAGTTTAAGTTTTTTTTTAATGAATGCACTTTTTTTAAATATTATGTTTATGGGTATAATATTCCTATTTTTACTTAATAGTTTTATTATTGTAAATTTTCCATTTGTTTCTTTACATAATTTATCTGTCTATTAATTTACCTTATATTTTCATTTAAAAATTTAAGTAATTGCTATTGGTTAATCATGTGTTAATTTAAAATACTGTAATATGTAATTTTAATAATAATTAGGTGTAAGAGAGGACTATGTAGTCCTAGCCTCACCATTTGTACATAATATATACAATAAAGACAATTTTCATTTCATTTCATATGCTGGCATTGTCAATAATGTGAACCTGGAATAGAAAATAAATATATTATTAATATAAGCAGTAGTATCCAGCATCCCTGGATACTTACGAGACCACTGTACCTCTCCTGATGTTGACACTGCATATGCAATCTTAGAATATCCAGATTGCCATCCTTTTAAATTTGAAAATACAGTATGTATACAAAAGTTATAAGAGGTTTTGAAATGGGATTACACTCAGAAGGAAGAAGGCGGATCATTACCTTAACAATTTATGATATAACAATATACTCACTGTTGTTGCCTGCAATGACAGATTTCAAGGCAGAGCCATTCAGAGTTAGCTCCAACAGCTGATTTCTGGAACACTGGACACTCTCCAAACGTTCCAGCGCACTCAAGTCCAAGCTGGAGATATTGTTTTCACTTACATCCAGCTGGGTTAGGTTCTACATTAAAATACACCAA
This sequence comes from Stictocephala bisonia, assembly GCA_035578905.1. Taxonomy (NCBI): domain Eukaryota; kingdom Metazoa; phylum Arthropoda; class Insecta; order Hemiptera; family Membracidae; genus Stictocephala; species Stictocephala bisonia. The sequence continues at coordinate 4,872,738 of JAQJVL010000008.1, forward strand.
TGTTTAAATACACTGACATTTATATGACATTCAGCTTAAAAGGGCGGATTTAAACTGTATAACATGCAGTGAATTGGACATTTTTTATTACCAATGAAAAAAGAAAATAAAGTTTACACTATTCTGGTATGAGAGAACTACTCTTAAAATACAATTTCATGAAAAATTTATTTTTTTACTTTCTGTTTATGTATGAAAGAATATTTATCTTTTTAATTTCATACAACAACTAGCTGTACCCACCTGCTTCGCCGGTCATAAAATTGAGTTTGATTATATAATCGAAATATGCAGCAAGCTTTCAGTTTAGACAATATCTAATTTAGAATAGCTGATGTTATGTATTAATTTACCGTTGTACTCAGTTATTTTTTATTTAAAAATTTTAGCCTACCACAATTTTATTCAATTTATTTATGTTTAACAGCTGTTAATAAAATATATAAATAAATTAATATAGCTCTATAAGAATACCATGGGAATTTTGGAAGCCAGTGAGACGGAGTCCTTAGGTCAGTGAGAAAAATCCTTTCTTAGTGAGTATTTTGGATAAATACGATGAGTGGTAAATGGCTTTTATATATATTAAATAAGATTATGATGTTCTACATGTGTTATACTTATGTGAGTTTCTATGGAATTTTTTAATCAGTAATGATGGCCAACTTAACCAATTCAAGGTAATTTAGATGTGTTTTTTATTTAGTTTTTTCAAGGAACCGCTGATATCCTTCTTACCCTTACTCAGCCCATTCCCCATAGACTATTGAATTATGCAGGAAACTTATTCAGAGAGAGTAGGGGGGCAAACCAGAACGTTACAAGGTGACTATTACTGACAGAAACATCCAGTCTACGCTGGATTCGAACCTGCATTATCTCTAAACAAGGCTCACAGTCCTGACGCCTTAGACCACTCAACACTGACTCTCCCAAAACAAGTGTATTTAGTTGTATTATCCCTAAAGCAAAGTTATTTTAATTAGAGTTAATTTTTATAATCTAGACAGCATGTAAATAAAAAAAGCGCTTTCTAATAATTTTAGCCAACTTAATTTGCTGTGCAGTTTATTTGCTATATGTAAAAGTGTTTTAAAATAAAATATTGAAGTTCATACAGATATAAAACATAATTATACTTTTCTTCAACATTGTAGCATACATAAATAATATAAATAAGACATTGTTCACATTTTCATCCTCTATTAGAACAAATAGAAGATAGCTAATGAAACTTCAAAAAATATGGCATGAAAATAACTACATAAGAGAAAAGCCATTGTTGTTGAGGACATAACAGAGATAACATTGTGAGGAGAAGTAATAGAACAGGTAGAGCAATTCTGACTCCTGGGAAGTTGAATCACAACAGGTAAGCGGGCCACAAGATTATTATGTGGGCCACTGGCTGGAAAAAGTAATAAGAAAGAGATTAATTAAATATTAAATCTGGAGAATATTACTCTACAGGGCAAAAACTTGGATACTAAGAAAAGAAGATATAAGAAGACTAGAGGCAATGGAAATGTTCTTATGGAGGAGGTTATCGGGTATAAGACGGGAAATAGGGTGACAACATAGATACTATTGAGAAGAGTAGGATAGGAGAGGCAAATAATTGATAGGATAGGAGGAGAACAAGAAATTGGCTAAGGCATACAATGAGGAAAGAGTGTTTATTGAGGCAGTCATTGAAGAAATGGTGGAGTGAAGAAGAAAGAGAGGAACAAGAAGATTCCAGTTGATGGGTGATATGAGGAATGGAAAAGGATACTGTGACTCAAAGGATAGAAGAACATGGAAAAAATATTTTATGGAAACCTGCCGTCCAGGAGGTGGAAATACCAGTGATGATGATTAGAAAAGAAAAAAAAACAAATTAAGCTATTGAACAATGGATATTTTATCCATGATATTTACATGCTATTAATATTTGTTAATAGAAACTATCTAATCTTGAGGGTTAGTATAAACTTTTTTCTTTAGTTGTACTAAAATACTGTAAAATTAGTAAATGCATTTCTTTAAGAGTAAACTCTTCAGTTTATCCTAAATTAGCCATTTAATAGGCTAATTTAGGATAAACTATTTTCAACCATTCATTTTATGAGAAAATAAACTAAATAATATTTTCATGCTACACTACAAAACTCGGACAAGACAACAGAATGTGTTAAAATTTGGAAATTAAGGGTCTCACCTTATTTTAACGATTTTTGCTGTAACCAGCTAATATTAAAAACCCACAAACACGAATCCATAGCAATGATTACAAAACAATATGAATTTTCAACAATAATTATTTTTCTAAAATGTTTCTAGACTGGAAAAATATACAGGGTGTTTGAAAAGTATGCAAAACTTCAGGAAATGATTAAATACGTAAAAATAAACAAAAAAGTTCCAATGAAGATGTGTCTTATCTCACTTAGTTTGGCGTCTGTCTGTCTTTATGTGTGTTATTTAAAAAATACCTTATCTCCTAAATAATACTAGCTATACTTTTGAAGCTTGACACGAATATTTAACTTCAAACCATCTAATATACTCTAAAAATATAAAATAATAGTTTTACTCGTTTCAAAATTGCGGCCGTTCAAAGATTTTAATGCTAAATTTCATGAAAACTAGAATAAAAACAAAAACTTGTCACAGTACCTAATATTAAGCTTTTGGTACAAATTTTTTTTGTACAAGCTTTGGTACAAAAGATTTGTCTCTTTTACAAAAAAAGAGACAAATCTTTTGGTACCTAATTTGTTACAATCGGACAGTAAATAACTGAAAAAATGTAATTTTTATGATTGTGTGCAAAATTTTACTGGTGGTTTTGTTCACAACAGACACAAGTATACGAAAGTTGCAAAAATATTTGGCATACTATCAGAAAAATTACATTTCCTCAGTTATTTACTGTCCGATTGTAACAATCAGATTTGCCTTTTTAAAGCTAAATATTAGGTATGTAACATTTTATTGTTTTTTCTTTGGTTTTCATGAAATTTACCATTACAATTTTTAAACGGTCGCCAATTTGGAACGGGTGAAAATATTATTTTATATTTTTAGAGTATATTATATTGTGTAAAGTTCAATATTTTAGTCAAGTTCAAAAACTATAGCTAATACTTTTAGGAGATATGGCATTTTTTTAAACACACATGCAGACAGACAGACGCCAAACTAAGCGAAATAAGACACGTCTTCATAGGAACATTTTTACCTGTTTAATAATTTTCTGAAGTTTTACCCCACACTTTTCAAACACCCTGTATATGTGCATCAACTTAATCAGCTTATTTCTCCTAAACACGATTATGACATACATTTCTTCCCACAGCAAGTAATATTCAACAAAACGTTGGGTTAGGTTAGGTTAGGTTAGGTTTACAATTATAACTCACCTAGTATGTCAGTGTTCATATTTTAGCGGTGGCATTGAAGAAAGTGTATTTCAAGGCTACACAGTAAGCCTATTACAAGGCTACACAGTAAGCCTATTACAAGGCTACACAGTAAGCCTATTACAAGGCTACACAGTAAGCCTATTACAAGGCTACACAGTAAGTCTATTACAAGGCTACACAGTAAGCCTATTACAAGGCTACACAGTAAGCCTATTACAAGGCTACACAGTAAGCCTATTACAAGGCTACACAGTAAGCCTATTACAAGGCTACAGAGTAAGCCTATTACAAGGCTACACAGTAAGCCTATTACAAGGCTACACAGTAAGCCTATTTCAAGGCTACACTCTATAATCTTCTTAATAAGCTACATAGTAACTACATGATTTTTTTTAATTTTTTTATTTTTACTGAAAACGTTATTTACGGGAAAGATTGCCTGCATATTCTGAAGTACTGGGTTACTTATTACTAACTTAACAAACCTAACCTAACTTTATTGGATCAATTTATTATTTTTCGTGGGGGGAATTGGATGTAATATATTTGTGTTTAGGAGAAAAACTACTTTTGAATTGTGTAATATACAAAGTTTTCGTGTGTGTATTTCTTGCTTAACAGCGTTATTTTCCGGTAAAAATTAAAAATTAATATGTATTCGTAGAATTGATGATACTTAAAACATCATGAATATTATCATTACCATACTTTATTTAATGAATAAAATAAAGTAATCAGTGCTACGTGACATGAGCGAGCTTAGTGGTATGTGAGTGTAGCTCTGACGCGCGGTGTTGCCAAGAGTACTGCGTTTTACAGGCAGTAATTACCTGTTGATGTAGAAATCGGTTCGAAGAGACATTTTGTATTGGTTCAAACAAAATCGATACTATACAAATAAAAGGAAAAATCGATAAAAACAAAAAGGAGGCCCATGATCATTACTAGATCGTGTTTATCAATTGTTTCATATTTACAATATCAAACAAAAATAGGTTATAAAACAGGTGCATTTAGAAAACTGAAACGTGGCAATAATGCAAGACGTAATCATTACTGTATCTATGACTATAATTCATAGGGTTTTTTTTAATAAATGAATAATAGAATGAACCCAACAGCCTTATTATTTAATGGTATTAGAGATAATATTAATGTGACACTAACTTCTTATCATAAATCGCATTAATACATAACTAGAAGGCAATACATTTGTTTGATACATAATGATATTGCAGTGATAAACTGTGATAAGGAATGGTAAAGACGTTCCATACATTGCTATGGTTGTAACTGGCTACGCTTGCATTATCACGTCATTGGTTGTAGCATTCCCAGACTCCTCGTAGTTCCAGAATTTGCAGTAAGAGCACTCTGAAGTCAAGTCGGGACATTCAATAAATAAAAAGTAGGGGGGGGGAAGTAAACATCAGGTGGAGCCCCTAGGTTCCATATTTACCCAGACAGTCATCTGTCTAATCTAACCCACTCGAAAAAAGTGTAGTTTTCAAATGTCAGTAAGAAAAGCTACGAGGCTTTAATTTCAACTGACTAAAGAATAATTTACTGTGTATTCTATTTTAAGCTTATTGGTGGCTGCTTTTGGCTAAGGCACAGACAGACATAACAACAGTACTGATTATCAGATCTGAAATAATGAAAAACATAGAAATTCTAATTTTACACAAATATAGCAAAAATTAAATAAGTAAACGTCACACAACACAAATTTATTTCAATATAAGTACAAAATGCACAAATATTATGGTGATCGATTTCGGTGAACCACGCTCACCTTCCTCAGACCAGAGGGATTCACAAAAGAAGATTCACCGAAGTCGAGGGTGGTTCATCGAAATCAATCACCATAATATTTGTGCATTTTGTACTTGTATTGTAATATATTTGTTCATTTTGTGCTTATATTGTAATAGATTTGTGTTGTGTGACGTTTACTTGTATTGTATATGTACTGACACGTATTATGCTAATTAAAAAACTATTTAATTTATTTAAAAATTAAATAAAATAATAATCGTGTTTAGCCAACTGATTAAAATATAGGCTAGTTGGATAGGTTTTATGCTTTTTGTTTGAAGCAAACAGAAAAATGTTATGATAATCGAACGTTGAACATATTATAAGACCTGACGTCTCCTACACTTACTTTATAAACAGATCCTGTGAGGTGGAGCCCATGTGCCGTTGTCCCGACCAGGCGCATGGCGCTGTGCTGGGGTTGGTTGAAGATGATAGGGGCAGGGAGAACATCCTTGAGTCGTCGGACTAATGCGCGGTACTCCTTGAGACGTGTTCTGACACTCGCACGGCACTTGTACATTTCCTTACCACTTACATTGTTTTTACAGAGTTTGGGGTACATCGGAAGACATTACTTTTTACATTCCGGAATGTTTACTGTTCCTCGATATTTTTAGAAGTGTTTGCCAATCGAATCGTATAGTTTTAAATAGAATGACCAAAACAAACACATTTGAAACTCACATAAAATCGGGTCATTGTTATTTGAGTAGGCCTAGTACTATAAATTAATGCAAACACGTTTGAAAAGCCATTCTAATCGAGTTGTTAGATTGTAGTATCACAAATAGAAATACGCTTGCAACGCTACTCATATGAGAATTGAAATGTACTTAGTAATTTAGATGTAAAATATTAATTAATAAAATGAAAACTATAAAACACAAATTGCCGTTGCCATAAAACACGTCACAATTCACTAGATACACAGCAACATTGCACGTATGAACTGTCCCGATCGTGAGATGATATAGACTGCAGAATGGCCGACTGGTGAGGCATTTCTCTAACAGGCACTTTCCCAGTCTCGGCCCATTGTCCCATGGGACCATCCGATGCTGATGAAGCGACGGCTCTAGCAAAAACAAAGGAGAAACCACTTCCGGAAGTGATAATTGAGTAAGAGCAACGTCCTTCGACGTAACCGTACTTCCGGTGGATCGACACTTGTCACCTGCCATCACAGATCAGCTGAGGTTTAGATTCCACCGCATGAACTACGGATGGTTTTTGTGTGTCGGTTGACGTTCAGCAGATCCCACGAAAAGTATATATATCTATGATCAAGTAGAACGTAATTTAGCTGTCACATTCCGGCTATTGTGACATCACTTGTCACGAATAAAACGTCCTTTGTCTTTGTCCACGGACTTATCTTACTAACCTATCATTTTTAAGGTAGCCAAACTGCCAATTCACTGCTGGAAAGTTGACAGCCCCAGACAGTAACAATACAATTTTACTGTGAGCGGGCCAAAACATCTAAATATATAAAAATACATGTCCTGACTAACTCACTTACTGATTCAAAATCGCCCAACAAAAATCATAAAAGATAGAGACATGAAATTTAGTACATATGTTTATCTTATATCCTAGAGACAGACTAAGAAAGAATTTTTCAAAATTCCATTCCTAAGGGGTACAAACAGCCCTTGAACATTTCCTTTTTTCCATTAGCATAACATTGGTTTGATTTTAGTAAATTAATAATAGCTGTTTTGTGAATAAATAAACATGTTTATTTTGTGTGTTTGACATTATACTATTAATGCATTAAAAGTTTAATATTCGGCTGTTAAACAAACAAAATTAAATGAACACGTTTGAAATAGGCTAAGTAATGCCATTGGGTATTTATACTAATAAATAGGTAGCAACGTAAATGTGGGTGAGATACTGTAAATAAATTAACTATTGTGATTTTACGTAATACAGTTAATCTACTATTATTTTTAGTCAAAAGTCACATGCCGAGGCCGAAGGCTGAGGTGTATAGAGTGCAGTGAGAGTCAGGGTTGGCACGCGAAGCGTGAAGGGGTGTCCCCTAGTGCTTTTACATTTCAACAGTAGCCTACGGTTCGTGAATATTATTTTAATCAGTTAGTGAGTGTTGTATGATTATTAAAGGTCCACTCTAGTGGACCATAAATTTTGTACTACTGTATGAGTTTTTTTTATTTAAAATCGTCAAAAATGACATTTGAAGTTCCACACATTTAACTGTGACAAAATTATAAAAATACGCAATGTTAAGAAAAACCAGCTTACGGTCCTCTAGAATAGGTCTTCTATCAAATAACACTTCAAATGTTACCGTACAATTATTATTACAGATCGAATCGTTGAAATAGAAACCCAAGTTATTGGCGTCTTTCGTGGAAAGAACAAAAGCTATATTTCGTTTGATGAATTTCTAGATCTAAAAAATATTTACTTCGCAAATTTTGGTGTGTAGACCCTACTAAACTAATTTTTTAATTTTCAATTTGGACCAATAAATTAAAATCGTTTAAAAGGCGTTTCGCCAGAAATGTTGATGAAAAAAATCTGATTTGATTTAAAATAATTTAATTTATTGGTACGAATTGAACATTTATAACTTTGTGTAGAATACTGTACTGTATATCAATTGATCAATATCAGTTCGATCTTATTATTTTTTACTCCAATTATTCGTTTTGGTGATAATTTTTGGTTAACAATTACTATATAAAAATTAAAATGAATGAACTATTTAAAACTACTAAGGAAAGCAAAATAATTTATCTACAATTCATACAGATCCGTTATTCATAATACATCGTCCTAAACATTTGTGATGGCACAAGCTTAAATAATTTGCATGACAAAATAAATTATTAATTCATAAGCCACAAATTGTTGTGTGGAATGTTGTAAAATACTTATTTACTCATGTACAATATTTCAAAAAAGTATATTTAACACTAAGTAGAAAATAATGTGAATGAAAAATCTGCAAGGATTTATCAATGTTTATTGATTTAGGAGAAATCACCTACCACTTGTAATCCATTTTAAAAACATAAAAATTATTTTAATTTATACAATCATTTCTTGCTGTTTAGTATTTGGTAATAATTTAAAAAACAGGTTTATAAATATACACTGACAATTTAATTTTTATTTATTTTGTATACAAATAACATTGAACAACAAACAATATTGATTAGAGTAATTTCAAAGAAATAAAATAACTCTGTCATTGGATCTGTGAGGCTCCAGGAAGGAATCCGAAAACCTTTTGGGTGGGTTTAAAAAAAAAGTTAATAAAATATTTCAGCATCATAAAATTATAGAATATGTGTAAATATTTAGTATCTAGCTCATCGAGAAGTTAGTCTAAAATTTGTACCATACAGACAGACCCGTAAGTGAATTAATAAAAACTTATTATAATAAATAAACAAATGGAAGAACATGTAAGTGGTAAAATATATTGAAGAACAAAATAATCTGCATTATAATCTTTTATGTAGATACATAATACTTATAAATCACACAAACGACAGTATAGTCAGAAATTAGTGTTAAATATCGTGTATAAATAACTCGCCACAATTAGCACGAGATTTTTATTTTAATACAGTTCGATGATTACTGACTTTAAATAAGCGCTCCCCACAATATAAAACCTTAGATGAAAGGAATGATATCTAAAATAATTATAACATGTATATTCATATATCCGCATTTCCCCTCAAGTCTCACGCCTGTCGCTCTCTGTACATTAAAAATGGACGTACTTTCACCGATTACCAAACAGCTGCAATAGACGTTCGTAAAGACCGTAACCAACTCCATGGGAACGTTGTTACTGCAGCTACATCACCCTTCCACCACTCACTGCGTGCAATAGACGTTCGTAAAGACCGTAACCAACCTCATGGGAACGTTGTTACTGCAGCTAACCCCCCCTTCCACCACTCACTGCGTGCAATAGACGTTCGTAAAGACCGTAACCAACCCCATGGGAACGTTGTTACTGCAGCTAACCCCCCCTTCCACCACTCACTGCGTGCAATAGACGTTCGTAAAGTTTGTAACCAACCTCATGGGAACGTTGTTACTGCAACTACATCCCCTTCTACCGCTCACTGCGTGCAATAGACGTTCGTAAAGACCGTAACCAACCTCATGGGAACGTTGTTACTGCAACTAAATCCCCTTCTACCGCTCACTGCGTGCAATAGACGTTCGTAAAGACCGTAACCAACCTCATGGAAACGTTGTTACTGCAACTAAATCCCCTTCTACCGCTCACTGCGTGCATTTTACTGCAGCTACACCACCCTCCCACCACTCACTGCGTGTAAAACGTCTATATTGTTCTTTGAAACACTTGACTTCCTTACATTGAGAATGTTGTTTGTTTATTTCTCAGTTTTTCCCATAGGGATTTTACTGAGTAGAACAGTAAACATTTTCTCTTCATAGATTGACACTTGATATTTATAATTCGGTTGATGAAAGCCACTTATAAGTGTCCAAATAAAATTGTCACCAATTAATTTACAATTATCTTATTTGTACGGTTGAATTGTTGTTTATTTTTTGGCCTTTTCATTTTTATTTTATGTTTTTTATATAAACTGGACTTTTGTTTTATTTATTTATTTATTTTACAATTTATCAGCAAATATAGTTAGCAATAATTACTGTATATGTATCTTATAGAACATTAAATAAAAGAATCTAGATAACGCATAGTTGTCCACATAGACTTACCTATTCGTCCACATAGGATCTTACCTGAAATAGACTTACGTATTCGTCAAGCCGTTCTATTTCAAAGATAATATTCGTGTTTTTCATTACATTGGCTATAAAGAACAGTATACAATTATAAATGGTTCATTCTGGTGGACTATAATCTTAATATCGTGAGCCTTTTAATTTAAAATCGTCAAGAAGGACATTTAAAGTTTCGCATATTTAACTGTATAACAATTATAACCAATTATGGTCAATTATAACAGTTCTTCACCTATCAAATGGCACTTCAAGTGTTGCGATACGATCACTATTACGGACCGAATCCTTGAAATAGAAACCCGTGTTTTGGCGTTTTTCGTGAGACGAAACAAATCATACATAAGTAGAGAGGTACTTACGCCATAATTTGCCAAAACGATGTTCCCTTTCAGAGCATTGGCTCTCAGGTTGACACTGTTCAGGTCAGGGGAGTCTTTGCGATCCTGGTGGCCTTCGCAGGCCTCCTGGACATCAAGGATATTTCAACAATTTTCATTAAAACACACAAAATAAACCATGGAAGTCAGTTTGATCAAATATATATACAGTAGGTAAATTATCGAATCAAATTTAGAACATAACAGATAAATAAATAAAGTTAGAAAAATAAAACCCTGTAAATAAATTATTGGAAGTGGTACTTTTTAAATTAATCGTATTATGATGGTATTTTTTATTAAATAAGTATACCCACAAAGGCAAAATATACCCTACTCAAAATTTAAAATGTTCCAATAATGAGGGATAAGGTACTACTAGGCAGTATTTGAAAAATTATTGGTTAATAGGACCTAAAATCTAAGAAAACTGACAATATACAAATTAATGTAATCTAGATTAGAAAAAAAAACAATATTAAAAAAGTAAACTTGATAAGTTTTATAAGTTTATTTAAAAAGACTGAAAAATCTTTCAGATTCCACAAGGAAAAGAAGGAATCGTTTATATACCTTATTTACAACACTTACAGATTTACAAAACGAATCTTCGATTTCTTACAATCGACTAGCAAAAGGTATATGGCTCAAGGACTTTCAGGAAGACTTATAAGAAATAAATATTACTGAAAGAAATATTAGAGAGAAAATAACATTAGAAACAGTTAAAAGACAAAAATTCCATGTTCCAAGAAAACCCAAAACTCAAATCAGGAAGGAAATGTCGAAGAAAGAAAGAAGGGCATATCTGAAATAGTGAAAAAATATTGCAGAAAACAAAGAAACGTAAATAGGAAATGCAAAATAAAAATAATCAATTTATCATACTAACCCAAAGTGGGCTAATAAAAAAAAACCAATTATAGAATCCGTAATAAAAATGTCCAACCTTATAGACTTCACTTTATTCATTTTTCTATTGGGAAACTCACCAGGAGAGCTCTCATGTCCTCGGGAGCCTGCAGGAAGTCAGGGAGAGTTGAGATCAAGTTGTGGGAGGCTGACAGGTGCCTGAGGGCTGGGAACACCCCCTCTCCCCCCGGTAGGGATGTCAGCACGTTGCGGTCCACTCTAAGCTCCTCCAGCCTAACAAGTTTAATAATAAGGATTATTTATTTATCTCATAAATCATGATTACGATAAAAATAGAAACAATTATAAACATTGTAGCCTCCACATGAGCTAAAGCCTGTTGGAGGAGGCTGATATTATACATTATCTATATACAAAAATAATAATAATAATAAATAAGAAAATAAACTGAACTCATATGTAAAAGTGTGAGTGAGCAATAAGTATAGAATTTCAAGAGGGTTTGTCATAATCTAAAGACAAGTGTTCTCACAATTTGAAATAATTAACTGAACAATCAAATATTAATTTATTTCAGAAGTTCCCTGTCGTATGTTGATTTATCATTATTAACTGATTTTCATAATCTATCTAAAGGCGTTAAGGGTTTTTATAAAATCAAATATGCAAAATATGAGTGATTTTATTTAACATTGGCGAAGAAATGCAAATGGTAAAGATTGTCTACCAATTCTAAACTAAACAACGTAGCTTTGATATTGGTTACGTGGTTTTGACCTACAGGAAATAATAAGAGTCACATCACTTTATTATCAATCGTTGGCTACTAGTATTTAGGTTAAGTCAAGCTGTTAACACTTCCACCGTGGTTTGTTAGGTTAGGTTAGGATTAAATAAATATTATTTGACGTGTGACTTGCTTATATATATATGATTTATACACGCACATATACTTGACCTAACCTAAATACTAGTAGCCAATAATTAATAATAGTAACCTAAATATGTGTGTGTAAACTTTTTACTTTACTAAACAAATGCGGGACACTGTGAAAAAGACCGAACACTAGTTATGCTTTAAAAAAATCCGCAGAAATTTACTCAGTTTTGTTGTTTATCTGTTGTATATTCTATTCTCGGTGTTTATTGACTCCATGTGTGTTTTTACGTGTATTTATTCAACCCTTTTCACTATCCACCTCAGTATTCTAGGTTCCACTGGAAACGAGAACATTGTAATGTCTCATCTCAATCGACTCCATACTTTGATGAAATGAGAACATTGTAATGTCTCATCTCAATCGACTCCATACTTTGATGAAACGAGAACATTGTAATGTCTCATCTCAATCGACTCCATACTTTAATGAAACGAGAACATTGTAATGTCTCATCTCAATCGACTCCATACTTTAATGAAACGAGAACATTGTAATGTCTCATCTCAATCGACTCCATACTTTGATGAAACGAGAACATTGTAATGTCTCATCTCAATCGACTCCATACTTTGATGAAACGAGAACATTGTAATGTCTCATCTCAATCGACTCCATACTTTGATGAAACGAGAACATTGTAATGTCTCATCTCAATCGACTCCATACTTAGATGAAACGAGAACATTGTAATGTCTCATCTCAATCGACTCCATACTTTGATGAAACGAGAACATTGTAATGTCTCATCTCAATCGACTCCATACTTTGATGAAAACTTTTGAGTTTAAAATCAATATTTAATTCAATATTATTGCAAAATCACTTTTGACATTAAATAATAAAATCGGAGTTACAATTCAAAAAAGTCATTTTGGTAAGGACATTTTTGCAATTAGAATTTTATTCATGTATGTTGTACGTCACATAACATTTGCCTGAATTAGTATTTTCTCGTAACATTTTCACAGATATTTATTGACTAGAACGTAGATTATTAAAAGACCATAGCCTAACTGGCAGATTTGGTTGCTAACTAATCTTGGGAGAGGATTACAAAAACTGTACCTATTTTCAAAATTGAGATTAACAGAGTATGATACAATTTTTACATAATATTACAGTCTTAAATACAAGCAAAGTCCTATATGAAGTGATCAATGACACGTGAACGTCTGAACTGCTCCTTCACCTTCTTACGAAACGATCATATTTGATTGCAGTCGATTGCTAAAGAACGCGGGAAACAGTAATAGAGCTTGTTAATAAGACATGTTGCATTTTACTTTAGCCTTCAGCTGATTAAAACTAAATGCTTTTATGCATACCACAATCATAAACCATCCAAGACGTACTTCTAAGGTTTGAAGAAAAATTCAAATACAAGCATGTCAACAATGTTGTATAAAATAACAAATTTATATTTCTACAATGTTTTGTTCTTTAAGCGAAACAGTCTCTGAAGTAAATTCAGCATTTTTAGATAGTTACTTACTATACAGCCAAATTCAAAGGTCAATTTAGAATTTGTTAAATGTTATTTAACTCTTAATTTTTACTAACAGTAGGCTTGTAAAATTTTTTGTTTTCCAACTGTCACATAAATTGACATAATTTAACATTTTTAATCAACCAATATAAAGCCAATCAAATACGAATTAATTGACCAAACATTCACGCACTTTCAGAACTAATCCGTAGAAATAGTTGGACAGACTACCTTGATGGTTTGACAAACTATTAGTCTAACTCCTTCGGCAACCTCCCATCCTGTAAGTTCTGCTATCAAACGGTTGTTTTAAATGTGGCCAGGATCTCATTTTATTATTATTATACTAAAAATATTACTCAAAACAAATCGGATAAAATCGTAAATCAAATCAGCAATGCAAGTAAGTTCATAGTTGGTTAAGACAACGTTTTAAGTCATTGTGATTACAGTAGTTTTGCCAGACTCATACTCATAAATTTATGGATTCATCGATTCCAAAAAAGCAGACTTCAATGCTTCATCAGAGTAATAAGAACATTGCATATCTAATCTTTTGCCATATCTAACCTGACAGAAAATTATATTGAAGAATTGCAAGTCCTGCTGAACAGTCAGAGAAGTAAGTTTTCCTGTACCTGATCAGTTCTCCGGTGGATGCACTTGATGGAAAATCCCAATTAGTGAACTAGTTGTCCAACGTGATCGACCGAATGTCCTTGGCGTGATGCGACACAATCGGCGTGGACAATCGCATGGTTCCCGGTCAGAGAGCAACTGAGTAAATAGGTTGGCATCACTGCCGATAAGTAGACTAGCCACAAACCACATGTTAAATTGACAGGGGATGCTCTGAGACATGTCCAAATGGGATGTGACAATCGTATGGTTCCCGGTCAGAGAGCAACTGAGTAAATAGGTTGGCATCACTGCCGATAAGTAGAATAGCCACAAACCACGTGTTAAATTGACAGGGGATGCTCTGAGACATGTCCAAATGGGATGTGACAATCGTATGGTTCCCGGTCAGAGAGCAACTGAGTAAATAGGTTGGCATCACTGCCGATAAGTAGACTAGCCACAAACCACGTGTTAAATTGACAGGGGATGCTCTGAGACATGTCCAAATGGGATGTCACAATCGTATGGTTCCCGGTCAGAGAGCAACTGAGTAAATATGTTGGCATCACTGCCGATAAGTAGACTAGCCACAAACCAAGTGTTAAATAGACAGGGGATGCTCTGAGACATGTCCAAATGGGATGTGACAATCGTATGGTTCCCGGTCAGAGAGCAACTGAGTAAATAGGTTGGCATCACTGCCGATAAGTAGAATAGCCACAAACCACGTCTTAAATTGACAAGGGATGCTCTGAGACATGTCCAAATGGGATGTGACAATCGTATGGTTCCCGGTCAGAGGGCAACAGAGTAAATAGGTTGGCATCACTGCCGATAAGTAGACTAGCCACAAACCAAGTGTTAAATAGACAGGGGATGCTCTGAGACATGTCCAAATGGGATGTGACAATCGTATGGCTCCCCGTCACAGGACAACTGAGTAAATAGGTTGGCATCACTGCCGATAAGTAGACTAGCCACAAACCAAGTGTTAAATAGACAGGGGATGCTCTGAGACATGTCCAAATGGGATGTGACAATCGTATGGTTCCCGGTCACAGGACAACTGAGTAAATATGTTGGCATCACTGCCGATAAGTAGACTAGCCACAAACCACGTGTTAAATTGACAAGAGATGCTCTGAGACATGTCCAAATAGGATGTGACAATCGCATGGTTCCTGGTCAGAGGGGAAATGAGTAAATATAGGTTGGGATCACTGCCGATAAGTAGACTAGCCACAAGCCAAGTGTTAAATAGACAGGGGATGCTATGAGACATGTCCAAATGGGATGTGACAATCGTATGGTTCCCGGTCACAGGGCAACTGAGTAAATAGGTTGGCATCACTGCCGATAAGTATACTAGCCCCAAACCACGTGTTAAATTGACAGGGGGTGCTCTGAGACATGTCCAAATGGGATGTGCCAATCGCATGGTTCCCGGTCAGAGGGCAACTGAGTAAATAGGTTTGGATCACTGCCGATAAGTATACTAGCCCCAAACCAAGTGTTAAATTGACAAGGGATGCTCTGAGACATGTCCAAATGGGATGTGACAATCGTATGGTTCCCGGTCACAGGGCAACTGAGTAAATAGGTTGGCATCACTGCCGATAAGTAGACTAGCCACAAACCAAGTGTTAAATTGACAAGGGATGCTCTGAGACATGTCCAAATAGGATGTGACAATCGTATGGTTCCCGGTCAGAGGGCAACTGAGTAAATAGGTTGGGATCACTGCCGATAAGTATACTATCCCCAAACCAAGTGTTAAATTGACAAGGGATGCTCTGAGACATGTCTAAATGGGATGTGACAATCGTATGGTTCCCGGTCAGAGGGCAACTGAGTAAATAGGTTGGCATCACTGCCGATTAGTAGACTAGCCACAAACCAAGTCTTAAATTGACATGGGATGCTCTGAGACATGTCCAAATAGGATGTGACAATCGCATGGTTCCCGGTCAGAGGGGAAATGAGTAAATATAGGTTGGGATCACTGCCGATAAGTAGACTAGCCACAAACCAAGTGTTAAATAGACAGGGGATGCTCTGAGACATGTCCAAATGGGATGTGACAATCGTATGGCTCCCGGTCACAGGGCAACTGAGTAAATAGGTTGGCATCACTGCCGATAAGTAGACTAGCCACAAACCACGTGTTAAATTGACAGGGGGTGCTCTGAGTCATGTCCAAATGGGATGTGCTAATCGCATGGTTCCCGGTCAGAGGGCAACTGAGTAAATAAGTTGGCATCACTGCCGATAAGTAGACTAGCCACAAACCAAGTGTTAAATTGACAGGGGATGCTCTGAGACATGTCCAATGGGATGTGACAATCGCATGGTTCCCGGTCAGAGGGCAACTGAGTAAATAGGTTGGGATCACTGCCGATAAGTAGACTAGCCACAAACCAAGTGTTAAATAGACAGGGGATGCTCTGAGACATGTCCAAATGGGATGTGACAATCGTATGGCTCCCGGTCAGAGGGCAACTGAGTAAATAGGTTGGGATCACTGCCGATAAGTAGACTAGCCACAAACCAAGTGTTAAATTGACAGGGATTGAAAACCAGGGGATGCTCTGAGACATGTCCAAATGGGATGTGACAATCGTATGGTTCCCGGTCACAGGGCAACTGAGTAAATATGTTGGCATCACTGCCGATAAGTAGACTAGCCACAAACCACATGTTAAATTGACAGGGGATGCTCTGAGACATGTCCAAATGGGATGTGACAATCGTATGGTTCCCGGTCACAGGACAACTGAGTAAATATGTTGGCATCACTGCCGATAAGTAGACTAGCCACAAACCACATGTTAAATTGACAGGGGATGCTCTGAGACATGTCCAAATGGGATGTGACAATCGTATGGTTCCCGGTCAGAGGGCAACTGAGTAAATAGGTTGGCATCACTGCCGATAAGTAGACTAGCCACAAACCAAGTGTTAAATTGACAGGGGATGCTCTGAGACATGTCCAAATGGGATGTGACAATCGTATGGTTCCCGGTCAGAGGGCAACTGAGTAAATAGGTTGGCATCACTGCCGATAAGTAGACTAGCCACAAACCAAGTATTAAATTGACAAGGGATGCTCTGAGACATGTCTAAATGGGATGTGACAATCGTATGGTTCCCGGTCAGAGGGCAACTGAGTAAATAGGTTGGCATCACTGCCGATAAGTAGACTAGCTACAAACCAAGTATTAAATTAACAAGGGATGCTCTGAGACATGTCTAAATGGGATGTAACAATCGTATGGTTCCCGGTCAGAGGGCAACTGAGTAAATAGGTTGGCATCACTGCCGATAAGTAGACTAGCCACAAACCAAGTATTAAATTGACAAGGGATGCTCTGAGACATGTCTAAATGGGATGTGACAATCGTATGGTTCCCGGTCACAGGGCAACTGAGTAAATAGGTTGGCATCACTGCCAATAAGTAGACTAGCCACAAACCAATTATTAAATTGACAAGGGATGCTCTGAGACATGTCTAAATGGGATGTGACAATCGTATGGTTCCCGGTCAGAGGGCAACTGAGTAAATAGGTTGGCATCACTGCCGATAAGTAGACTAGCCACAAACCAAGTGTTAAATTGACAAGGGATGCTCTGAGACATGTCTAAATGGGATGTGACAATCGTATGGTTCCCGGTCAGAGGGCAACTGAGTAAATAGGTTGGCATCACTGCCGATAAGTAGACTAGCCACAAACCAAGTATTAAATTGACAAGGGATGCTCTGAGACATGTCTAAATGGGATGTGGCAATCGTATGGTTCCCGGTCAGAGGGCAACTGAGTAAATAGGTTGGCATCACTGCCGATAAGTAGACTAGCCACAAACCAAGTGTTAAATTGACAAGGGATGCTCTGAGACATGTCTAAATGGGATGTGACAATCGTATGGTTCCCGGTCACAGGGCAACTGAGTAAATAGGTTGGCATCACTGCCGATAAGTAGAATAGCCACAAACCAAGTGTTAAATTGAGAGGGATTGAAAACCAGGGGATGCTCTGAGACATGTCCAAATGGGATGTGACAATCGTATGGTTCCCGGTCACAGGGCAACTGAGTAAATAGGTTGGCATCACTGCCGATAAGTAGACTAGCCACAAACCAAGTGTTAAATTGACAAGGGATGCTCTGAGACATGTCTAAATGGGATGTGACAATCGTATGGTTCCCGGTCACAGGGCAACTGAGTAAATAGGTTGGCATCACTGCCGATAAGTAGACTAGCCACAAACCAAGTGTTAAATTGACAAGGGATGCTCTGAGACATGTCTAAATGGGATGTGACAATCGTATGGTTCCCGGTCACAGGGCAACTGAGTAAATAGGTTGGCATCACTGCCGATAAGTAGACTAGCCACAAACCAAGTGTTAAATTGACAAGGGATGCTCTGAGACATGTCTAAATGGGATGTGACAATCGTATGGTTCCCGTTCACAGGGCAACTGAGTAAATAGGTTGGCATCACTGCCAATAAGTAGACTAGCCACAAACCAAGTGTTAAATTGACAAGGGATGCTCTGAGACATGTCTAAATGGGATGTGACAATCGTATGGTTCCCGGTCACAGGGCAACTGAGTAAATATGTTGGCATCACTGCCGATAAGTAGACTAGCCACAAACCAAGTATTAAATTGACAAGGGATGCTCTGAGACATGTCTAAATGGGATGTGACAATCGTATGGTTCCCGGTCACAGGCAAACAGTAATATACAGCTATCGCAAATCCACTGACAATGACAGTAGTTGAACCTCAGCACCGTCTACGAAACGATCATTTTATTGCAGTCGATGCTGAAATGACGCGGGAAACATGTAATAGAGCTGTAATAAGACATGGTTCCGTTACTTAGGCCTGTCAGTAAAACTAAATGCTTTTGATGCATCCAATCATAACCATAGTACGTAACTTCAAGGTTTGAAAAAAATTCAAACAAGCCTGTCAACATGTTTAAAAATAACAAATTTATATGTTCTACATGTTTTGTCTTTAAGCGAACAGTCTCTGAGTAAATCAGTGGCATTTTAGATGTTACTACTATACAGCCAAATTCAAAGGTCAATTGATTTGTTAAATGTGATTTAACTCTTAATTTTACTAACATGAGGCTTGTAAATTTTTTGTTTTGCAACTGTCACATAAATCGACATAATTTAACTTTTTTTATCAACCAATATAAAGCCAATCAAATATGAATTAATTGACCAAAAATTCAGACATTTTTAGAACTAATCCGTAGAAATAGTTGGACAGACTACCTTGATGGTTTGACAAACTATTAGTCTAACTCCTTCGGCAACCTCCCATCCTGTAAGTTCCGTTATCAAACGGTTGTTTTAATTATGGCCAAGATCACATTTATTATTATTATATTAAAAATATTACTCAAAACAAATCGGATAAAATCGTAAATCAAATCAGCAATGCAAGTAAGTTCATAGTTGGTTAAGACAACGTTTTAAGTCATTGTGATTACAGTAGTTTTGCCAGACTCATACTCATAAATTTATGGATTCATCGATTCCAAAAAAGCAGACTTCAATGCTTCATCAGAGTAATAAGAACATTGCATATCTAATCTTTTGCCATATCTAACCTGACAGAAAATTATATTGAAGAATTGCAAGTCCTGCTGAACAGTCAGAGAAGTAAGTTTTCCTGTACCTGATCAGTTCTCCGGTGGATGCACTTGATGGAAAATCCCAATTAGTGAACTAGTTGTCCAACGTGATCGACCGAATGTCCTTGGCGTGATGCGACACAATCGGCGTGGACAATCGCATGGTTCCCGGTCAGAGAGCAACTGAGTAAATAGGTTGGCATCACTGCCGATAAGTAGACTAGCCACAAACCACGTGTTAAATTGACAGGGGATGCTCTGAGACATGTCCAAATGGGATGTGACAATCGTATGGTTCCCGGTCAGAGAGCAACTGAGTAAATAGGTTGGCATCACTGCCGATAAGTAGAATAGCCACAAACCACGTGTTAAATTGACAGGGGATGCTCTGAGACATGTCCAAATGGGATGTGACAATCGTATGGTTCCCGGTCAGAGAGCAACTGAGTAAATAGGTTGGCATCACTGCCGATAAGTAGACTAGCCACAAACCACGTGTTAAATTGACAGGGGATGCTCTGAGACATGTCCAAATGGGATGTCACAATCGTATGGTTCCCGGTCAGAGAGCAACTGAGTAAATATGTTGGCATCACTGCCGATAAGTAGACTAGCCACAAACCAAGTGTTAAATAGACAGGGGATGCTCTGAGACATGTCCAAATGGGATGTGACAATCGTATGGTTCCCGGTCAGAGAGCAACTGAGTAAATAGGTTGGCATCACTGCCGATAAGTAGAATAGCCACAAACCACGTCTTAAATTGACAAGGGATGCTCTGAGACATGTCCAAATGGGATGTGACAATCGTATGGTTCCCGGTCAGAGGGCAACAGAGTAAATAGGTTGGCATCACTGCCGATAAGTAGACTAGCCACAAACCAAGTGTTAAATAGACAGGGGATGCTCTGAGACATGTCCAAATGGGATGTGACAATCGTATGGCTCCCCGTCACAGGACAACTGAGTAAATAGGTTGGCATCACTGCCGATAAGTAGACTAGCCACAAACCAAGTGTTAAATAGACAGGGGATGCTCTGAGACATGTCCAAATGGGATGTGACAATCGTATGGTTCCCGGTCACATGGCAACTGAGTAAATATGTTGGCATCACTGCCGATAAGTAGACTAGCCACAAACCAAGTGTTAAATTGACAGGGGATGCTCTGAGACATGCCCAAATGGGATGTGACAATCGTATGGCTCCCCGTCACAGGACAACTGAGTAAATAGGTTGGCATCACTGCCGATACATGGAATATCCACAAACCAAGTGATCAATTGACAGGGGATGCTCTGAGACATGTCCAAATGGGATGTGACAATCGTATGGCTCCCCGTCACAGGACAACTGAGTAAATATGTTGGCATCACTGCCGATGAGTAGACTAGCTATATACCAATGTTTCAATGGTGGATAATCTGATTGTAGTATTTATTTATCGAAAGGGATGCTCTGCTTAGCAACATATTAGGGTTGTTGAAATTGCTTCCACGGGTCATTATTTAATAAAGTGGCATCAATTTAAAACAAATCTTTAAAAATCGAATATATACATGAAATTAGTGTTCCATATTCGTTTATACATTTATAATGTATCAGACAATGGAACACATGCATAAATATTGCTAAGGTGATAAATATTAGCTACTCCGAGTTTGTAGTGAGATATACAAGCTGAGATCAGTCGTCGGCGACTTAGGCCTTCGACCTCGACCCGCCATTCGGATACGTAAATGCATCCTGCCCTACATAAACAAACTTAACCTGACGTAATATGATCTAACTTGACCTAATACAACCTGTCCTACTGCAATACCTATTCCTACTATTTAATCTTAATTATGACAGTTTTTCTAAACTAAACATAGAAAGTACTTTTAGAGTGGTGGCCCTTTTATAAAATGAAGGATTATAAATTGGTGGTCAGACTTAGAGTTTAAATATACAGGGTGGAAAAAATGTGGAAACGCTTTCACAACAACGTTAGTTTTTCCATAGATAATTTTATAATTTAGTTTTTTTAATTGTTGTGTTCTATAAAGAATAATTTTTATAATTAATATTTTATAATAAATATAATTAATATAAAAAATAATATATTCTATAAAAGAATAATACCAACCCGCCCTTCCATACACGTACTGCAGTATTGACTGTGCTCACCAACCCACCTGCCCTCCCATACACATGCTGTGGTACTGACCCACCTGCCCTCCCATACACGTACTGTGGTATTGACTGGACTCACCAACCCACCCGCCCTTCCATACACGTACTGCAGTATTGACTGTGCTCACCAACCCACCCGCCCTTCCATACTCGTACTGTGGTACTGACCCACCCGCCCTTCCATACACGTACTGTGGTATTGACTGGGCTCACCAACCCACCCGCCCTTCCATACACGTACTGCAGTATTGACTGGGCTCACCAACCCACCCGCCCTCCCATACACGTGCTGTGGTACTGACCCACCCGCCCTCCCATACACGTACTGCAGTATTGACTGGGCTCACCAACCCACCCGCCCTCCCATACACATGCTGTGGTACTGACCCACCCGCCCTTCCATACACGTACTGTGGTATTGACTGGACTCACCAACCCACCCGCCCTTCCATACACATACTGTGGTATTGACTGGGCTCACCAACCCACCCGCCCATATATATTTATATAATTTTTTTATTATATAAATATATAATAAAAAATTCTATAAAGGCGAATGGGTAAAAACAAACACAATAACACTCACGCACAAACCAAGACCAAGACGAAATGTGGTGTATTCAGAGGAGGAAAGAAGACGAAGATCGGAACGGCTAAAAAAAATATGGGCTAAAAAGAAAGAAGAGACAGCCAAACAAATAAAACAGCTAAGGACGACTACAAGTTTTGAACTAAAGTGATCCAATAGGGTCGTAAAAGCAATAAATAAATAAAGAATAATTTTTGATCAGAATAATTTAATTGAACCGTTAAAAAGCGGAGAAATAATATTGTTTAAAATAGTTACTTTGAAATTCAAATAACCACTACTCTGGAAAGAATAAACCTTTTGAAGTCCGGCTTGCGGCAATTAATTCCTATTGAATAGACCTTTCATTTAATACTAAACTCGATCTAGGCTTACAATGAAGATTTTCGTTCAACTCCACGTGGGTCGCCCCCTGAAAAGATGAAATTTCGCTAATAGAATAAAAATGTGCAAGATTTCACTTTTACAAGTGAAGTGATACAACAGTTTTGAAAACATTTCCACATTTTTTTCCACCTTGTATATATGCTAGTAAAGGAACGTATTTTGAGCACTGGTACATGAAATTAATGCAAATGTACATTAAAAAACGAGTTCCTGTATGTAAATTAAATTCCTGCCTTGAATCATTCTAGGATTAAACATAACAATTTGACTTGTTAAACTGTGTAGCTGTGGAGCATTGGAGCTGTGTGTGGATATAAATGCAGATTTTAGCTTTATATCCACCCAAATTTTGGTCTAGAGAAAAATTAAGCGTATCTTAATGGTATATATTATTTTTTTACCTTAACTTAGATCAATGAAGCCGATTTATTTAAGGTCAAATATGGTCTAATCATCCTTATTTAAATTAAAAAGATGTAAAATTAAATAATTACTAAAAAATTAATATATTTCGTTACTTACTTCGATCATTATGTGTATGATATTTACCTCAATAGGAAACAAGTATCTTAGGAAACAAATTCTCTCTTTAAAAAAATTCAAACTATAAGCTGTAACGTTAGACGTATAGCTGTAATATTTTTGTAACGTGTCTAAATGTTGATCTAGAATACATCTCCTGATTCTATGAAGAGTGCAGTGTCCTTGCGTGTGCGTGCGTGCTTGTTTTCGCGACACTTTGAGGTCCTTTTATCCTGTAAGTAACATACTTTGGACACCAAGAAGTGTTTTTATTATGTCTCGAATGGGGTTGAAATTGTTTACTCTTAGCTTTCAACCCCAAGAGAGATATTACTTATTACTGTACTCTTTGACACTCTCAAGTCTTATCTGTAAAGTTTTATGTAAAATACGTAGTCTATTGAAATGCCACAATTCCTTATCGAACAGTTTTCGTAAGATCTTTCTTAAAACCAATTTTTTAAATTGAGGTAAAATATTTACTCTCAGGGCTCTAAGTAAGGAGTGAATTTTCTTCATAATAATTTTAAAATAAGACAAAAATCTGAAGTTATAAAAAAACTTTTAAATTTGCACGTTTCTTTGTCAAAACCCACATTTCTTGCACACCATCTCATTCACAGAATAATGACTTGTCTTCAGTAAATGCCATCTAATAGGACATTAACTAATTTTGATATACAAGCATGTTTCGCACTGTGTGTGGAGGGCTCTGAGTTAATTGGACCTTTCGTCATTTCACCTGACTGTGTTTTTGTTTGTTAGTAAAATGATTCGAGCTATACCGTTAACTGATCTCATGCAATGTGGTGTGTAGGTGTTTATACAAAGGCAGAACTGCGTATATGTATTTGTAGTTTGTATATGTGTATTGTGTTTGTAGTTTGTATTTTACTTTCAGTTCAAAATGACGGCCATGCAACGGGTAACGCCACACAATGTCGTGTATATGCAATATCCGCAACACGTTCAAACTGTGGTATGGTATGCGCCTACTAGTAAGTAGGTCAAGTAGGCTGTCTCCTTCATATATACAATCCTTATGATTTCAAGAACATATTTTTTAAATTTACTGAACATATATCTTTATTTTGTGACAGTTTTCCATTACAATAAGGTTATGTTTGTGAGACGTTATTCTTAAGAATGTTTGTTAGCAACAGAAATGTTTAGATAACGATTAAAAATACGATACGATAGATCGATTAAAAATAACACGGTACTCTTTTCATTGAATATAAGCGACGAATCGGTCGAAGTGTCTTCGGTTCACTGAACAATTATTTTCACGGTTTTCTAACATTTATTTACTATTCATATCGTTAAAAAATCTATTTTACCATCCTTAATTAATATCGTTTTTAAAGACTTTTGACTACAGTGAACTTATCGTAACAACCGGTGAGGATTATGTTGGTTGAAAAACGTGAATAGGCTTTGTAACTATGATGGAAGGGGTATGATTTTTGGAGCACTAAAACTAACCTAATAAAATCAGCCTAACCACAAAACTTAACCTAACCAAACCTAAATAAACAGAATTTAACCTACCTAACTTCACAAAACCAAACTTAACTTACCTAACCATACCTATTCTAACAATAAACAAGCTGATTAACAAAAAATAACCTTACAAAAACCAGCACATTTGCAGTGCTAACACGCTGATAATGGTCCTATTGCAATCCTTTCCATATTCGTAATAAGGACAAAATCCCGCATAATAGAGCAAACCCCACGTCCCTATACTTAGGAAAAAATGTTCCGTTTTTTCTCATTTTCGTAATTTTCCAGGTTTTTCCGCTGAAACATTATCATAATCATGTATTAACTCGTAAACTTATTTATGTACTATGCAAATGTATTCAGAAAAAACGACAGTGTTACTTTTTTATATGATTATTAATAATTATTTAAATTACAGTTTTGTATTCACTTAACGTAAAATCACAAAAATTAAAATTCCATTTCATGCAGTATTGAGGCAATAAAAAAAAAAAAAAAATAAAAAAACAAGGCTAAAAAAGTCTAAATTTTTAGATTCTACACTTAAATAATTTATTGTTTGTACTTTTTGTCAATTATAATTATTTTCGAACATTACCGGTCTTTTCCGGAATGTGCCCGCTACAGACTTAAGCCGGAAATCTAAATCCACACTACAGCTCACACACAGTATATTTTTTTTATAATGGTTACGTGGTTTGGATTTAGATGATAGACATATTTGTTGTTATTAGTACGGTGCTCCACCTATACTATGTAGGTTAGGTTGAGGTTAACAGCTGAAAGTAGATATTTACGTAACTTGCTTGTATCCATTTGAAACATGCTTTTTCCTTTGACGATTGAGGCTATAGAACAAAAATTAAAAATATAGGAACTTAATAGAATAGACTATATACTGAAAAAATATAGCTAAATATTCCAAAATACGTTCTAACCCAACGAAAGTACTTATGCTTTTTTCAACCTAATTATTATCACGATGGAAAAATATAACTTTCTGAAATGATTTCTGTCTGAACGGTTTTATTTAACTAAAATGTGGATAGATTGATTTCTATAAACTCACTCAAAGTCCTGTTCGAGCTCAGCCATCGTGATCCCCCCGAGACTCCAACATGGTAAAAGGACACTTGGTGGAGGCGGAGGCCACTGGAAGCGCCGAAGGTACGACTCGCTTCGGCGACGCGGGAAACGATGCAATAACGGAAATGATCACGTTGGAGATAACCAGGATGGATCGTGCTGTAAGAAGGAAAGTGTTCTGCATAGGTCCGACAGAAGATGGATATCCGACCGTGGTTTGTTTCTGCGAGAGGGGGCAGGAGGAAAATAGGGTCGTTCACCAGTCCGAAAAGAGCAAAATATTAACAATAGCTTTATTGAACAAACTATAAGTTTGTTTAGTTGCCAATTATGTCGGCATATAAGTTTGTTTGCCGATTATGTCGGCATGTCTCTTAAGGCTCAGTGGCTAAGGCGTCGGACTGCAGAAGGCAGGGTTCAAGGTTCGAGTCCCCAACTGAGCTGAAGGTTGGTGCATAACTCGTTATATAAAGTTCAAGCACAGGCCTGCAGGCCCTTGTGAGATGGTGAGTGTTTTAGTTAAAATAAAAAAGAAGGAACGATAGAATAAACGTCTAATGATGTACTTCTAATACATAATTCGAGTCAAGAGTGCGTTTTAAACCTCTTTAGTTCTTCAGCACTCAAGTTATGTAGATGTGTGACGGGTGTTTACAGATCTGCACTTCCTCTGTAAACAGAGGAGGCAAATGTGATAATGATAGGAATTTACATTTCTAGAGTGAAATCATTTACATTTTCTTTAAAAATACAGCAAGTGGTTTGGACGTGAGACCATATAGTTTCTCTGATTCTAGTTGTTAACAGACTTTATTGTTTGAATATTTATTCACTGCATTGATATATCTCAGGAAACCATCTTGCCTTACTTCACATTAATAATGTACAATTCGTTGCTATTTTATATTTGTGTTTTTGGCCAGTTGCCTAGTTATAATATTCAGTGTTGTAGGGGGGCTGCAGTGTCAAATTTGCGTGCAAATTCGAATGTTATGATATGCATATCTGCTTTTTCTCTTATATAAAAATGTAGATAGTGAAATAAAAAAATAATTCAAATATTATTTGTATTTTAAAAACATCTATACTATTTATATCTCGACATTAACCATATATATAAAAGTAATGTGTTATTATTATTAAAGCTGGTAAAAATAATAACAATATCTAAGGAATTCAAGTTCATTATCAAAAAATTGGTTTGGTTATCAAAAGAAATTGAATGTTATTAGAGTTCAAACCTGGGTAGTCGTGCTATGGAGGAGGGTAGAACAGCGAGTCGGTTGTCCGAGAGGTCAAGGTGCTGGAGTCTCCGGAGTCTAGCCAAGCCGGGAGGCACGGCCGCCCAGAGGTTACCTCCAGCCTCCAAGCGCCTGAGTCCAGCTAACCTATCCAGGCCAGAGAGTTCTCCAGCTAGACGGTTGCGGGACACCGCCAGTTCCCTCAGATCCGGCCAGTTGCTAAGCAAGGCGGTGGGGAGTCTCTCCAACCCCGAACCAGACAGGTCCAGACGTTCCCCACTACCTTCACTTTCTGAAGCCTGCAATAAATAGAAAATCATAAGATTTTGTGTGGTAGACAAGAACTGGTATAGATAAAAGGTAGAAATCCACATTAAACAAATATCAAAGTGTAATGCAGTAATTGTTGTTTGTTTTCTTTATTGTATTATATATTTTTTATTTATATATATATATTTGTTCTCTCTTAACAAAAAGTATATGTATATATGCGTATACAGGGTGGGAAAAACTAAGGAAACGCTTTCACAACTTTTCTATGACTTAACTGGTAAAAGTGAAATCTTGTACATCATTATGGTTACAAAGAACACAATTTTTAACGCCATTAGCGACATTTCATCTGTTCAGGGGGACGGCCCACGTGGAGTTGAACGAAAATATTTAATGTAAGCCTAGGTCGAGTTTGGTATCAAATTAAAGGTCTATTCAATAGAAATTAACTGTCACAAACAGGACTTCTAAAGGTCTAACCTCTCCAAAGTAGCGATCATTTGAATTTCAAATTTACTAATTTGAAATTTTTTCCCCACTACTTAACGATTTTAAGTAAATTATTCTGATCAAAACTTATACTTTATGGAACACAATAACTCAAAGAAATTAAATTACCAAATTATCTATGGAAAAAATGAAGTTGTTATGAAAGCGTAGAGAAAATGGAAACGCTTCACAACAACTTTATTTTTTTCCTTAGATAATAAAATTTTTTTGAGTTATTGTGTTCCATAAAGTATAAGTTTTCATCAGAATAATTTACTTAAAATCGTTAAATAGCGGATAAAAAAATTTGTTTAATTAGTAAATTTGAAATTCAAATGATCGCTACTCTGGAAAGGATAGACCTTTCGAAGTCCGGTTTGTGACAATTGATTTATATTGAATAGACCTTTAATATTATACTAAACTCGACCTAGGCTTACATTAAATATTTTCGTTCAACTCCACGTGGGCCGTCCCCCTGAAAAGATTAAATGTAGCTAATGGCGTCAAAAAGTGTGTTTTTTGTAACCATGATGATGTACAAGATTTCACTTTTACCAGTTAATTTATGGAAAAGTTGTGAAAGCGTTTCCATTGTTTTTTCCGCCCTGTATATATTATACTATTTTTGTTAAAAGTCTACCAACTGACGTTGCGTTAGATGGCGAGTAGCGTTTTGTGTAGAGTGGCTAGTCTGGGTCACCCTTATATCAACTTATCAGTATACACCTGGAGTGTAAGCAGGCAATCGTTGGTAGTTTATTTTAAGTTATTCTAAAGCTGGGCACATTTAGGGAGGAAGTGTCTAATAATGGGCGGCGTGTCTGAAATATGAGTAATTGATGTACCTATACATGTAATGTTTGTAACTAAATTGTACATCTTGGCTTATCCAATTTGTATGTAAAGTAAAGTAGGCAGAATCTAAAGTGCACTTCATTGCATTAAAAGAAAATTATTTGTTACCTTCAACTGATTGATTTTAGAAACAGACATTTTAAGAAAAGAAGCCGTCTTTTATAAGTTTAGCCTTTCTATCATTTATGTTAACGTCAATGCTGCTGCTTTTATCCTGATTAAATCTATCAACCTAAAGAAAGCGTCGATCATAAAACACCAAAGAAACATATTTTTATATAATTAGTTACACCCCCTCCTACCCCCCAAAACAATAAATAAATTTAAAAATCCAAATGACACAGTTAACTATCGTGCTTATAGTTTATATTCTGGGTTCCCGGAGTGTGGAGCGGTTGTGGAGAGCCACATCGATGTGAGACTTCCTGTGGGGTATCGGCCACTGATATGAAGAGTGGCATACAAATATTAAAGCTCTTGAGACATTGTTCCCATGTTGTTAGGGTTCTCAGAGCATCTGTAGAGAGCCACATCGATGTGGGGCCTCACGTGGGATACTGACTACTGACAGGAAGAGTGTCATACAAATATTAAAGCTCTTGAGACAGAGTTCCCATGAGGTTAGGGATCCCGGATCGGCTGTAGAGAGCCACATTGATGTGAGGCTTCCCATTGATAGGGTACCGGCCACTGATAGGAAGAGTGTCATACAAATATTAAAACTCTTGGGACAGTTAGGGTTCCCGGAGTGGCTGTGGAGAGTCACATCGATGTGAGGCCTCCCAAAGGGTACCGGCCACTGATAGGAAGAGTGTCATAGAAATATTAAAACTCTTGGGACAGTTAGGGTTCCCGGAGCGGCTGTGGAGAGTCACATCGATGTGAGGCTTCCCGTGGGGTATCAGCAACTGACAGGAAGAGTGTCATACAAATATTAAAGCTCTTGAGACAGTGTTCCCATGAAGTTAGGGTTCTAGGAGTGGCTGTGGAGACCCACATCGATGTGGAGCTTCTCGTAGGGTATCGGCCACTGACAGGAAAAGTGGCATACAAATATTAAAGCTCTTGAGACAGAGTTCCCATGAAGTTAGGGTTCCCGGAGTGGCTGTGGAGATCCACATCGATGTGAGGCTTCCCGTGGAGTATCGGCCACTGACAGGAAGAGTGGCATACAAATAATAATTCGATTGCAGAACCGTGAAAAAGAGTTCGGCCCCCGGTGACGCGGCACAATGGCGAGTTTTCACGGAGATGTTGCGCTTTCTCGGAGACGACGTGCCCTTGTTTGTCTAGCGCTGTACCGTCCGTGTACTTTACAACTGTACGATGATCGTAATTAGCACAGTTAAAACAATATAATATGTAAAAATGTACTTAGTTTTTTTATATTTTATGTACGAGCTTTATAGGACCACTTCAGTCTTCTGGAATGTCGTTTGGTGTTGTTTGAATTTATCTTTCCCTAGAATTCTTTGGTTGTCTTTTAGTGCTTTATTGTTCATAGATTAATTCTTAAACTAAGTTCGTTCACGTCTTCCTGTATTTCTTTTAGCTAAAGGACAAGTTAAAAAGTTAAGCTATGTGAGATTAGGATTATGAAAAAGGTTGATTTTTTGTCAAACTCTTAATTTTACCACTAAACCAAATGTATATTCATGTACAGTGTTAAAAACGATGATGATTAAAACAATTCTATTAAATAATTATTTTAAAAGTCACTGTTTTTATTCTATTTTGTAAAACAGTTTTCCGATTTTTGTCGTGTTAATTTTTCTTCCCTTGGAAATCTAACTCACTGTTATTCTTTTTACTTTCTCGCATATGCATAGAGAAAGTATAGTCAAAGATTTTTTTTACAAGTTGGTATAAAAATCCTTTTTAGTGTCCACTGAACCCAAAAAAGTATTTTTTCGGGAAAAAAATGTTGGTGTCTGTCCATATGTGTGTGTCTGTCTGTGTGAATGTGCAGTTCTCTGGCGACCAAACGGATGGTTCAATTCTTATGAAATTTGGTATGTAGGAGTATTTAGCCAATATCTCCAGAAAATTTTGTCACTTTTATTTATTTATTTTTTTTATTTTCATGGGAAAACATTTACAAAAATAGAATTTTCTCAAAACATTTAGGAAAGAGAAATTCAAAATCTTTAGGAAAGATCTGAAGTACAATTTAGAATATTTTAGTAAAGACCGCATGTCTCTAACTTGACTAGTCTTTTAGTTATGGCAAAAAAACTTATTAGGGAAATAAATTGGTAATTTTCAAAGCTTTGATTTTTTAGTGATTTTTTTTTGATTTTTTTTGATTTGGGAAAGATTGGGCCAATTCTTTGGAACCATTTATTAAAAATAGATTTGTGTCTGAAATGAGTATAAATTGCATAACTGCCCTGACTATCAGTTCTTGCCATGCCAAACTGACAGTAGATGGCAGCGTGCCTCCTGTGTTTGCACTGTGCGCGCACAGGTCAAAGCGTCGGGCAGGAACCACGCTTTGCTTCAAAGGAAAAGTGAAACAATTAGTTGTTAATTGGCCAACACCAGCAGCCATGACGACTGACGGGCCGTCCTAGGGTTGTGATATGTATACAGGATGTGTTGTAAGGGAAAACACATTTACATTACCAAATTCTTCTTCTCCGTATGATCCTTAGGGTTGGTAAAACTGCTAGGTCAGTGCTGCCACCCACGTAGATCACAACGCCGATCATTATATTGGCCGGGTGCGTGACTGCCTAGATATACCTTAATGACAGGCACATATGTGGATAGTTATAAGCCTCTAATTAGCAACTGAGTTGTCATTGCATGACGTGTTTACTCTGACAGTACGAGTAAACACGTCATTTAACTAACTCTCATGTTATAACCAAATACGTACATCTGATCCAATAAAATTCTCTCGTTTTTATAATCAAAACATAGATTACTGGTACACCCAATACAATCAACGTAAATCAGAACTCTAACTTAATACAAAAATTTTAATTTGATATTTTAAAGTGGTACAACACAAAATAGACTATTAAATATGTTTTTACCGAAAAATTAAAAGCTCACTTTTAAATATAAAAAAATTTAATTTTATTTAGAATTTTTTCATAGTTATTGTAATCTAAACAATTATTTTGGTTTTGGGGTAACATTATTATTTTGAGATTTTAAAAACTCAACTTTTCATGAACCTTTTCTAACATAATATATATATATAGCTTAACTTAATGTATCCTTCTCGAGAATTCAGAATTAAAGCTAATTTTTTTTGTTTTTTGGGTTATTTTTTTAATGAGAGTCCGATCTCCTTTTTAAACTTACCTACCCTGCCCATTCCTCATAGACTACTGATCTGTGCGTTGAACTTATTCAGACAGAGTAAGAGGGTGAACCAGGACAGTACAAGGTAAATATTACTGATAAATCTTCCAGTCCAGGCCGGATTCGATCCAGCGCTTTCTCTAAACCAAGATCAAAGCCTCTGACGCCTTAGACCACTCGGCTACCGGCTTGCCCAATTTTAGTGGCCCAGCGAAAATCAATGTAAATTCGTCTTTTGTGGCTAGTAGTTGCTATTTATAATGATCGTGCTTAAGGGCGCTAATCGCGATTCACAGCGAAAGTAGCACCAAGAAATATTTGTTATAGACTAAAATAATTTCTACATTCGTATTAATATTTAAAAAGCACCAAATTAAAAGAAAAGGTTCAAATTATGGAAATACACCACAAATGCTGAAAGTTGTATCTACTAACTAACTGCGCACGTTGGGGGCTTCGTTCCTAAACCCCCATTATTTGAGTTGATCACATGTGTTACCCAAGCTGATCTTGGTTCCTACCCAAGCTGATCACAGCTGCTACCGAAGTTGATCACGGATGCTATCAAAGTTGATCGGAGATTCTACCCGTGTTGATATTGAAAGCTTTGAGCTTTGATGATTGCTGTTGTATTATCACTATCACTGTACGTGTATGGGAGTGCGGGTGGGTTATCACTATCACTGTACGTGTATGGGAACGCAGGTATATGCCACTGTAATATGTACTGAACGGTGGGATTGAGGAGGGTGTGTAACTTTAGTTTGTAACAAACTGAGTAGCAAACATTTGGTATTTTATTGTCATATTGTTGTTTTTATGAATACATTAAACTCTTTGTTTATATATCGCTACCTTGGTTTGACAAGGTTCTAACTGACATTTTTGCTAATTATGGTGTTTTCACTCAATATAACTAAGTTTATGTTTCTCTATGTGTTGCACTGGTTTTTATTCCTCTATGTAAAATAATAACAGATTTAGAACAGTGACAAAGTTCCAACTGCAAGAAAAACAAACTAATATTTGGTGTGACAAGGTTCCAACTGAACATTTTTGGTGGTATATGATCAGCTGATCAAATTGAAAAAAGAGAAACTCTGTCTTAGTTTGTTATGGTAATGAGAGGTAATGTTTGTTTGATTATTTATTACTTGGTGTAAGCATTGAAGTAAGCATTAAGTTATAATTGACAGTAAAATACCAAATTCATCATTTAACAGTAACTTAAATGACGAAATGTCTGATGCTAGTTTGAGTAGTATGAGTGATTTGTTTGGTGACAACTCAGAAGATGATTATGTATTACCTACATCAGAAGATGATTCAGATGAAGAATATGAAGAATGCACAATTTTATCCAAATCTAGGTAAGATTGTGTTTTATATTTGTTATGTTTTAATAAATCAAATACAACGTTTCAATTTTGTATTCATTTGTCTGGCTAGTAAAACAAAATAAAAAAGTATACACACTGTCAGAATAGAATAGCCTAGGCCTCGGCCCATTATTTAATTTATTCCTGTAAACGTATAAACCATGAAGGTTATCCTATAGATCAACATTGTTACAACTTGTTTGTTATTTTGTCGACTAGAAAGATTAAATGTTTTATATCATATGAATAATGATTGTAATTAGGCTTACATCATTTCGTTTCTTAGTAGTGAATGAACGTTTGTGTCAATGACTTTAAAACAATGGTTTTTAAATGACTATACTTATTTTTTATTTTATTTTCAGAAAAAGGAAAAGATGTCTTCAAATATGTGGTCCGAGGAAAAAAACTGTCTTATACATACACTACTCCAACATCCACTGAGGGGCCTATTTCACAAATAGAAGATATCAACCAAGAGGAGGCAGGGACCCAGTGTTCAGAAGCTATAATCCCTATTACCGTGAATGGACAGAAGATTCAGGTGTGTAAGAGTTTTTACCTTGGCACTCTGGATATATCACAGAAACCGGTTTATAATGCACACTTGTCCAAAAACAAAGAAACAAACACACCTCAACCAGATAAAAGAGGTCTATCATGCAGCAGTAGAAGAATACCTACTGGTGACCCTACTTTTGCACGGGAACATATTGAAAGCATCCCAAAGGTTGAGTCTCACTATTGTCGGTCTAGAAACAAACGAGAATACTTGGGATCAAATTTGAGTATTTAAAAATTATATGACCTTTATCTTGAAAAGTGTAACGATACATCAACTGTCCCTGTCAAACTCTCCATGTATAACAAAATATTTGTTACGGAGTACAACTTAGGTTTTCATCAACCTAAAAGCGACCACTGTGATTTGTGTGAGAAATTCAAAATGGCAGAGAAAACTGGTACATTATCTGTAGATCTAAATGAAGAGTATAATGCCCACATAATTGAGAAAACCGCAATGTGTGAAGAAGCCAAAAGGGATAAGGACTCTAAAACTCCTGTTCTATTTTTCGACTTAGAAAATGTCATCAATTGTCCACGAGCTGCGATAAGCTCTTTTTTTTATTCAAGGAAATTAAATGTTTACAACATGACAGCTGTGTACAGTGTTACAAACCAGGTCTACTGCGCTATGTGGACAGAAACCATGGCTGGTAGGGAGGGCAATGACATCGCTAGTGCAGTAAGAAAGATTCTCGATGTGGTAGCTGAAGAGAATAACTTATCAAACTTGACTACATGGTCAGATTCATGTGTCCCCCAAAACCGAAATTCGATGATGTCCTATGCCATGATGGACTTCCTTAAGGAACATGAGGAAATAAACTCTGTCACTATGAAGTATTCTATGCCAGGACATTCATGCGTTCAGCTGGTAGATAATGCTCATAGCTTGATAGAGAAAGCAATGAAAAAATCTGAATTTTACTCTCCAGTCGGCTTAATAAGAGTAGTGAAGCAAGCTAACGTCAAAAAACCGTTCCGAATAATTCAGATGAAAGAATCAGATTTTAAAGACTTTTCAGGAATTTCAAAGTTGATGAACTACAAAAGTGTACCGTTCACAAAAGTTGCTCAGTTACATTTTACACATACCTATCACGAAGTTGAGTTCAAGACTACCCATTTGGCTTTTGAACCTGTGAAGCTAGGAAATCTCAAGTGCAAGGAATTCACTCCTAAAAGGAATTGCAGTGCGAAGAGTAAACAGTCAAATGTGCCTACAACTAGTGTGTTCGACTTAAACCCTAAAGTTGATAAAAACAAAGGATATATAAGCGATTTGAAGAAAAAAGACATCAAAAACATGTTGCCTCTTATGCCACTACAGGATAGGGACTACTTCAAAGTGGTTTTAAAGATTTGATTAAAGTACATGATTCTTGTAAGCAGAAAAAGTTTCTGTAATATGCTATACTTTTTTAACCTATAGAATTAATTTTGTACTATTGTCCATACAGATGTTGTGTATCTTTTTATGCTGTGTTTTATTTAATTTGTTCTTAAAAAATAAATAAGAAAAAAGAAAAAAAAAGAAAAAAAATATAATACCACTGTACGTGTATGGGTAGGCGGGTGGGTTAATACCACTGTACGTGTATGGGTTGGCGGGTGTTTTAATACCACTGTACGTGTATGGGTAGGCGGGTGGGTTAATACCACTGTACGTGTATGGGTAGGCGGGTGGGTTAATACCACTTACGTATATGGGTAGGCGGGTGGGTTAATACTTTACTGAATACATACATACTGCCTCGGATTTCAGCGAAACGTAGTCTGTGGCTCAGCAAGACAACAGCAAGTGTATGTCACTGTACGTGTGTAAAAGAGTTTCAGTTTAATTGTTTACGTTTACCTTTAACTTAGTCTTTTAAAGATAACCATATAGGCCTACAGTAAACGATTTTCAAGACCTCCAGTGTGATGTACGGTAAATTTTTTGGTTTAAGAGTACAAAATAATGTTGTATACTATATTTATAGGCAACAATTTAGTTTTAAAAAATATTTTTGGTTTTAGCTATCTAAAAAAGTAGGATTAAACTGACAGCTTTTCTTGAAGTTAGCCTTTTATTTAGTTTGACAGAGGTTCAAGTGCACATAGAACCTTGTCAGTCTGAGAATAAGTCATTGGGAAAGTGACAAGGTTCTAACTGTATTTTACTTATTTTATTACTGATATAAACATGTTAAAAAATAAAAAAGATAACATATTTTCTTAAAGTAATAATTATCACTAGTGTATGTGCCAACAATCAAAAATAAATTCCTATTAATAATAGAAATAGAGCAATTTAAAACTTTGACAAGGTTTTTCTCAAAACAAGCTGATGGTCAGTTAGAACCTTGTCAAACCAAGGTAGCGATATCTCTACTATAATGTATTTTATTATTATTTATTTTTTATAGTAAAATATAGTAAAACTTTATATATAGTAAACTTAAAATATAGTAAACTGCCTTGATTACCCAAGCCAATCCTTGTTAATTTCAAAGTTTTCATATTTCGATAGGAGTATAAACTGCATAATTACTGTCAACTTGAATCAACGCAGAGTTTGATTGGAAACTATTGTCGAATAGCTTTACTAAACTTAATTAACGACTCCTTAAGTTTCAGTCAGTATATTGGAGAGATATGATATCAGCAAACTTACCTTAGAAGACATGTTCACTAACACTAGAGTAGTAGTAACATACACAAAATTACACAAATTGTCAATGCCACTGGCACTTTCTTCAGATGACTAGAGAGATAGTTTGCTGATGTCCTATCTCTCCAATATACTAATTTCTGGCCTAGTGCCCTTTAACCTAACCGAAAATCTTTAAGTTTCAAGAAATATTACAGATAAAAAAGGCACGTTGATATATGTAATAGTGTGTTCGGCTCAGCCTACAACGACTAGGATTAAAAAATAGAATGTCTTTTTAATTTCTTGTCCATCCAACACAATATTGTATTAATCGGTATAGTATTAAATGTTAAAATACATCGTCACTGAGAATTAACTGTTGTATTAGTTTACAGTTTTACAATTACACTAAAGAGGAATACTGAGATATTAATTTATTTTATGGCCATGGATTTGCACATTTAAGTAAGACAAGAAAATTTGCTAATCACTTTTCATTTAAACAATATGACTTTTTTAATACCAATATGAAACATTTAGGTGTTTTTTGGATTAAAAAAAATTTTATTTATCAACGGAAGAACTCAAAAACCTTTCTGATGAAACTTTATCATCACAGGGACTTTTATCACTGTAATCCTAGATCCGTACACAAAATTTAATGCTCGGTTTAAAACGAATTTATCATGAAAACGACTAAATATATTATATTGAAATGCAATATATTATTGTTTAGTTTAGGATTTTTTTTATTTTAAAAGTAACATTTTTCTATTGAACAGATATTAGTTTTCTTTGAGGTTGTAACTTAAGATCTGTGTATAACAGCCGTACAATAACGAATATAACTGTACAAACATTCAGGGCCAATCGTGCAAAACATTCACATGCTACATATATATATGTGTGTGTGTGTGTGTACCGAATATTAATAATTAGCTCATTTATTAAGAAAATTATTAATAAATGAGCTAAATATATAGTTTTTAGCTCATTTATTACTAATTTTAAATAATATAAATTAAAATTAAACTATTTAGGAAACTGAGTAATACTAAAGATATGCTGCCTCCTGCACGTATCGATAACGATAATAAGCACTGAATTACAAAATCATTAACAAATTTAACTAACAACTAATTATTATGAAAATAGGCCTACTTATGTTGAACCTCTATTTATTTATTTATATTCATGGACAAGACATTTTACAAAAAACTACGCAAGTACGTAAAAGTATGGCAATTTCCATAACGTGTAACATCATAATTAATGTTATAACAAACTGCGCAAGTACGTAAAAGTATGGCAATTTCCATAACGTGTAACATCATAATTAATGTTATAAAAAACTGCGCAAGTACGTAAAAGTATGGCAATTTCCATAACGTGTAACATCATAATTAATTTTATAAAAAACTGTGCAAGTACGTAAAAGTATGGCAATTTCCATAACGTGTAACATCATATTTAATTTTATAAAAAACTGCGCAAGTACGTAAAAGTATGTCAATTTCCATAACGTGTAACATTATAATTACTGTTATAGAAAACTACGCAAGTACGTAAAAGTATGTCAATTTCCATAACGTGTAACATTATAATTACTGTTATAGAAAACTACGCAAGTACGTAAAAGTATGGCAATTTCCATAACGTGTAACATCATACTGACTTTTATAAAAAACAATAATCGATAAAAATAATCAGCTGAATAATACATATTAAACGTAATAGTAATACAAGAAGCTGTTTTATGGAACACTTTTTTTACATTGACTGTATAGGCGATGATATAATGTAACAATGAATTTTACTCTAATATACTCGTATAATTAGTAACATTAGTTTAATTTTTAAATTGATTTAATAAGTTACTAATGTTATTATTGAAGCGGTAAATATACTGCTCGAAGCGACTGAACTTTATTTCAATATAACGTGATGAGTCTATGAATCTTGTACATTTCAACTTACTCTTGGCGAACATTTGGGAATGATTTTATTGTAAAGTACTTTAGTTTACCTATCAATAGTTTGTTTTTTAGTAAAAATAGTTGGAGAAACTGTATAGTAATAATACAATTTTAATTTAAATGATAATCCACAGAGAAAAAGAAAAAGAGTCCACTTTCTTATGGCCGCAGAACGCGTCAGAGGTAGTTTTGTAAGATAACAACTAAGTTATTGTACATCTGAAGTTACAATGACTACATTTATCCTTCAGTATTGGGAGGGACTAAGAAAGGGACTGAAAAATTGTTGGTCCTTACATATGCCTGGCAAAATGGAGAACCAACTACTCAACACACATTTAGCGCACTAATGAGACCTCTGTCTCCTCCTTCTCTGTGGCTAATCTAATATGCTGTAGAGTTGACAATACAAATAAATAAATGTCAAAATTTGTTAATATTTTGTCATAATGATGGAAAAAACTGTACTTTAGATAACGAAGAATGGATTCTTCTACACACTTCGATACATTAATATTTAACCCATAAAAGTAGGTGATTTCCTTATATATATGTAGTGTACGTAAACATACCTCTTCCAGTGAATCCTGGTCGATAGACATTCCTTCAGGTTTTTATCAAACCACTTAAGTCAAATCACTTCACTTCTTTAAAGTCACTTCACATGCCATTTCATCCACTGATATAGTACATTTCCCAAAGTTCTAGTAAGTACCAACTACCAATTTATGTTAACGAACTACTAATAGCTATGATTTAGTACTGATTACGCGCATATAAGTAAAATTGTATATACATTTTAAAATTGGAAAATACTTCGGATTTATTTTGTGATTAATAAATCCTTTTTAAGATATAATAACATGGCTAAGATACAGGATATTTTTGTACATATTAAAGTGACGATTAAAACATAAACATGTTCTTTAAAAATCAGTAAAAAACTTTTAAATAAGAGGAAATTAATTAGAAAATTAAACCATGTCAAACAAAATGTATGACGCGTCAACAACAAATCAATTGTTGACTCGGCCGGCGCGGGAAAGCGAGTACCGCAGACGCCGCTCGCAGCAGTCGGAGAGAGACTGGTATCTCTTTCCCGCCAAAACCATGCCAAGACATCGGAGATGTTACGCCCTCCACAGCTATCACTCGGTCATCGATTAGCGTCATGCCGGCCTAGATCGCCCACTTAGACCATTGTTTCTGTGTCGACACTCTCTTTTTGACCATTGGTCATTCCACTCTCCTGTTTACTTGCTTACCAGCCGTGAAAGAAAAGCCCTTTCTCTCTAGTTTTGTTTTAGTTTACGTTCACCTATTTAGGGAAGTTCTATTTGTTGTCACGCTCAATTGACTGTCTTTAAGTAAAAAGGATACAACTCCATTATTTGATTTAATTGGCTAATTATTCAAAGGTGTGGTCAGTTGAATCAGTTAGAACTACTGGAAATGCTTTCATTCTAGAGGAACCACTTCCTGATTTTTTCTGCTATACTCTCAAATAAAAGATTATATAACAACTAGGGTATACTCTTGCACACTTCACACTACCCCGTCAGTCTCTACGCGCGTGTCAACTCGGCCTTCATCCTCAGAAATGCCGGTTGCAGATATATTCTTTATTCTCTCTATTCTCCAGATAGACAGACTGTAAATGTTATTAACCACTTACTTTAAAATATATGAGGGTAAC
The DNA here is from genome assembly GCA_035578905.1 of Stictocephala bisonia. Classification (NCBI taxonomy): domain Eukaryota; kingdom Metazoa; phylum Arthropoda; class Insecta; order Hemiptera; family Membracidae; genus Stictocephala; species Stictocephala bisonia. The sequence continues at coordinate 4,913,386 of JAQJVL010000008.1, forward strand.
AAAAAAGTATTGACCCAAAAAACCATATATTTAATTCAGTAATCAAAAATTAATCTAACGATTAGTAATTTTGTTATTTCTCTTCACATTGCACATTGTTAAAAAATTACCTCTAGTTTCAAAGCTCTCTCGTTTGTTAGTGAATAATAACAAAGACTCTGATTGGCTGGCATTGGGATATCTATTATTTACTTTAGTTTGCCTCTTTGAGAGAAAATAATTTGAAACCATTTTTTAGGATGCGTCTATTATGTATAAATAATACTTGAGTAAAGTTGTATAGTCAAAACATTGTAGTGTTTGAGAAACTGTGGCCAGTCAGTAAATGGTTTTTGGCTTTTAAATTTAGAAATGATCGTAAATTTATTGCTACGTAAACATAATTTATTCACTCATAAGATACCTATGTAAATTAGATTAAATTAATTTATAAACGGAAATTTAACTTAAACCAATAATGCATGTACATAATGTTGTCATCCCTCATAACATGTATCTAATCACAAATAAATGTCCTCAAGAAGCAGTTATTGATTACAAACACTTTTCTTATGACAATTTAAGTCATTTACTTATATTTATTGCATAACAAAGTGTTGCGTATAATAATTGAAATAAATTTAGTTATTCGTTTACTGGATGCAATTATTAAAATTAATTAACTATAACTTAGTTATCAATTGGTGTGAACCACTATTCATTGTTCAAATTAAACATGTGAGGCTCGTATACTAAGAAGTTAATTGTATAATTCACTTATGACATTTTGTTAGAGTGTATAATATTTCACGTTATTTAAGTTAAATGTCATGTAACTTTTAATTTAAATTATGGGAAATATTAAGCTTATCGACCTCGAGAAGTGCACGTATCAACTGCATGTTCTTAATATTAAAATAGCGTATTTTTTAAAACAGCATTTAAATATGTTTTAATTAAAACAAATATACATCTCTAAATAGTTTTTTAATTAGCATAATACGTGTTGGTATATGTACAGTACAAGTAAACGTCACACAACACAAATTTATTACAATATAAGCACAAAATGCACAAATATACTACAATACAAGCACAAAATGCACAAATATTTTGGTGATCAATTTCGGTGAACCACGCTCACCTTCCTCAGACCAGAGGGATTCACAAAAGAATTCACATTCTTTTGTGAATCCCTCTGGTCTGAGGAAGGTGAGCGTGGTTCACCGAAATCGATCACCATAATATTTGTGCATTTTGTGCTTGTATTGTAGTATATTTGTGCATTTTGTGCTTATATTGTAATAAATTTGTGTTGTGTGACGTTTACTTGTACTGTATACATCTCTACATACGTTCCGTGAATATAGTTAGAATGTTACTTCTATAAGACTTTTACATTTTTATTTTACATTTTCCTAAATAACAACATTTGGAATAATATTTATAAAATTGAAGAATATGGTTTTTACGAATTCGTCGGTACCAAAAATGTTCAACTACTATCTGAATTGATATCACATAATCTTAATGCACTTCACCATACGATATACTCGCGCGTTCAGTGTCCACGTCCGCCGCACGCTGCCACCGCCGCACGTCCGGGACGACTGAGATGTCACTCCGTCACGGTGTCACAGGAGTCACTGGTCACGCTCCAAGGCCTGATCCTGCTCAGCTTTGTCCTCTGCATTATGCCATGATGTTGCTAAATTCATTTTGCCAGAATCTTCTGTCCGTGACCCCTAGGAAGTATTTTCAGACGACTACTACGTTGTTGTGTAGTTTGCGATACGGTTTTGCCTGTAGTTTAGCCAAAATGTATTCTATACTGGCCGAGCCGGTGGCAGAGCGGCTAAGGCGTCAGGACTATGAGCTTGGGTTAGAGATAGTGCTGGTTCGAATTCGGCCTAGACTGAGAGATCTACTACTGTACTGGTTCGCCCCCTTACTATGTCTGAATAAGTTCCTCGCACAGATTAAGGTTGAGAAGGAGATCATAAGTAAGGTTGAAAGGAGGCCTCTCCTTTTTTATAAAATAAAATAAAACTATATATCCACAAGCCATTTGTCTCCAGGGCATTTAAAATTAAAATAAAATCTTGTAGTTATACAAATTTTTGTAACGATTTAGACTGATTTCTCAAGATAAACCTGGATGAACACTTCACTGATGTCATTGTTGCACGTTTCAGATATTTGACTCAAACGAAATATAAGTTACGTATGGATGGAGTAAGTGAGTACCATCGCAGAGTTAAAGGAGACAGAGGTTGCTTTATTAATGGCCACAGAAAACGCCTGAGTGGCAGTTATAAATAGATTAGGCTGCAAATAATGTACCTCTTTATACATATGTAGTAAATAATATCTATGTTTATCCTATAGAATTTTGCGAAATAAAGAGAGGTACTGACAAGGTGCTGGCCCTGCCATCCGTGTGGTAAACTGAAGAAATAACTACTCGACACACATTCAGCGCACTATTGGTTTTCTTCGTATCTGTGGTATCATATATCTCAAAATGAATATGACATTTGAAATGCAGAATCATTAATTATAACTCTATATAGATATATTAATTACTATGCTGAATATCTACAATATAATCACGAGTGTGAAAATAGTCTTGATTCTAGATGAAGAACAGTTTAGCAATTTCTATGTGTAGAAAAAAGAAGGAGTTTATCATACTCTAGATGACGCACAGGCCTAGTATATTGATTCATAAGCTACTGTATTATCATATACTACATAAATATCCTTCTCTGGACTCACCATTAAAGTAAATCTAGGAAACCATCAAACTGGTGAGCTATTGAGAGCTTAAATACTGTAATGTTTCATAAGCATCAAAGATTGGGATGAAATCTTCAAATCAATTAATTATTTTAACTGACTGTAATTGTGAATAAAATCACAAAACGTTTCTGTCTCAAATATCTAATAGGACCTTAATTATTTGAAGACGATGAAAATCTAGCAATATTGTACGACTATTTGTGATTTCTGATATTGGTTTTGGTCCTCAAAAGTATTTTCTTACGCTTAGTTTTTTCCAACCCCAGGAAACTCGATCTTCCCCTCAGAGCCTTTCTTGAAGTCCTAATCTCTACGTTATTTTAATTTTTTTCGCATTCTGTAATCCAGCCACCGCTAACTTTGCTCTTTACACCACTTGATGTGTTCATCCTTTAGACACCAGAAGAATTACAAAACAAAATGAACTTATAATCAACACTGCACTAAACATATTAGTGTTAAATGAATAAAAAAGTAAACCCAAACATGTAAGAAAAAAAAAAAAAAAAAACAGCACTTCCATAGTACTTGGTAGTTTGAAATTTTATTTTACAACATTGTCATTAAGAGCATTTCGGTATACTATGAAATTATGTTTCCTCACAATTTGCTCGCAGCAAAGAGTTTTGTTTTCTCCGCCCACATTAGTGTTCACAACGTGACTACACGAGCCATGACAAATGACGTCATTAGGGCCAGTTATACAACCAGACGTCACCTGTTAACCCTGATACCTAACCACAGTCATGCCCTCTATCTCATATCACGTGGGTCAGCATACTGATTGGTGACAGGGCTAGAAGAAGAAATATATCGCATTTTAAGATGACAGAACAAGTAAAATACATACATTATCAAATGAATAAATAACACTAAAATAACATGTAGCATGCCACATTAATTTAAAGTATACACAAGTTACATTTTGTTTTAATCACCTTAATTAAAATTCTGAATTCATTATTAACTCTTTATTTAATGATTTCTGCAACTAAAAATGAAACAATATAATGTAATTTTCTCAACCAAAATACCGAAAATTTATTATTTTATAATCATTAAGTTCAAAATTAAGTTTGAAATAAAATCAATACATTATTTAACAATTTGTTTGATATAAGATTTACATAATCTTGATCTTCCATATTTGTTTTTTCCTCGTCCATCAAACTCACTGATTAAATACTTATTTAAATCTAAACATAATCTGTGGGTTGGGAAATCGTACATGTTGTTCTGTATTCCGAGGGTTTCCTTACAAACAGACTCATTTTAAGCTGTGCGTGTCCTTAATTTAGAAATAGAAAAATACTTTTAAACTATGTATTTAGTTCACGTAACATACATTTTAGTTAAAAGATATTTTACCATTTTTAGTTTTATACGTTTTTAGTTAAAGATTTAACCAATAGTTCATAATTGACATATTACGTTTTGGTAGAAACAAACAAAAACTTTGAACGTCTCATAACAGAAGTTAATGGATTTGTACGAATTCGAAGTACAAATGTAAGTTTATTGAAATCGATCACCATAATATTGTCTTTGTACTTCTTGAATTATATTGTATCAAAGGTGTCGTTTTACTTGTTTATAATGAATATTGTATTGTACTGAATAATATAACTAATCATGTTTTAAATATGTTCAAATATTTATGGTACGTAGCCCTGGAATTTAATAAAAATAAAAAGCCTGAAGATGTAATATTAATTCTGAAACAAGTAGTAAACACTCAAGCACATTGGACACTCAAGCACATTGGACACTCAAGCACATTGGACACTCAAGCACATTGGACACTCAAGCACATTGGACACTCAAGCACATTGGACACTCAAGCACATTGGACACTCAAGCACATTGGACACTCAAGCACATTGGACACTCAAGCACATTGGACACTCAAGCACATTGGACACTCAAGCACATTGGACACTCAAGCACATTGGACACTCAAGCACATTGGACACTCAAGCACATTGGACACTCAAGCACATTGGACACTCAAGCACATTGGAAATGTTTTAAAGGTACTGTGCCACTTTATGTCTAAATATGTTCAATCATAAATGTAAAAGCTGTTTGTATTAGAATAAATTTGAAATCAGTTGGCAATAAATTTGTAAAAGTTACTTTTAAAAGATGACTTCAAACACTTTTTATAAAAAATTATTCTCTTTTTCCGCGTGATGTTCAAAATTCTTATATACCCACGAATTCACAGTTATTATATAATAACTAAAGCTTCCGGTAACGACCACGTCAATGTGCTATTATCAATATGTACATGGGCCGCGTGACAGCAAGGAAGAAACGTTTGATGGAATACATATTATAAATAACACCTTGACGCAGTCGTTACCGGAATCTTTAGTTATTTTAATGATTTCGGCCCCTTAATCGTACGAAATATTATAATTATCTTTATAATTATAAATAAATTGTTATCCTTGAAACTAGTGTTACTCTTTCAATACGGACCTAAAGAGACTTAATCATTGTAAGAATTAAATGATTTCACTGAAGTATACAACCGGTAACTGACAGTCATTAGAATAAATTAATATGTAAATTAATTCAATGGTAGTTAGTATCATAATACCAATATTTTATGGTACTGTTAAGATTATAATTAAAAACAGAAAAGACTCATACTGTATTTTTGTAGCAAGGTCAATCTATCCAAACAGTGAATAGATCGAACATTAGTAATTTACATACTTAAATATAATTTAGATTATTCATTAACATGTTTTTTGTTGTGGATAGTAAAAGATAAAAATAAAGATTTCCCTCCTCTCCTTCGATCTTCCTCCCTGGCCGTTATTCAACACTCTGTCTTTCCACCTTTTTTGACGTCAACGAGGTTTTTCATTGGCGTTTTCCTTTCAAACTAGCTTAATCCTCTTTCTAAAATTTACTTCTCCATGTCTCATTTTCTATTGTGGGCCCAACGAATGTTCTCAACACTTTGTTTTCATTAGTGACAGCTTTTTCTCTGCATTTTAGTCAAGAACCCCTGTCTTTGCTCTATAGAAGGTGTTATCTTATTATTTATGACTGTTTAAAAAGAAGACATATTTTATATATTTTGACGACGATAAACTAGTTGGAATGTTTTTAATTTCATTACTTGTAGAAAGTGATTCCTTTCTTGAACAAGGCGATTGTTACGGGTGACAATGGACCGTCGTGGTTCGAGTATATGGAACTGTCGTCGAGACGGTGAAAGGTGAATTGTGTCTACCAACAGGAATACAAATAGTCGATCACTCTCCATCGGACACAGTCTGTCGTAGGCAAATGTGACTGACCCACTAGCCTCAACACTTGGCGAAAGGCTTTCTCACAGGGAAACAAGAGACTGCTCTGCATTCACTTTCCCGCAAAAAGGAAGAAAACATGTGGGCGTTCTTTTACTAAGTGAAGGTTATGCTGAATGTGCCCTTGTTACAGCCCATCAGGTCAGTGGGGGACCTTATGTAGCATGTTATCGTTGACACCTCACCCGCCCACCCACTAGCCATGACATCAACCAGTTTAACTCTCAAGTGTCCAAAAGAGCCTTGAGGCCCAAACATGCAACATGCAGATACGGGGCTAAACTGGTTGAGACACGTGCTGATGAGTATTATAAGCTGAAGTATCTGTACCGAAATATTTTATTTCATAACAGGAGTGAAAAGAGGGATTTTGCATGTTCGAGACCATATGTTTGATGAGCGAGACTTGTTGAGAACGTCAAACTGTCGAGATCATGAAAAAACACTTGCACTTTATTAAATACCAATAAGACTAATTATTTGCTGAACAAAGCAAATAACAAAACCATCATTGGAATATCAGTTTTTTATTACAATTGAGAACGTATCAAACCTGTTAATATTTTTTAATGATAGGCCTTCTATTTAAAATGCAAATTCACAATAATAGTACAGTTTTGGTCGTTACAAATAGATCGTCATTTGTTATGAATTTTGTTTAAGATTCATAATAATAATACAGTTTTAAATACCACTGTACTTTACATGTATGTTAATATAGGTTAGTGACATGATGTGATTATATCTTCACAGCCAATGTCGCATCCAATAGTACGGTGAATGTGTGTCAAGTTATGTCGAGTTGTTCTTTCTCTCCCTTGCAATACGATTACAGGGCTAGCACCTTGTCAGTTATCTTCAATATTAGTTACAATACGGGATTAGATCTAATATTGAATTGTTCTTTGTGTTAGCAATATTGTACAACCCCCCCACCCCACCCCAAGTACTTTATAAGTTTATAATCTTTATTCAGAAAGACTAAAGTTGAGTGTCTTGAAAACTTCGTTCTCGGAAAGTCGGATTCTCGGAGAAAATCTCTTTTCTCGGTTAAGCTAGTTTACGTTACTGTAGTTTATGTTTTTATTTTTATTAGCTGTTCCGTCTTGTTTTCCAGAATCACGTTCCTCAAAAATATCATTAATATTTGTGTTTGTTTACTGTGGAAAATGTCCACTTTAAACATTAGACATCTGTTTGTAAATATGAAGTTCGAAGGTGATAAAGACATAAAACGAAACCAGGGTTTTCAAATGTTTAAAAAAAACAACAAATGCAGTGCTTTTTCAGGTGTTTGGTTTTAAAATACTTGACTTAACAATCATCATAAACAATCCAACGCCAACAAATAACTTTCAAACAACAATCACTATTTCATTATAATATTATTTCTTAATCCAATATGATAAGCAACTCCTTATTATTGAGTACTTGATACAGTAATAACAAATCACTTCTACACGTACAGTGGTACTGACTTATCCATCCACCCCTACACATACAGTGGAATTGGTAGTGTACTGACTGAACAATAATTGATCTGTGCGCGCGGCAGTGTTAGTAACAAATATTACAATAATAAACAACAGCTGATAGTAATAAGACACATTTAACACTTGTTCAAGACCAATGTTTTCATAAAAGAGCCCCTCTTCACTCCTAACCTACGTCCACTTGTCACTAGCCGTGCGCTCAGACTAACTGTTCAGTCAATAGTAAATAAGACACTGTCAAATGGTCTGTGTTTATTACGAGCCACTTCAATGAGCCTTAATGCTCGTAGGAGACATTATAAAGACACCGGAACTCCAGCTTACTTAACATTACTTCCCAATGACATATATTTGTTTTGTAATTGTTGAGCCAAACATTTTATTTTCTGTACGGTGATTGTAACGAAAAATGTATAGTACTTAAAATTTAATCGTCCGAGTAAATTCATTATGTAAATATTTGTTCAATCCAATGTTATAAGATACTTATTATTATCTATTATTGTTTTTAAGAAAACGAACATTTAAATTAATTGTTACGCTTTTAATGATTATTTAATTAAAGTTCAAATCTACTTACTTTTAGCGAGATATCCTTTTTATTTTTAATTTGAACTTTTTTAATCGTTAAAGCAACACATTTATAGAGGGTATTAATTTATATGAATTTTATATCTTGATATATCTTGATATATCTTGATATATAAATATATCAATATACATATTATTGATATATTTATATCAATAATAATAGATACAAAAACTATCTATTATTATTGAATGTAAGTTTATTTTTTAGATATCATATCAGTTACCTTTGCCAATTACTTGTTAATTGTTAATTACCAATTAAGGAAACGTTTTATAAAAACATAAAAATAGAATAAATTGAGTGAAACACTTAGAATCGCATTTATCAATTAAGTACTTTTTATTAACTTTGTATCAAATTGTATTCTCTCTTAATTTATCTACAGTATTTACAAAAAGCTATTATGTCATCAATAAGTCTTTAAAGTTTGGAATTCAACTTTTGTATATAGCGAATAGTAACATTTAAATTCAATTGTATTTACAATATATAAGTTAAAATGTACATAGGAAAGCACAGCAGGTGAAAACTACTATATTACAAACATTGTCAACTTGCCAACCTCAAACTTGGATTAAATTTTATTTACAATATCTGTGTTTAAAGTGTTTGCGGTGGAGAGTGTCGGATTGCCTGGAGTACCGAAGGAAATAAGCGGATATTCCTACCCTATATATTTAGCATCACTTAATTTTGGGAATAGGTGTTTAAAAAATGTAAGTTTTTGGCCTGTATTTGAAACTAACTATTGGAAAAAATATTTTCAGTAGTGTGAAATGAGAATTTATTATGTTGTTTATAATGGTATGTTTTAACCATTTTATTTAGTATGACAACGAAAATTAATAAAATAATAACAGAACTTTAAAAAATAAACCCCTTAAAATATCAAAACAATACTCTAAGATAACAATGATTACACTAAGTTAACTAGAAACTTTATAGAAGGTAGATATATGGCTATAAAGTAAACAAAGTGTGTAACCTGTGTGAGCCAGCGACACCACATCTGACGCTCCCAGGCAGAGTCGAAGCCGAGGAAGAGTTGACGGGTCGCCGAGGACACCCTGAGCACTCTGCGGCCACACCGAGTACTTTTGACGGCCTCTACCTCGGCACCCTTCAGTTCGATGACCTCGGTGTCTGCCGAGCTCCCGGGACCTGGGACACATGAGTTGTTTCACATTATTTTGTTAAAGTATGTATTTAGCATAATCACAATTAACTCTAATTAAAATGGTTTATCTTGTAAATTTAAAGGATCTTTTAGCTGATTTATAATGTTTGTCTTAATATGTATCTTAAAATACAAGATGTCCCAGTTTCAAATGTTACATAGTTTTCGACATTGCTTGTCAAGTCAAAACAAGCAAATAATGAAACATAACGTGTATCTTATCTCGATCAGTTTTCTGTCTATGAGTCTGTATCCGATTTTTACACAAGTCTAAATATCTCCAAAACGTATTGAGACATAGTACGAAAATTCGGTTTAAAACTGTTCCTGGAAATACATTGTCGCAGTGTTCTTTGCTTGAACAGCCCTTCAAAATAATTTGCATCAACCTATGCTTACACTTAACATTTTCTACTAACTTTTCGTGAACCGCTCCTGTAGAAGAATAGCAAGACACCGAATACATCTTAAAGTAGGTGTTTGTGTACAGTAATCATGAGTGAAGTTTTGTATCTTCATATAACAAGGTTATAATAAAATTAAGCCAGTTTTGAACTTGCACATAAAATCAGTATTGAAACTTTCAAGCTCCGCCATTTTGTTTAGGATAACCTTTTCAGTTCTAATTTTTCAATTCACCTTTTCACTTTTTTTAAATAGCTAAGGTTATTACACAATTGTTATTTTTATAATATTTAAGTGTTAATATAAAGAATTGTGAACATTTTCACTTCAGTAGGACAACCATTCTTTTGAGTTATTTTTTTTTTTTTTTTTTTTTTAGAAAAAAAACAAACAGAGAGACACTAAACTACACTTAGCTTAATAAAACTTTTTACTTCAATTTCATACAGCCAGGGTGTTTTTAGTTACACCCATATAATGTTAGTAGTAAATGAGTAAAAATGCCATTGACCCCTTACACTGTATTGTATATTGACTACTACATATTGTATTGTATACTACATATTGTATATTGTACTGTATACTACATGAAACACTCAGTAATATATGTAAGTGTCTTTCAATGTTTCAGACTTATACTTTTTTTTATCAAACCCCCCCATTTGTCTCAGAATGAAAGATATTTTCTCGCCTAGTGTATGCGAGCTTTTACGTCTGTTTCCCAATTACATTCTGTTTTATTTAGACTTTTCGTCCTGTCAAATGTATATGATGCATTAATTTAATAAAGAGAGAGCTTCAGTTTTTTTTTTTTTTTTTTTTTTTTTTTTTTTTTTGCTTTTGTTAATTTCATTAACTTTGAGTCTAAAAGTGGAGTCGGGAGATGATGCCAACAGAGCCGACAGTCTGGCTGCATGAGAAACCTAGCGCGAGCGCCTTAACTTGAGAGAGATACCGCACCAACGCTGTACCTCGATTGCGTTTGGAGCGCCTTAACAAATTAATAATTTCAGTACAATACAGTTAAATTATTTTGGACTGTATTTAATATCCTCTTATTTATTTCCTCCTTTTTATATTATTTATGTGCACTTCATTAATGGTAAATACTTCTTAAATATAAAGAATAAACCGTTTAACTATTAACTCTTCTGTGAATGCTTGCTTTTATAGTTAAATGTTTTAGAGTCGTGTCAATATTTCTTGAAACTAAATTACGCCTAATGAAATGTATAATACATGTCACATTAGGTACACAATTAGTTTAAAGTGTGTGTGTATGTGTGTTTTTATTATTATTATTATTTTATTTATTTATTTGATTATATATCAACAAACTATTGTCCGTTACAAAAATTTGGAGACTCGAATTTGGAAGCTTACAGAATTATCAGTGGGCTATAAATATGTATTTAGGTTTGTAGCAGAATATGTAGAATCAGCTTATTACAAAAATATAAAGTTCAACCTCTTCCGATCAGCCATAGCTTAGAAAAAGTTGCTTTCCAAATTCTACAAGAACTTTTTGGTTAATGAAATAGTAATTTGAAATTTTAATATCATATTTCCAATGATATGCCCAATCATGAATTAAGTTTTCATCAAGATATATGAACGGGTTTTTTGTGAGCGATTTTTCAAAGTTGAGATTTGTTTGAAAAGTGAGAATTGAGAGCTTAAGCTCCACTAATGCTGGTGTGACGAAAGCTCTAGGCCGATTCACAGGCATTCAAATGTTGCTGTAGTGATGAACTGTCCTATCTGGTTGACTGGCTGACTGCCGACAAGGGATACCAATGAATTAGTCTTGTTGTAAATCAAGGGTCCCTCTTTTTATTGGTCGGTGCCCTTGTGACAGAGACAGTCTTGGCGGAGCCTCACTCTCAACTCTCATCGAACAAAATATAGTAAAACTAGGGGATACCCCTGCACGCTTCGCGTACCATTCCCGACGCTCGATACACCTCGGCATGTAACTATTCAATAAAAAAAATGTAAATGAACTATATAATGTGAAATCACAATATTAAAGTTAGTTACAGTATCTCACTCACACTAATTGCTTTGCTACCTATTTAGCCTATTTCAAGCATGTTCATATCATTTATTATTGTTGAACATCTGAAGATTAAACTCATAGTAAAACATTAAAAATGCATCAATAGTATAATGTCAAACATTAAAAATAGACATATTTATTTACAAACCAGCTATTATTAATTTACTAAACTCAACCCAATGTTATACTTATGGAGCAATATTTTAGGGGTGGTTGCTACCCCTTAGAAGTACTTTATCAAGATGAAAATACTTTAGTTGTCCTATTTAAGACCTACAGAAACAGTGTACAAAACTTCAGCTTTCTACCTACATTGGAAGTTGGAGAATTAGTGACGAGTGAGTGAGTCAGTCAGTGAGGTCTTTGCCTTTTATTGGTAGAGAAGATTGCCACTTAGACGTCCGCTGCGGCCGTAAGAAAGAGACCTCTTTTTATTTCTTCTCTGTGAAATAATTACTCACCCCCAACTCCCCACCCACAGCATGGGTGTTTCAAATTAAAACAGAATAGTATTCGTATGTTAAATGTGATCACAGATTAAATATGGTGGACCCTCCAAAATATCTAGATATACAGGGTGGTGCATGAAATGATTCAACATTTATTTTTGTTTAAAAAATGTAAATGCAATACAGTAAAGTTTTATATAAATTGTCTACTGCATACCTGGACATTAGTTTGAGGCCATTACATGTTCAATGTGGCCAACTTCTTGTCTGACAACTGCTTCAACACGAACGTCTATGTTATTGATGACTCGGTGACACATATCCTCGGTTATTTCGTTACATGCCTCATTGATTAGCACTCGCAGATCCATCAGTGTGTTAGGATGTTTAGGGAAGATCTTCTCCTTCAGAAATCCCCAAATAAAATAATCGTACGGATTCAAATCAGGAATGTTTGGGGGCCAGTTATGGCCACATGCAAAACGATTAGGAAATCGACTTGAAATGACATTTTGGTTGAAATTTTCATTCAGAAAATCTAAAACAACATTAGCCATGTGTGGTCTGGCTCAACCCTGTATGAACCACTGGTTCTCTAATTGAAACCCTTTTGCAATAAGTTGAGGTACAAAATAATTCGTAGCATATTTAGATAACGCTCACTATTCACAGTATATTAAAAAAAGAATGGCCCTATTAGCCCATGGTTCAAGATTGATGCCCATACCGTAATTCTTTGAGCATGATGCACTTTTTCATGTAGCAAGAGTAGATTTTCGGAAGCCCAAAAACGCACATTTTGTTTATTTACAACACCGTCTAAGTGAAAATGTGCCTCATCTGAGAACCAAACATTGTTAATCAATATGTCTTGATTAACAGATCATTCTGTGAAAACCATTCGTTGAAGTTTGTTGTCAATCGTTAATTTAGGTAACACTGTAATTTTGTAGGGATACAAATGCAAATCTTTTTTAAAATTCTCTGCCGCTTTTCTAGTCGACTTGCCTAGACTCCTCACCAACGCTGCTCTGACAGCTTCAACATTCTGTGGAGTACGGACAGTGGAAGGCCGTTGTCGTTCCCTCTCTAATACTAAGCCATCACTAGTAAATGTTTCATAAAGTCTACGAATAGTTTTAAATGATGGTGACCAGCTAGTTTGAAAATGAGTACGAAATCGTCTTTGTGTAAGCACCGCATTTTTGTTTCATTAAAAAACAACACATTCTTTATACATTGATCCACAGACAATCTTCCTTTGTCAGCCATCTTGCAACAATAATAATAGCGGAAGCGGAAACAGAGGGAACTAATCTCCATAAACAGCTGATAGTTTTGCCAACTTACAACACAGTAATAATAGGTAACCGGAATACCGGAATAAATACTACCAAAACAAATGTTGGACCATTTCGTGCGCCACCCTTTTATATATATATATATAGGATTAAGCTAATATTTTACTAGGCTAATACATTAAGTTAATAATGTTGTCCACTATCATAGTTCATTAGTACTGTAGTTACCAGGGTGTATGAAGAGCTTGTCCCCCACAACCTCGACGTCACGCCTCCGCCATTGGGGCAACACCAACCCCTTCAGGACCAGGACGGATCCACTGCGGCCTCCGCCTTCACTCGAAGGACCTGTAAACAAACGAGTAAATCTTTAAAAACAAAGAAAAGATTAACTTCGGAGACAGTTCATTAAACAACGATAATGATAACAATAAGACAAAGTGTTTCGCCTTTTGTATCAGTTATAGAATGTGGTTGATATGTCCGAAATTGTTAAATAAGTTTTTAACAATTACTGATAAAGCCATGAGACTTGGCATTAAATTATTTTTTTTAATTAATGAGGGTATAAATCGAGTTTAACAACAAATTAAAAGTCTGTAATTAGAAAATACAGAACCACAAAGTCGACTTCAAAAGGTTGTGCACCTTAACATAATTATGTTTGTTTAAATTCACAACTTTGGGCTTGATAAAAAATCGACTAGTTAATTGAACCATAACAAATCAGTAACTTTTGAAACATTAATACTGTTAGAATAAAAATAAAATATTTAAATTTTTATTATTACCTTCGTCAACCAGCTCACAAATACGTAACAAATGTTACGGCCGTTTCGACATCAAAGTGTCATCTTCAGAAATTTAATACAAAATAAAAAACTAACATAACCCTTTATGTTAGTTTTTTATTTTGTATTAAATGTCTGAAGATGACACTTTGATGTCGAAACGGCCGTAACATTTGTTACGTATTTGTGAGCTGGTTGACGAAGGTAATAATAAAAATTTAAATATTTTATTTTTATTTTAATGTTATAAGCAGCTCAGGGGCTAAAAAAATATGAGTTTTAATTAATACTGTGTCTAAAAATCTGTGGTTAGAAAAATATATTAAAGAGAGAGGCCAAGTTGTATATCATATTATAGATCTTTACAAAGAGAGCACAATGCTACAAATCCGACCATAAAAGGTTCATCCTACATACGAGTAAAATGGCAGTAGTTAGATGTAGAAAATTAATCTAAATAAAAATTGCCTTAGGATTCCTTTCTTGCTGTGGGTTACAATAGCAAAATACTAAATTAAGAGCCTAATCCATCGCTGAGGGACACTTTAGCTACGCGTCATTGATTGTATTAAGAGCCTAATCTATCGCTGAGGGACACTTTAGCTACGCGTCATTGATTGTATTAAGAGCCTAATCCATCGCTGAGGTACACTTAAGCTACGCGTCATTGATTGTATTAAGAGCCTAATCCATCGCTGAGGGACACTTTAGCTACGCGTCATTGATTGTATTAAGAGCCTAATCCATCGCTGAGGGACACTTTAGCTACGCGTCATTGATTGTATTAAGAGCCTAATCCATCGCTGAGGGACACTTTAGCTACGCGTCATTGATTGTATTTCTGAAGCTGAATGACAAGTCTTACTTTGGTAATTTAAAATTGATAAGAACATTTGCATATTTTCTCCCCCCGTACTTCACCATAGGGTAAAAATTATTTTTGCATTTTGTCACAAAAGTATAAAAATTAACTTTATTACACGTTAGTTACTCGTCTTGTCCCCCAGCTAGTGTAACACACTCCTCGTCTTGTCACGCACTTAGTGTAACACTAATCGTCTACTTACCCGTCTTGTCACCCACTTAGTGTAACACACTCCTCGTCTACTTACCCGTCTTGTCACCCACTTAGTGTAACACACTAATCGTCTACTTACCTGTCTTATCACCCACTTAGTGTAACAGACTCCTCGTCTACTTTCCCTCCTTGTCATCCACTTAGTGTAACACACTCCTCGTCTACTTACCCGTCTTGTCACCCACTTAGTGTAACACACTCCTCGTCTACTTACCGGTCTTGTCACCCACTTAGTGTAACACACTCCTCGTCTACTTACCCGTCTTGTCACCCACTTAGTGTAACACACTCCTCGTCTACTTTCCCTCCTTGTCATCCACTTAGTGTAACACACTCCACGTCTACTTTCCCTCCTTGTCATCCACTTAGTGTAACACACTCCTCGTCTACTTACCCGTCTTGTCACCCACTTAGTGTAACACACTCCTCGTCTACTTACCTGTCTTGTCACGCACTTAGTGTAACACACTAATCGTCTACTTACCTGTCTTATCACCCACTTAGTGTAACACACTCCTCGTCTACTTTCCCTCCTTGTCATCCACTTAGTGTAACACACTCCTCGTCTACTTACCCGTCTTGTCACCCACTTAGTGTAACACACTCCTCGTCTACTTACCCGTCTTGTCACCCACTTAGTGTAACACACTCCTCGTCTACTTACCCGTCTTGTCACCCACTTAATGTAACACACTACTCGTCTACTTACCGACGTGGAACTTGATGATGTGGCGAAGGTCAGGGTCGATCCCAAGACGTGCTCGGCGCGAGTGGTCCCCGTACCCCAGACGTCGCAGACAGTCGTCCTGCAGGGTCAGAGGACACTCCCGAGAGCCTAGGCGCCGGCCCTCCCCTCCCCCGTACTGCAATACACAAACATGATTTAGTATATTTTTCTAAATTATAAAAATAAAATATTTATTAAATGAGAATATACTTCTTACTAAATAACAAACGTTTAGACATAAACTATTTACACAGTTTAAGAGATCTTTCACATTATTGTTTAAACATGTTGGAACTGACAAACTTGAGAAGTTGTCGTCCTGTTGAGTATTCCGCTCCTCTCTGTGAGGAAGGGACTCAATTGTCTCTAAAGTAACCACGTTTTCTTGTCAGTAAAGATTATAATGGTAAAGGAACTATGTTAATCTTAACAGCTTATAGAAATAGCTCTGTAAACAAATTGTAACCTTAGGAAAAAACAATTTCCTGAGTCAAGCCACTATCAAAGACAGGAAGTGTATTATACATAATTTTAAAAATTAGTTATAGTGTAGCTTCCATTAACTTTTCAACCTCCGCAGCGTTTTTTATTTATAAATTACATGACGATACATTGCTATTTTATTTACTTACATTGTACTTGTGTTGTCCTGCGGCCCACGTGAACTGACGAGTAAAGTTTAGTTTTCTAAATAAAAATAACTTCAAGATGCATTTGTTGTTTTATTACTATACTAAACTCGTAGTGTTTGAAGTTTCACTACTATTTTATATTCCGAACGTTCCGCTTTTACTTATAATGATTAATTAATGAATATAATTATTTAAGCGCAATCAATATGCGAAACCAAGCGTTAAGCATATCTTTCGCTAGTTAATGTTTTATTCGTTTCCTTTCTCTTGTCTTTGTAAACGACAGGAAAAATGCATTAATTCTCAGTATTTGAAAATGATACGTGTTTTTGCTATTAATTAAGCCGGTATGGTAGAAAGCTGAATAAATTACATGTATAAACAACATAACAAAACACTTTATTAGCTATTTTATAAATAAAGATGATGATTTTCCTGAAGCAATCTACTTATTTGAGAAAAGTCTTTTGTGCATTTTGTACCAACTTGACCACTTGTTGGATCGATATCACTGTCCTCATTGTTCTAATGTTATTTCTGTTTTCTAGTGTCTAACGGTCACTAACCTTAAAACTATCCTCTGGAACGGTTAATATCAGCAATCTCGCTATATCCTTTGTTGCAACTCGTAAAACAACAATTAAAATTTATAGTAACATTTAAATAGATACGTAATAACGTACAAGAAAACGAAACGAACAGTGGAGTGGTTGGATGTTTCACATGACTCTTAGATTCTTGGTAAACAACCTCCAAACTGTACCCATACACGTACAATGGTACACCCGCTCAACCATACACGCACAGTGGTATTGACCCACTCACCCACCCATACGTACAGTGATATTGACCCACCCACCCACCCATACACGTACAGTGATATTGACCCACCCACCCACCCATACACGTACAGTGGTATTGACCCACCAGCTCAACCATACACGTACAGTGGTATTGACCCACTCACCCACCCATACACGTACAGTGATATTGACCCACCCGCTTAACCATACACGTACAGTGGTATTGACCCACTCAACCACCCATACACGTACAGTCGTATTGACCCACTCACCCACCCATACACGTACAATGGTATTGACCCACCCACTCAACCATACACGCACAGTGGTATTGACCCACTCACCCACCCATACGTACAGTGATATTGACCCACTCACCCACCTACACACGTACAGTGATATTGACCCACCCACCCACCCATACACGTACAGTGATATTGACCCACTCACCCACCTACACACGTACAGTGATATTGACCCACCCGCTCAACCATACACGTACAGTGGTATTGACCCACTCACCCACCCATACACGTACAGTGATATTGACCCACTCACCCACCCATACACGTACTGTGATATTGACCCACTCACCCACCCATACACGTACAGTGGTATTGGCCCACCCACTCACCCATACACGTACAGTGGGTATTGACCAACCCGCCCAACCATACACGTACAGTGGTATTGACCAACCCGCCCACCCATAAACGTACAGTGGTATTGATCCACCCGCTCACCCATACACGCACAGTGGTACTGACCCACCCGTTCACCCATACACGTACAGTGGTATTCCACTCACCCACCCATACACGTTCAGTGGTATTGACCCACCCGTTCACCCATACACGTCCAGTGGTATTGACCCACCCGTTCACCCATACACGTCCAGTGGTATTGACCCACTCACCCACCCATACACGTCCAGTGGTATTGACCCACCCACCCACCCATACACGTCCAGTGATATTGAATGGTATTGACCCACCCGCTCAACCATACACGTACAGTGGTATTGACCCACCCACCCACCCATACACGTACAGTGAGATTGACCCACCCACCCACCCATACACGTACAGTGGTAGAAATTGATTCAACAAGCTTTATTAGTTCATCATACTGTATTTAATACTGGCTCAAATACAAGAAATTAAATCCTTAGCTTGATTACAAATTGATTTTGACATCACTAAAGTGGTACGGTAGGCTACGTGGACCCAGGGTCCCAGAGTTACATTGTTACTCTGCCAACGGTTTTTTGTTTATTCATGTACTATTTTTATTTTCAAATAACAAAGGCCATGCTTTAGATTATTTTGTACTATGGCAATTAGTTACATATTTAAACATTATTTGTTTAATATCTTTTGGTTTTGTGATTTTGACCTTGCCTGGTAGCACCGCGCCTTTTCTGTGATAGTAGTTAAATATTATAGACATTTTAGTAGAAGTTAATTATTTCTCTTCAACGAGTTTAATGAAATCATTAAATTTATGTTCAAAACGATTAAAACATCATTTGTTTACACCTTCACAAGTTTAATGATTTCAAATCAAAACAACAACTTAGCTTACTAACGCAAACTGAAAATTCACTTACTGATAACTAAAGCTTCCGTTAACGAACGCTTCAAGGTGTTATATACAATATTTACATCACCAAACGTTTCGTCCATGCTGAGAGACACCACTGAGGATGCCACATCACAGCTTGGGCGAAACGTTTCCTGATGTAAATATTGTAATATTAACACCTTGACGCGGTCGTTACCGGAAGCTTTCGTTATTAGTAATGACACCAGATGTTTAATCCTACGAAATAAAATAAAAATGTACTCTTAATAACTCAATATTAACTGCTAAAAAATACGCCCACTTTTAAGATAAGACAGTTTTAATACATGTTCAAATCTAAACCAAAAGGTGACAATTATTTAATCCTATTTTGAGGATACAAATAAGGAAATAACACGATCTCAACTAATGGGTAAGTAAAATAACTATTCTACCGTGAGTCGCTTTAGTCCGAGGATGGTAAATGTGGTTTACCACAATCAATAACCACAATGTATATAAATGTTGTACTTTCCGCCTTACATTTCGCAACATTAATGTGATGTTAATTTACACACAATCTTGCATGTACATTAACACGCAAATGATTTTTGCAGGAAGAGTCGACTGCTAAATACATTTCTACTGTTATATAATTCTCAAGAACAATCAGGGTCGAGCACGGTTAATGTCAACTTTATATCTGAAAGCCGTTGTGTTCTTATTTCTAGTTGGCATGCTTAAACGCCAATCGTTATCCCGTTCATTGGAGAGGAACTGCTCTGGAGTTATTGACGGAATGTTAAGCCCTTTCTATAACCCAAGTATCAATTTGAAATCAGGAAGTAAAACTGCAAAGTGAAACAGTTTTCCCTGCTTGCTTTTTTGTTTCTACAAAATATTTAATTTTTACAATTCAAGCCCTCTCCAAACTATTGCAATATTACAATAACACTCATTAGTTATTTCCCTTTTTCTTTCTAAACATTTTCATCTGCATCGTTTTATAAATCTTTTTTGTATACCATATTTCATTCAATCTTTAATGTTTATGTTATTACTTATTTTTATAATTTGTTTGTTTCCTCTTTTATTTATTCTTGATTTAAATTGAGTCTTAAATGGAAAACTACAAAACATAGCTCTAGCTTATTCCAATACTGTATTATGTAAACAACATTTTCTTTAAATACGATCTTGAGTACAGAATGTGATTTTTAAGAGATGTAATTGGCATGTGTTTTTAAAACAACAGTCAAGTGTATTTAGAAAAAACTACCTCTGTTTTAGTGCTGTTTTGTTATGGTGGCAAACATGTTATAGAAACAAGTCTCCATTTGTTTTGACTATGGCTGGACTCAAAATTATTAAATTGGTTTTTTATTTATTATGTGTATATTTTTTACAGGTCACCATTACTAGAAACAGTGGTCAGTCTTAATCCTAAGTCTTTACTATGTTTATTGTATATTTTTAAACATTTAAAGGAAGGTTATTTCACAATCGCATTATTATTCCACCGTTTTCATTGTAGTGTAACTATTTTCCCTCTATAATGGATTGATAAAAAAACTATATTTTTTGGTAACTTTAACAAAAACTACAACTATAAAATAATTATAATTATGGTGTATAACTCTACACATACCTATTATCACTTGCAGATTAAGAAATTGATTTATATTTTTAAATAACTCAATATTAATTTAAAATATGGAAGGAACCTCTATTCAAAATTTTGGTTATTATCCTCTATAAATATCTAGCAAATGCCCCCCCCCCCCCCAATGGAAGTGGTAACGTCAGAAATTCTAATATTAAAACAGCATTAGAATACCTAAGAGCTACCTTAATGCCTTAATATATATAATCAAGAATTGTACATCCGATGGATCACTTTATTATCATGGCAACTTTAGGATATATGCGACGTTTCGGTCTCTGTGATCTTAACCGTCGTCAAGTGAAAACAAATCTCAAGCTTTACATAGACGGCCCTAAAGAATAAAATCATAGATCAGTTGCTGCAGAGTCAGGTTAAAAATAAAAAAGTTGTGTTAGACGTGTTATATAACTGTGTATAGCGTTTCTGTGTGTGTGTTTTTTTTTTATTTTTGTTTTTTTTTATACTTAGTTATATACTATTTACGTTGACAAACACATTTTCCAATACTTCAGGTTATTTCATTTTTATTCTGAATTTGTCTATGCAATGTTGTTACATTAGTTTCTTTGTTGTGTTTTAAGTTTATTTTCACCTTGATGATGGTCATAGGTTACAGAGACAGAAACCTCCATATTAGTTCAAATACTGTAATTCCCAACAATCACCAAGTCTTTGCAAATGCTCCATCATAAAATGTCACGAGAGAATAAAAAATTCTTTAAGTGGTTTCCAGACAAGCTCCACTTGATTGTATCTATATCATCTCGCCGAACACATCAAGTATTATATTATACCACATATTACAGTATATAGTTTTTAAAAAAGATTCGACACAATAGTCCGTGCATTTTCCAAATTGTATTACATATTGTTTTACTCTGTATTATTTATATTACCAACTTTATTATTAAAAAATAATGAATACATTAATTAAATGTAACTATATTAACTCACGCCCTAAAATACTCAACAGGTGAGAGAAGGCGTCTCGAGATTCCTCCATACATCTGGTCTAGTAGATTTACCGCAACAGCTTCCTTTATATCCTGTTTAGAAGCTCAGTCGTCACAGCTTCCTTGATTTATCTGATACTCGCCCATCAGTTCCTGGTCGTTTCACGAATATTGTAAAAAATATACTAATTCACCACTGTTCCTTTTACTTGTCAAAAAGAATGATAGATTCACTTGGCACGTTTCGATAGAAAATCACAGCTTCGTAAATATCTCTAACACATTATCTCTAACACAAAAATCTAATGCTTAGGCCTATCACCATCGTTTTCTATATAAATTTACTACACTTCACAAAACTATATCTTCATATAAATAGTTAATACATAAAATACATTTATATGACACTTAAAATTCGTTAATCATTCGGTGAATGAAAATGTAAGATTCGTTCGGCACTGATTGACGATATTACACAGCCAGCTACATCTGACGGACAGTTAGCAATCTGCAGCTTCCTTCCTAGATGCACCACTGTCCACCACAGCCACGCGATATCTCAACACACCACTAATTGCTGAGGCAGTGGTTATGCTCTGAAAGCCTCGCTGCCCACCCGTTATCATCTCCTACCTTTTACCTGGACTTTCACATCGGTATAAAAATGGTAAAATATCGAAACTTATTAAAATTTCTTGAAGCTAATAGGTTAATTTTCAGTTCATTAACATCATCGCTATCACAACTAGAGAAAACATAGTTAAAAGTTGTTTTTATTGATCACCATAACTTACTGGAGTTGAACCAAGTATTTTATCTATTATCTTTAATAATTATATTTCACTTTTTCTTTTTAAATATTTTCATCTGCATCATTTTATAAATCTATTTTGCAATAGATATTTCATCTAAGCTTTCATATTTATGTAATTATATATTTTTATTTTCTCTTTTATTTATTCTTGATTTAAATCAAGTCTTAATTTATATTTATTCAGTAATTTTATATAAGATCAATTTACGTACACATATGAAAGTAATTTATCGTAACTATACATGTTAAGGATTACAACAACACCGAGTAATAAATGTTACGATCTCTCGAAGCCAAGAAAACAATGTTTGAAGGAAATGATAAGAACTATTTTTCTCGAAAAGTAAAAATTCTAAAATTTATAGAACTTTTAGAAAATTACAATATATATGAGATAGATTTTGAGTATTAACTGTGTAAATTTGATGTACAGTGAAAACTAAAATTCCGGTACTTTTTTGTTAAACTAGGATACAAATTATTAAACCTTGTAATAAAATTTAAGAATGCAAATGTCATAACCGTACGATTAAACAAGGAAACAGTGGCGTGATTAGATTTTCCGTAGGCCTCTTAATTTCTTAGAAACAACCTTCAAACTCGAGTAAACATAATTTCTGGGCCGACAGTAATTAATGTTTTAATAGTAGATTAAATTATCAAACCTTCCATAAATCGACAATATAAGTAAATAGAGGTTATAAACCATTAGTATCCTACTCATGGGTAATGACCTGCGAACAGCGCATGCGCGACAGATTTTGTCCCCCACCACGCACTGTCATATTGTGTGTTCTTAGTACAGTCAATGCTAGAAGTATGGTTCTATCAGTCATTACAACAATGATCCCACTTGCCAAAGTGTTTACATTGAATCTTCTATTGTGTTGTTTCATCAATTGAGTTTTATTGAAGTATTCTTAATGGTTTAAATGATATAGTAATTACCAGATTTGTTCTAATCATGGTCAAAATATTTTACCATGATTGATTTAATATGTTTAGTACGCGACTGTACCTTGCCACTAGAGAAGTAAACATGCTCGATCCTCTACGCGTCATTTACTTTGTGTTTATTACTAGTATGGATTATTATAAATAATTATCAAATGTCTTATTAATATTGTTATAACATTTACAGTATTCTTAAACGACGGCTCTTAAAATGGAATGAAATTCCATATCTATTCTAAATATATCTCCATAACATAAGAATTGAAATATTTAAAATAAATGTAAGCTTGAAAAATATGGTTCATTAAATACAAGTCTTTCGAGTAGTCTTACTGCTAAGAAATTTCATATAATTCAGCTGTAAATCTATTACGGCTTTGTTAACAATTATTAGTAAAAGAGCTAATCAATTCAAATATTGATAAGTACAAATTTTACAACAACGTATATTTATTGGAGCAAGCCTGGCTGACTTTTGTCATACTAGGTTTATATGGACATTTAAACACATGTAGTGTTGTGTTTTCTCCCCTTTTATTATATTTCTGCCCCTCCCTAAATCGTACTAATTATGTTGGTTTGAAATAAAATTAATTTATTACATATTTTATATAATGGTTTAACTCGCCAGGCTTACCGAGGCACTTGGCCTGTGCGTGAGGGGAATAATAGTAGGAGTGGAGGGGAGCAGGGGAGGGCAGTCCCACCACTGTTAAAGTTACTGTGTTACCGGTCGAACTACCCTTGTAGCACCTCTCTGTATAGTAAAGAATTTATTTTCGCCACCTTTGTTGTTTGTTTACATTTATTATAACATCCAATCAGAAAGGTTGTTTACATGATTAATTTGAATTAAAACCTCTTATTGCTAAGTCTGTTCTGAAAATAGGCTCATTAATTTGCTTAAAAATCAATAAATCAAATTATGAAATAATCAATATATATATATAAACAAATAAATAAAAGGTTTCAACACGTGATTTATTATCATTATTTAAGCTTGTTTCTTACTAGATATATATAATTTAATGTTATAAGATGTACCAAACACTCCAGTAAATAATTTTTTAATTTCGTTAAAAAAAAAAAAAACTATTTACTGGAGTGTTTGTTACATCTTATAACATTAAACGTAATTTATTAATTAATTAGTAATGATTGTCACAATTATTTATTATTCATCTATAAACGATAAGAAGGTTAAATCAGGTTGTAAACAAACATTAAAATTTTAAAAGATTTAATTTTCTATTTTTACTTACCATATGGCACACACTGACTCGGCGGCTCCCCCCACTCCAATTAGTTCACTGCGCATCGCCTGGCCAACCTCGCGAGCTATACACAGATTTTTCTAATTTGAACTGTTATAATGTTTGTTATTTATTATGCAGTTTTTCTGAATATATTTTTATTATTGCTCACATGACTATTAGTGTGACATCATCTGTAGTTAAGAAAGGAAATGGCACATGGAATGTGTTCATTTTCTGCTGTATATGCTTGATGGAATTGTTTTGGTTGTAAATTAAAAGTCCACATAATTAAAAGTTGTTTAAATAAATTCCACAAATTTTAATTTATATAAGAGCGCTTTCGCCGGTTAAGGCATCTTATTTACCAAGATGCCTTAACCGGCGAAAGCGCTCTTATATAAATTAAAATTTGTGGAATTTATTTTAAAAAATGACTTTTAATTTACAACATGGAATGTGCTCACCAATAACAATTGTTTTAATATGCCATGCCTCTCTCACATGTTACTGCTGAGACACTTAGTGTAGCCTACACCAACAAAAACTATAAATTTAAAAACTATGCTATTAATACCTTTGCAACAATTGTCCTTATTTGACAATGCTATAGTCAAACCAGAAACAAAAAACTAAAGAAAGACAAAAAAGTGTATGCATCTTCCCTCTACCGCTCTTCCTCCTACAGTCAGTTACTCATCTGTTCCCGTCCACACCACACAAAGAGCTGTTGAACATTCCATTATTTGACAGTACCATTTGTTAGTTATTTTGGTATTATTTATTTATTTTTAAGATGCCGATTGTCAAGATACGGGCAAACATGGATTTCGAATGGTGTGATGAGTGATGATGAGCGAATGTAGTCATTGTTTCAAACTAAGGCTGACTAATCCGTAGGAAGTGTCACTAATAAATAGCCCAATGACAAATGAACAGGTAGAGGTTATCAGCTGTTTACATTTATTTATATTCATACTTACTGTTATTGTTATAGTCTATATACTATTATATATAAAAGTATTGAGCTGTATATACATTATATTAATTATTATGTTTTGTAATTTTTTCAAATAACGAATATTTATTGGCTGTGACTACCGACTACATGAATGGTTCTGTTCATACCGCGGCCATGTTCTCGAGTCACATATCTATAATTTGCAAGTATAATAATAAATTAAATAAAAAGTATATATGATTTAATAATGTTGGTAAATAAAACAAACTAAGATTATTTTTAGGAAAAAAATAAATGGCACATCATGAGATCATGTCAATTGTGAGTTTATAAAAAGCACATGTAAGAACAAGTGAATTAAAGTCATGAAGTAAGTATTTTATCATCTGACGTTTCCCCTCACTGCGCTTGACTGATGTGTGGAAAGGCATCAACGGCGCACTTCTTTTTACTAGCGGTCGGATTATAATTTTTGTTTATATTTACAATGTTAATAATAATCTTTATTGTATAAAACCTCAAATGAGATATTACAATGCTATATTATTATAAATGTGGATATTAAACTTTTTTATATGAACAGTGAAAGAAGAGTTTACATTCATTCACTACGACATTTAATTTTTTGAACAGACGTCTGCTAGGATTTTTAAAAGATACTCAACAAATTATTCGAATTGCTCTTTTTTTGAATTTTAAATAATTTAATGGAATTCGATGACCGACCTCAATGCTATTCTATTATTATAACTCGATATTCTATGAATATGTGCAAAGTAAATTAGTAATAGTACATCTTCAATAACATTGTATTTTAATCTTCTTAAACAATAGATGCCTTTATTTAGTGTTTTTATCGTACAATCAACATCATTATTTTATTTATTTATTTTATTCATTATTCCAAGATATATTATAATCAGGGAAAGTTTCTCAAAATTTTATTGGATCAATTTTAAGGCCCAGCCTTAATTTATTTGAGAAAGTTAATTGTATCTCATGTAGTTTGTTTAAATTAAAATTAATTTATTAGCTTTACACCAATTAATAAATTTCTTCGTTGTAAAAGAAATCACTTCTTCCAATTTGTCATAACAATTTGATGAAAATATAAATCCAACATTATTATCATATAAGATACATTCAATATTTGTGGAGTTCATACTTTCGGGAATATCATTAATATAAATAGTGAAAAGTAATGGACCGAAAAGCGATCCTTGTGGTACACCATACTTAATTTCTGAGAGTTGACCATTGATTGACTTCTGATACAAATTGAAATCTATGTTCCAAGTATGATTTCATTATACTAGATTGTCGCTAATTTCGAACGAATAACTTAAAGTTGGGCGTTATAAACTGAAACTAGAACGTAAGAAAGAGTACGATTATGTCATTATAACTTTTTTAATTTATGAATATTAATTAATAAATTGAATGTCGAATTGATTAAAATTACTGAATATTTCGGTTGCAAAAATAGTTGTTACCTAAGTACTTAGTTTATAAAAATGCAGCAAATTATGATCGGTTTACATTATGTAAACGGTTTGTCAAATATTTATCAAATGAGATAAAGGACTGAGTAGGACGATTTTAACACATTACAAGGCTAGAGTTTTCATTGGATAAAAAGACAGGCTTTTAGAGACAACGCAACTTTTTTAACTCTAGGAGTAAATTAATGATTATTTATAGATTTTTTTCTCCTTCTGGACATGTGACCTTGGAAGTCATGGTCAGCTGGAGGGGCAGGTGGCGGGCAGACAACCATACACTCGCGCGCACTGACTCGAGACTTCATTTCCGGCCAACTTGGAGCGCACAGCTATGAGGTGCCTCGTTTTAAAGGTGTCTAACCCTTAATCAGTGTTGATGAGGACTGGTTACGTTATTCTTATTTTGGTCATGGTCATCCAAAATATAAAACTAAAATGTCAAAATTGTACTCAGTGCCAATTAATGTTGTCATTTACTTGAATAGTAGGAATAAGCACTGTAATTTTCATTTTCCAAATTTAATTTTTTTAGTTAAATAAATTAATAGTTAATTGGTATTTTTAAAAACAGTAGTCAAAACACATACCAAATTAAAGTGTTTTAACCCCCAAATATGTATACTACTTATACTAATTAATATGAATTATCTACTAACGTTTTAAAATGGTAGGTGGAGCTATTTTTAACCACAACATTTTGTTCCTAAAATTATTAAAGGTTAGACATTTAAAAAATGAAATATCATACATTTTATTTTCCAAGATTAATCCCCTTAGCAAGTGATTTTTTTCAGTACGTTGAATAGTTTAATATAATCATAATAAATTCAGTTTCTTTAGGATTTGCAGTGATATGAAAATAAACACGTACTTGCTTTGTAAGTTAGACATATTTGAAATCACCGCTTGAAAGAAAATGGCTCAAATAAAAGCTGCAAGTAGAATGAGTTAAGCTTATAAGGCGTGTGTCTATAGTACAAGAGAAACGACATTTGCAACCGATCCATTCTGGTAATTTGAAAATTAATTCTCCAAGTGTCCGTATTAGCATCACGAAAAACGTGACCGCTCAAGTGACTGGTCACAATTCAATGTAAATCCCGGCGAGTCGTGAGCGGGGCCACAATCATGTTGGAGACACGCCAGTTGGAGGCAACGCACTCGTGAAGTAGAGGCAACTGCCCGAAATTATTACAAATTACCTTAATCTAAGAAGAAGATAAAATTAGTTATCGACAGGAATCACGCAGAATAGGCTACATATTGAACCTGAACATAAAACTACACTTTCAGTAGAATCGATTAATCTGGTCTTCAAATGCATCAAGTGATCATAATCTACAATTATTTGCATAACTAGTGTTAAAGCAATGTAAATCATAATACATTCCGGAGCATCGATGACTGTAGTTATCCAAATCAACAACTGAACAAAATCTATTATGATTTGTACTAAAGTGATGAAAATCTTGTATTAATTCGTTCGGGGCTCGATGTTTTTAGTTATCTAAGACAATAGTATTTACATAACAATAAAAACACAGAATTGAACATAATTCTGATATATGATAAATATAGTAACCCAAATAAATGTTGTGTTACGACATTATAATTGACAATATTTCAGTGAAGATATATTTTATCAAGACAATTTTGTGACAAGTTGATGTATTGTAATACACTTGTATGCAAACTGATCTATGAAGGGTTGACATATTAAAATAGGTATAGGCTAATTGGTTAAAATTTTAATCCAACACAATTTTATTGTCAATTCTCAATTAATAAAATATTTTATCAAACAGTCAACAAAACTATAATATATTTGAGTTTCTTTCAAATAATTACAAAATGAACCATAAAAACTTGTGAAATTGGAAACAAAAAAATAATTAACAATAAAAATAATTAATAATAAAAAAACAAATAAACTAAACCAAATATACCCGTCATGGGCCACCAATAACTAAATTTAAATACTGGGAGGAGCAATTCACCAAATTATTAACACAACTCAATTCATAAACATTTTAATTTTAGTAAGTGGGTTGTTTAAAATAACTTAACTTATTGCTTTGCTGTATAAAGTTGTTTTGAGGTTTTACCGATTCTTATTGAGTAGATTTGGTATTCAGTGAAAATATAACACTTTAAAAAATTTAAATTGAAAGCAATGATATGATATGTTTTGTTTAAAATGTTGCTACCAGGAAAATCTATTTCGTGTATTTTTTTATTCTAGCGAACTTTTTTTTAACCTTGTATGTGAATGTAGGCCTATCCATATACTAATTCACCCCACAAAAAGAAAGTTTCGTTTGTTCCTTTTTATTTTAAGATTATCGTTGGGTCACTTTAGTCATCTTGATTGTCTTTTGGCTTTTTTTTACATTATCCCTTTCTAGTATTCTTTCATTATCTGGGACATCTTTTGAAGCGTTGGGTCTGAAAATACATTTAATGCTATTGCCCTTTTATCTATCTTAGGGGTGAATCTTATTTAGTTGTCTTATTGTAATTTAATGTTTTTATTGGTTAGGTCCCAATTGAAGCTTTCAATTATTAATAACGTTTTAGTTATTTATTTTGTACGTGTTATTAGGTAAATTAAGAACCATATATCAAACAGTGGAGACCCTGAGATTTCCTACTATGAGGTCAGATAGACAACAATAGACCAGGTGTCTTTTGTTTTCCAAGGAGTTACGGTCCGTGGAGTACGACAAAGACCTCCGCACCCTTGATGTTGTCCTCAGTATCACTAATGTAAGGAAGTACCCTAAATTAACTTGGTTTTCTCAGATTTTAAAGTGGTTTTGGTAGTTTCGCCATAGACTATTGAGCTGTGTGGAGAAATTATCAGACAGAATAAGAGGGAGAACCAGCACAGTAAGAGGTGACCATTACTGATACAAACTGACAGTCAATGCCAGGATTCGAGCCAGGGATATCTCTAACCGAGGTACTAAGTGCCTTTGACCGCTCGGCCATTGGCACTTAATAGGGGGGAGAACCAGCACAGTAAGAGGTGAACATTAATGATACAAACTGACAGTCAATGCCAGGATTCGAACCAGGGATATCTCTAACCGAGGTACTAAGTGCCTTTGACCGCTCGGCCATTGGCATTTAATAGGGGGGAGAACCAGCACAGTAAGAGGTGAACATTAATGATACAAACTGACAGTAATGCCAGGATTCGAACCAGGGATATCTCTAACCGAGGTACTAAGTGCCTTTGACCGCTCGGCCATTGGCACTTAATAGGGGGGAGAACAAGCACAGTAAGAGATGAACATTAATGATACAAACTGACAGTCAATGCCAGGATTCGAACCAGGGATATCTCTAACCGAGGTACTAAGTGCCTTTGACCGCTCGGCCATTGGCACTTAATAGGGGGGAGAACAAGCACAGTAAGAGATGAACATTAATGATACAAACTGACAGTCAATGCCAGGATTCGAACCAGGGATATCTCTAACCGAGGTACTAAGTGCCTTTGACCGCTCGGCCATTGGCACTTAATAGGGGGGAGAACAAGCACAGTAAGAGGTGACCCCACTAATCACTAATTCAGGAAGGCCCATCTAGTATAGTATTTATTATGTGAATAAGACTATATGTTGAAGCTTTTTTTACAAAACAACACAGAAGAAAGACACAAAGATCGCACTCAATATGTGCTGAATAGGTAACCCTGGGTAAGGAAATCGGGGAAAGTAACAGGGATACGATTTCTACAAGTTTATAGTCGTTGAAAATGGATTCACCGTTAAACATTTCCCATACCATTTTGAAGATTTCATTAGTCCGAGTTATTGAGCAAGCCATCAGTGTACTCCCCCCCCCCCCACATGATCATGTCTGGCAGGATGTGCCTGACACCACCTGATTGTGAGGAGGTTTAATGAGGAGTAGATTATGAATTCCACCATTATACCACATTGTACATGAAATGTATCTTATTATGTTACTGATTTTAAACACAAACGAATAAAAGTAAATAAATTAAGGTCCTTTTGGATTAAGAGGAGATCAATTTAAAATCAAACATCAATGCAAAATAGAGACTATCAAATTTTGTATTGTTTTTTATTGTTATCAAAGCTATATCTCATATTATTTAGTGCTATCAGAATTCCTGCAATAACAATTTCAATGCAATTAATAAATCTCTTATAACCGATTTCAAGTCTTTCACAACATGCTTTGTAAACTAGAAAGATTAAGGACATATTACTTATCTCACTTTAACGGTATAAGATTAGTAGTGCACTTAATTATCTATTTCGAAACAAAGACGAAGTCGTTTGGATTTGCGAAAACTTGTAGGCCTACAGTTGAAAGTCTGCAAATGTTAGAAGGCCATTCAAATACGGTGGGGAAATTATTAAAATACTTGTTAGTACTTTGTACTGCTAAAAGAAAATAAATAAATAAATACTAACTAAGTTATTACAAAAACTAATACAGTAGTGTCAAGAATTTGATTTAATGAGTCATTTTATATGAGCCTTTAAAGAGTGCTTTCAATTTTTCATCAAAAGCATTCCTGTTCTATTTCATTCAATGTCCAAATTTATTGTTTATTGTGAGACTTAAGTTGATTCTAATACAATCGACAATCATAGTATAGTTTTAAACTGATTTAACTATATTTATTAAATATTTACAGCCATTTCCTCTGATAGTACAATTACTGATACTTGACTGCTACATCATTTCTTTCTCCAACATCCAAACGAAATTCGTCCTTTATATCAGCTCTTCAAGAGACCCTAATTTTGTACTATAGCTCTGAACCTACCTGAACCCAAAGTGTGTGATACTCTGGCAACACTAGATCTCGGCAGACGTCCTTGATTCCTGTGGACCTTGTGAGGTACACGAGAGTCCCGTTGTCATCCTCGCTGAACACTCGAACCCACCCACTGCTCTCGCCCACCATCACCCCACGCACCATCCCCTATCTAGTTAGTTTATACTTACAGTGTTCTTCTGGCCTTTTTATGTACGTCACATAATTTTAAAGATGAAATAATGTTTAATATTAACAATAGTTTAACTCTTTTTAATTCCTATTTGTAGGTTGACGCTGGTTTTGCAATTGATCAAAATCTTATTAGATCAATAACATTTTTGTTTGTTTATTAATCTTTTTAAACCGGAAAATTTAATTATTTCATAAAGCCCAATTCATTTATTTTGTGTTCAAAAGTTTCGTTATCATTTGCGTTAAAATTTCTGCAAGGAGTAATTTCTCCGGATATCTCCTCTAAAATTTCCCCAAACATTAGTTACAGTAGGTCAGACCCAAATATGCACCAAATCATTAAGTTACAGTTATATAACACATCCAAAGATAGCTGCTTTGTGAATTTAAAAGAAAAAATGTTCATAGCTGATCTACATAGTTGCGAATTTTATTCACCACACTCAAAACACTAAATCATTCAGAATTTATAACGCTTAGTCAACTCTTTGTCTACATTAATTTTCATTCCCGTGTTTTGTTAGGTACTGGTTTAGTATTTTTCTAAACTAAAACCAATAGTGAAATCGGTCTGTAATTTTCAGCAAGCCAGTTTACTTCTTATATTATCTGTAACAATCTACGATATCACAACTAACGGATAGCACTTCCCCAAAGTACGTTTCCCCGTAAGCACACTACATTCGTATGACGGATGCCGGTCGGCCACCTAGTGGTCACTTCACAGTTGGAGTAGGACTGCGCGCTTCACCGAAGCCACCGGAAGCCCGCTCGGAATATAAACACTACATTCCCACGCCACGGGTGGAGGATATGCAGTCGGCCCCCGGTGATTACACCTGACGCGGCCATTGGGACCCGTCACGCCACGCCGCCTCGTGCCAGGATCGAACTATTGAGGAGTGGGCAGGAAGCCGTAATTGCTGTGTCAGGATAATCGCTATCTTGCTGAAAGAAGATTGGAGTGTCAAGGGCGCGAGTTTGGGACGTAGCCTGCTATTATTTGTAGTATTAAGAAACATTTCAGTTGACAGTTGATAACAAAGTGAAAACCTTGTGAGCTGATCATTTTATTTTGTTCCTAATCCAACCGGATCCAACTCGTACTCGTATTGGTTGACAGAGCCGAGACATACTGGCCACTGAGTCAGAGGTGTACCTCGCGTGACTTGTCCACAGCTGACGCCTTGCCACCCTTACGCTGTGTTTACACTATATAATACCTTTTACCTTCTTCGTCGTCACGTAGACCCACCATGGGAATGAGACCAGTATAAATCTGATGAAGTTAGTGTTTGCCATTGACAATGTGTAGGGAGAGGGTATATGAAAAGGTGAATGTGTAAAAAAAGTCAGTTCAGAGTGGGATGGAATAAAAACACTTATTTATCAGACATGCTTTTAGCCTACTTTTGAATTTGATTAAATTGTTTGATGTATTTTTTTAGTCTTTAGATAACAAAGAGAACAGTTTGGTTCCCATAAACTCAGGCTTTGTTTTAAAAAGTTTTAAGTTAAGTTGTAAAGAGGGATTGATGAATATATTTCTGGAGTTGTGGGTGTGTTGTTGAAAGGGAACAAGTTGTTGTCCAGAACATAACAAATTACTTCTAAAGTGTATAATGATGGCAATGTTAAAATGTTTAAATCTTTAAAAAGTTAATTACAGGAAGAATCATCTTGTAGTTTAAAAATGCTTCTGACTGCGCTCTTTTGGAACAAGAAAATTTTATTTAAATTCTGTTTGCAAGAGGCTCCCCAAAGAACACTGGAATATTTAATATGATTATTTTCTATTAAACTAAAATAAACCATCTTAAAAAGGACATTAATGTTTAGTTTGAAATTTTGATGATCGTGTCTGTGATGACTTCTCTACGTTGGGCTATTAATAAATTGGCCTTTTCGAGGAACAGTTGAACTCAGTTAGTAACCAGACTACACTCATCCACACTCATATAACCATTCATATTCGCCTTAAAATACCAACAACCTTGTGTCGGCGTCTCATATGTAAGAATGTAAGAACATGATCGGTCCATTTGAGTCCACAATCCAACCTTACCCCTAGGTAATCAACTGTTGCTGATTGTTCAATTAGTTGATCTACCAACAGACTGAAGGCTGCAAACCTGCTCTAATTACCTGTTCTGCTTCTGTTTTGTGTATTATTAGGGTTTAAATTGGCAATTTAAATTTACAATAATGGCAATTTAAAAGATGGGAAAAAATGGTTTTGAGTGACGGTATTAAAACACTGTTTTTTTTTTTTTTTTTTTTAGAATGTAGTGTAATTTTAACTGAGGTATGCTGTTTCAAGAAATTAAATTTTACACAACTTTGATAGAAAAACAATATTTTATAAATATGTTAAGGCAGGTTACAAAAATTGAAATGTTTTATAACTTGGCTATAAGAAGCAGAAAAGTGTTTTGAAACTATGTTTTATGTTCTCCTTAGAACAGTTGGCACTGGTGGCGCAGATCTATAACCCAGCTACTTGGGGACAAAATATTGAGGAGATGGTAGGCGATAGGTTCTATGGTCGATCCTCTTAAAACCAACACGGCATCCACTCAATGGTTGCCATTGATGTGGACACTACTAGAGATTTCTGGATGTCCATGTTCGATGGTAGTCCAGGGTTTATGTTGTGAAGGGAAGAGAACTGAGTGTTAAGTGTGTCAGTTAGCTGAAAATCTGACCAACAGCTCTATGTGGTTCGGATTCCACATAAAGCTGTAGATCCCTTAGTTGCCCTGGCTATTGGGCTACTAATAAATAGCTCTTCCTTAGGAACAATAGACCTTAGTTAGTAACTATGACTACACTCGTTCATCTACACTCATCAAACTCATTCGCCCCTCATTTTCACCCATATCTTGACAATCGGCGTCCTACTAATGAATAGTAATGATGAACAGAATAAGAACATTATCATAAAATGTTTAATCTATCATCAAATGTAAACATTAAATCAACAGTAAAGAACAAGGTATTGTAAAAATATTTATTACATTTTGTTACATTGTGTAAATGGAGCTTTACGTTCAGGTGTGTAAAATTATAAATCTCCTTGCAGTAGTAAGAGACCAATAAATAACCCAAAGCATTTGTTTGATGGATGTGGTAAGTGCAGGGGTGATCAAATCATTACTATGGAAACCCAGGAGGAAGACCACCCCTTACAAATGTATTTAACAGTTTAAATTTGAAAATTTATATTTTTGTAATAATTTATGTTTTAAAATATATTTTGTTAGCTTTTAGCAATAAACATTGGGTTAATAATTTGCAACAAGTAAAAAGAAGAAAAAACTAATATTGCTCTGATTTATTTACTGTATATGTATCTTTAGGTGATAACATTTAAAATATAAATTACAAAAAGCATTTAATAATTTTATTATTCTATTCAGAAATAGGCTTACAACAATGTACCAAAAAAGTAAGTTTCCATATTTTTGAGAGTGTTGAAATAGCTTTTTGTAAAAGTATGTTGCAATACAAAATTGGAACAGTTTTTCTAGGACATTTGGTCACCCTTCTAGTGGATTTATTTCTTTCAATGTAAGGTGATAATAATTCTGCATCAAAATTGTATAATTCTATTGAAATGTAAAATGAGAAATTTGATTGTAGGGACCTCTAAGTTCTGCTTTTTCCTGGATACCCGCTGTACTGGAGTACTATATTCCTCAACTTTTATTTCACTACTTCATGCTGTACTATACACTGTGAACAATATAAACTTGTTTTGTATATTTAAAATAAGACTACAGGCCAAAATCTATCTTAGGTATCAAAAGGCTAATTTTCAAAAAAAAAAAAAACTCAGTATATTATATACACACACAGATAGAATTCTTGACCAATTTTCAATTTGGTATCTCTAACTATTAGCTGTCCAGTATTGTAGCGTTAGTGTAGTCCCATGTAGACGTAATGTAATTTAAACCAGCTGTAGTAGCAGAACTAACTAACTAATAATTGGCACAAATATTTCTATTACATGACATTTCTATTTGTAAGGAATTAAATTAAGAGTAAAACTGAATAGAATCCAAAATAATAAAATCATATGATATAGCTAAATAGCATTCATTTCATTCAAAGTAGGCACTATTCTAAAGGGCACACGATCCACGTCTCTCACACCAAGGGCCTGGTTTTCACCTGTCCTGCTCTGAGGTGTACCAGTGGTAATTCCAGTCACATAAGATTCTCTGAATATTGTTTCCAATAATTAATATTAAAAACTGAATTTCCTAAATTAATCATGCATTTTAAGAAATCCTGAAACTATTTTTAAAAGTGGGACAGCAAGCATATTCATTTTGTGTTTACTATCATAAAATTAGTTTTAGGTTAGGTTAAAGGGCACTAAGTCAGGAATTAGTATATTAGAGAGATAGGACATCAGCAAACTTACCTTAAAAGACAAGTTACTAACACCAGAGTAGTAGTCACAAACACAAAGTAGACACAATCTCACAAATTTTCAACACCACAAGCATTTTCTTCAGGTGAGTAGAGAGAGAGAGAGAGAGAGAGAGAGAGAGAGAGAGAGAGAGAGAGAGAGAGAGAGAGAGAGAGAGAGAGAGAGAGAGAGAGAGACTGAAATGGCTTACAACACTAAACGCTCCCTACCCTATAGTCTAGCCACCCGTGCCAAACGTATCATTTCCTCTCCCAGAAACCTAAATCAATATAAAAACAACTTGTCAGTGCTTTCCAAAAGAGAGGTTACCCTACCAATCTTGTTAAAAACCAAATCCGTTTAGCCCAGTCCCAAAACCAACCCCAAACCAGAAGCAGTTCCCAATGCTTACCCCTTATCACTAATTACCACCATAGCCTACAGAAATTCAACCAAATCCTTAAAGATGGCTTCAACATCTTAAAAGCTTCCCCCCCTACCAAGGATCTCCTTGAAAAACCTCCTACTGTGACTTTCAGACAAAACAAAAACCTCCGCCAAATCCTGGTCCATCCTTAGTTACCTGATCCCAACATCCTGACCTGTCCTAAAGACCAGCAACCACCCGATTCTAATCCTTGTAACAAGAAATCTTGCAAAACCTGTCCTATTCATCTCCCAGCCACATCTTTTACCAGCTCCACTACCTCCTTAACCTACAAGATACCTGGAAACCACTCCTGTGATTCCACCAATCTGATTTATCAACTCCAGTGCCAGCACTGTCCTGCCCAATATATTGGCCTTACCAGTGAAACCCTTCGAAAACGCATGAATGGCCATAGACATGATTGCAAAGACCAAAATCCTGAAAAACCTGTCTCTGCCCATACTCTTCTCCATAATCAAAATTTTGATCAGTGTTACACCACTAAGGTAATCAGATCCCTTCCTTCCCATGCCAATAGTTCCCAACTCCGAAGGATGGAATTAGCACACCAATGGATAACAAAATCCCGTGACCCACCTAATCTGAACATAAGATAGACCACTTCCCTTCAACCCCTTCCCCATCAGCAAACTTCATATATATATATTTACTAACTGAATTACTGCATCTATACCTGAGTGTTGCTCTATGGATAAAATTAGTTTTGTAATATTTCCAAAATACAAATAATTATGATATTGAAAAATCAATTTGTTTGTACACAAATTACTTAAATATGATTTACTCTTCAAATAATCATATTCACTACTCATACCAGATGATGGGCATATGACAAACAAATTTAGGTAAATTTTAAAATAATTTACTGTGTCTATTTTGATGCCAAATTCGAATGTAACTGGTTACATATTATTTTGTGCGAATTGGATTTTACAGAAGGGACAGAAAACTGAATGACATTTGTGTGTTGGAATTTGGGACCAGGGGTTCTATTTTGTTATAAGATCTCCTCTTGTGTAACGTAGAACATTTACTACTTAAGAACAAAGTATTCAGACAAAGGTTGTAGTCAGTGAGCTATTTAAAGTTTCCAAAATATAATTATTGAGAATTCAATGATTTGTTGCAGATTTTAGGGCAATCATTGATTAAGAATACATTTTAATAAAAAGTTAAAATATATTTACTACATAACAAACAAAAATAAATCACAGATAGTTGGTACAAATCACAGAACTTACAATCAGCTGTCTTGGTATGTCCTTTGAAAGGTAGTACAATGGCTATGATCGAAGTATCTAATCAACATCGCTTCAATGTTAGTTCTTGAACATTTGAAGTAATGTACTTAATAATATCAAGTTTGGGAATGCTGGTAATTTAAATATTTGCCAGCTGTAACTGCTTACAGGTACCAACTGAAATAGGCTACCTCCAATAATTGTGGTATTTTTTCAAGTTGAGGTTGACTATTTACAAATATTTCTTTTAGAAATAAAAAATACATTACGTAAGTAACAGTGACTGGTTAGCAGAAAAAATGAACAGTCAGAGGGGTTCATAATCTTCCCTGCTCCTGGTATGTTTATCTTTTGGTAAAACTTGAGAATCGCTATTTCGGTCTGCCATAAATATACCAAGGAAACCAAAGA
Organism: Stictocephala bisonia; assembly: GCA_035578905.1. Lineage (NCBI taxonomy): Eukaryota > Metazoa > Arthropoda > Insecta > Hemiptera > Membracidae > Stictocephala > Stictocephala bisonia. Next base: position 4,952,185 of record JAQJVL010000008.1, read on the forward strand.
TGGCAGCTGCTCCTATGATGGTTACTTGTGTGTGCAGACCGAAGCAGTTACACCAGAAGAATGACATAGCTACCACTACTGCCTGAAACAAACGTAACATTTATTTACAGTAGTTTTTTTTTTTTTTTTTCAACAACTAGATTTTCTACTTACATGTATACATCCTGTTATTTTACAGTTATTTCCTTGAAAAAAAATTAGGTTTTGGTAGAAATATGATACAAGAGAAGGTTACACAACATAATTTTACTATAATATAAGTCAGTTTGTACAAAGATCATGTGATCAATTTCGATAAACGTCATTATTTACTATCCTCAGATCAGAGGGATGCACAAAGGAAGGATTCCTTCCCTGTCAACAGGCTTGGCTGACTTGTTAAGCTGGAGAATCTGAGAAATATGGAACTTAAGATTATTTAGTCACCTTGAAGAACTTATACAGAGCACACGCCTCGGCACTGTTTTCTCTATAGGAGTCTCCGATGATTGAATATATCTGAATGGCAAGACATGAGTCACCAAAGCACAACAGCACGCTGGTCACCATTGCCAGGATTGCACTAGAACAAAGATTGGCAGTGTTCGTAACACTAGTTCCTTCTAAATTTCAAATAACAATAATTTAAAAATTGATTTCGTTGTTCAAGAGCATAAATAAGTTGGAATTGTGTATCACTGAATTTAGCAGTTGAAAATATACCAAGTCCTTTTACTGACTATGTGATGTTTTAAAATTTCACTTCTTAGAGATCTTTATAAAATATTAGAATAATTTTAATACCCATTTTATTTGTTAGATTTGCTTTTAAAATATCTTACCAGTCTTAATAATGCTTTCTTCATCCCTCACTTCTCTATCCTACCTACATCATGCTTCCAAAGTATCTCAAATTTAACTATCAGCATCACCTCCTCAACTGGCATCCAATTTCTATTTGGTTTTCTTCTACTCTATCGAAAAATAAATATATTTCATTTTTTCATCACACCATGTTATATTACTTCAGCTACCCATGCACTGAGTTTTCAGGAAATCTTCACCATACTTCAACACAACATCAAATCATCCCCAAACGCCATTTCCTCCATGTTATCTCATCCATTTCATCCATCATCTCATACAAAACCATAATATATAGCAGAAACACCTTTGTGCTTCCTTGTCTTAAGGGTGTTCGTCCGACCAGCTCAGTTTTGCGCTGGATGAGTTTAGTTCACGTTTCGCCGCCACTGTCACCACAAGAAGCAAAGGGCATACTGTTACTAAACAGCACTCTTGCTGCATGTCCTGAGCACAAATGGGAATAGCTTCCTAATTTATTGTAAACTTTATCAATAAAGAATTTATATATTATTAAATAATTCAGCCAAAGATAGTTGTACAAATTTCAACTCAAAATTCTTACTGATGTAATTTATAAAATAATGATTGATTACACTTAAAAAAATATTCCTATATTATTAGTTTTAATTTACTCTAGGTTAGTTAGTACCATATGTCCTTAAATCTCAAAATTTAAATAAAATATATCGCACGGTATGTTAATGATTTAGAAACCAAGAAAGGCCAAACTAGCCACTTAAGGTAGGAAGCCATATATCCATACAAATTTGTTTCTAATGTTTTCCTCAACACACTTATTTTACTTGTAACAAGACAAACTATTAAATTCAAAGAATTTCAAAAATGATTTTTGATCGAATACCCTTAAACCCAATCTCTGCTTGAACTAACCCATTAATCTTTACTCACTTCTCATTATCATCATACATTTTACTTGGTCTGTTTACTATTCACCACCTACACTCTTTTTTTTAACTTCACTCGCCAGTTGACATAGGCCTACGAGTGAAGTACTGATCGTTGACTCAGTGGGGATTCGAACCTTGGACAAAACCCTCCGCAGTCCAAAGCCTTCATCAAAATTACTTATTAAAGTGTTATTTCAATTATTAAAATATTATTAGTTTGAATATTGCAATGTTTTCTAGAAGGCAATAGTGAAAATAACTGTAATACTCTCATTAGGTTTAATTTTAACATAGTTTTACCTAGGGTTTATAATACTTTCTTCATTAGTATTGCCAAAGTTTGCGTTGTCAGGCAAATTGATGAATGCAATGATGAAGGCAATAATCTGGGCTGAGATTCCTACTAGGACAATCAGACTACGGCCAAAGTTGTGAGACCTGATCCATTCAGAAAACAGGATAGGGCAGGCTGCACCTGGCATAAACATCACAGTATGTATCAGTGGAGCCAGAACCGATCGACTGCTGATTGATGAAAACTGTTTATTTACAGCAATATGATAAATAGTCCTGATTAGTAATAAAATTAACATGCAATTATTATTTTAATGAAAAATGTTACATCGGGAAGACTAGATTTTATTCTGTTAAAGACTACTAATTTCCATAACGGTTAGGTTAAGTCAAGATTGGGCATCAGCAAACTTACACAAAATCAAAAACACTTAAAACAAAAACACAAATCCTCCTGAAGACAAATAACAGATACAACACAATGGACACAAATAGAAATCCACTAATATTCCCCTCATGCTCTAGAGGACCTACCGTCAATATTTGTGTTCTGTGGACTTTTTTCTGTTAGGTTTCCTGATACCATATCTTCCTTTTTACATTGATTTTCATTTAAGACAATAAGGTTACTTGAATCACATTCAGGTGATCTTTTATATTTTAAAAACTGTACCTTTTATTGAGTTTTGGATGGTCACTGGATTTTGTAATTTAATAACCAACTATTCAATTCTTTTAAGATGAAAGAACTGGAATTAAATTTCACATTTTTGGTGCAACAAAGGTCTAAACTATGATTTTGAAAGACGCTTTGGCTGAAGCCATATTTAATAATCCCCTTAACAGCAATCAATTTTTACTATCCGTCAAAAAAAAATTACTTCTACGAGAATTTATATGTCTTTCTTATGTATAAAGACTAATAGTAGAGGGCACATTAAACAAACCCTTATGGTTAAGATGTCACTAGTAAAGCATTACTTTTTTAGCCCTAATCTAAAGTTCATTGATATTTAAGACAAAATGCTGTTTCAAAATGCTTACATGTTTTTATTTCACTGTTAACAGTAACCTGTTTTTTTACAATTTTAACAATTGATGGCTTTTACATCTATAGTAAAAAATGTAATGGCTTCATTTTGTAAAACAGAAACACAAGTAAAAAAAAACACATGACAATGTTGGGGATAATAGCCATCAAGACTTGTTATAGTTCTGTGGATACCAAGAGTCCACAGAAGTTACCCTCTTGAAGGAACTCTCCTCCTTCAAGAATAACAAACTCAGCATCCCTAAACACCTCATTCCCCTGTCTCAGCAGATGTGGTATGGTGCTATGATAGCTGTAACTGGAGGATTAGGCTCGCCTACAGAACGTGTTCTCTCTGGAGTGCGAAACTCAACCAGGTCCAAGAGCTCAGGGCAGTTGGTAGCACCATTGACTATCTTATGCAGCAACATGAGATTAGAATCCTTTCTTCTAGTTTGGAGTAGAGCAGTGGAAGTTGGAAAATGGATCGAAGATCATCAACAGGCATGTCCATGTAGCAGTAACCAAGCCGTAAGCCAATGTATCTCATCAGTCGGGTTAGTATTGTTTTCACAGCTTTTATATGTCCGAGCTGATAGGGACTCCACACAACAGAGCCGTATTCCAGGACTCAGCGAACAATATTCTTGTATAATATTATTAGAGCTTGTGGAATTCCTTGGATGTCCCAAATAAGAACCCTGGAAGAGAGTTGACTTTGCTGCATATGTGAGTTATATGCTCCCAAGGACTGAAATGTATGTATTGTGTTGGGTGTTTGAACCTTACTTTTGTAAAGTACTCTATTTATCTAAAATAATATAGTTCAACATATATTCTGTCCGTAGAAAGCTTTAAGTATCAGGTCACTTCAGTGAAGTGAACTGTAAAAAGTAAAAAATATACTAACATTGATCGAGAAGTAATAAAAATAACCTTTAATACCTAACAGTTTTGTTTTAGAATCTCAAAGTTGTTATGTTTAGTAATAAAATTGATTTAAGCACATGTTTCCAATGTGCCCAAAAAATTTATAGAGTAAAATAAAAAATCTTTCGCTCTTAATATTTATAATTATATTAAATCGTTTAGTACGAGTAACCAAAGTGGGTTGTGGAATGAAGCCATCCATGAGTTCACTATCAATATTTTGCAATGTCTTTGGTCATTCATGCAATTAAAAATTTTCACTGCTAAGAGGAAGAGCAGCCTGACTCAGGATAGTTCAATATTTGGAGAAAGTTTTGAATCTGTTGGAAAGGAGTAGTGATAGGTTTGAGGTGGAGAATTTCGTATGTGAGTTTATGTAGTCCTGGTAGTAGTAGATGGGTAGGGAAACACAATCTCTACCAATTAAATTAACCTATGGACCAACAGCTTTAATGGTAATTTCTGAACCACCACCAAAGAGTGATCTGGCAGGTGGGCTGTGTACAAAGATGATACATTCAAGAATCAGCCATAATTGATGTAACTTGACGCTATTGTCTTGCGATGACGTGGGAACCCTCCGGTCAAGAGCACTGGCTCTGTTAGTGTTTTAGTGGATATATTTTCCTAAGTTCCAAAAATCTAATCTTTCATTTTAAAGTATTCAATCATTAAAAAATGGGTTACGTACCAAATAAAGCTCCAAAACTCATAAATATTCCACTCAATGCCACTAACTCCTTAGCTGAGTCACCAAACGCCAAGGTGAACCCAACACTGGGGCTGTAGATTCCATGAGTAAACGACTGTTGCAGTCCTAAAATAAATCAAGTAAATGCTTGGATATTTTATTTAAAGTCATTAACTAATGCATTTTAGATACTATGTGTTTTCAAACTAAATAGAGAAGGTAACACAACTCATAATTTTAATAAAGATTTAAGATTGAAGTTGATGCACACAAACTAGAGTTTAGAAAAAAGTCCAATCTACATGGGGAAAAATTGTTTGAACAAAAATTATAATCAAATAATAGTATAGCAGATATTGATAGTTCAAAGGAATTGAACATATATTCTTACATATGAGATGCCGACACAACGTTGTTGGTATTTTAAGGCGAATATGAATGGTTATATGAGTGTAGGATGAGTGTGGGTGAGTGTAGTCTGGTTACTAACTATGTTCAACTGTTCCTCAGAAAGGGCAATTTATTAATAGCCTAACAGCCAGGGCAACTAAGGGACCTACAGCTTTACATGGAATCCGAACCACGTAGTGCTGGTCTGATTTTCAGCTAATTGACAATCCTGATACTCAGTTATCTCCCCCACACAACACCCGCACAATGATCACCACCCAACCTGGACACCCCAGACTTCTCTAGTAGTGTCCACGCCGATAGCAACCATCAAGCAGACGCCATGTCGGTATTAAGAGAACCTATCGCCTACAATCTCCCAAACACTTTGTCCCCATGTAGCTGGGTTACAGCACTGAATCACCAGTGCCGACTTTTATTTGCTGGAAAATTCACTATAACCGATTGATGAGTTTTAAGATACTTAGTTAATATTGTAACCTATGAAGGTAGATTAGACTAGTTTTAGCTTAGTGTTTACAGATTGTAACGCTATTCAAATCTGCTTGTCCAGGGTTTTTAAGGATAAACTGGAGTGACAGTTGGTTATATATTCTCTTTTATTTGTTTTTTTTTTATAGAAATGTTCTTGTTTTTTTTTTCATTCTTTTTTATTATTATTATATTGTACAGCTGGCGTCAGATTACCTGGCATTTGACCGATTGATAAAATTTATGTACTAGCCTAACCTAGGAACATCATCTGCCATCATGCGGGTTGCATCAAATGTCTTCGTTACCTCTGAGAAGGCGCTTCAGTAGATGCTATGAAAATTTATGTCTACATCCGTTAATAGTTTGTTACACTTTGTAAATTACTTTCATAAAATTAGTGTCTTAAAATCTACAGTAATGGTATGAAAATGTGCTTAGCTATCTTCTCAAAAAAACTATCATCTTGACCGAATCAACCAAGAATTTATTCGCCAAGCAGCAAAGTTTATAATTATTATGTTTATAATTAGCCGCTTAAATATTGAACAAGTGATCTGGTTAATAACACAGATCCACTCAAACAATATTTATATAGGTTGGTCCCTGGGCTTTTTTATTTTTTAAATATTTACAATAATAATCACAATCATAAAAAATACAATATTTTAAAATACAAATAAAAAGATTAGGTTGTATAACTTAAAGATTTCATATTAAAATAACAAATTAATATCAAATTTAAAATACTTTACAGTTAAAATTATAATATAAAACAATGAAGCATATAAATATAATATAACTAGCCGAGTACCCGTGCTTTGCTACGGTTATTTACTTAATTACTTAGCGGTAAGTTAATTGATAATCATTACAAAAATTATAAAATCGTGTGATGGAACACAAATGTAAATTATAAAATTTCTTTGTAGACAACGTTCTTTGTTTGACCCTGTGGTTGAAGGATCGTTAAACTTTCCGAAGAGCTAACCCTTGAGCAAGCAACATATAATTGTCCATGAGAGAAGCAGTCTTCCCTCAGATCAACGCCGGCCATTTTCAGAGACTGCCCTTATGATTTATTTATTGTCATATAAACTGAAAATGGTAATCCGATGGTATTAGGGGAACACGTGGAATGGAATGGAACACTACTTCATCCTGGCCACATCCAGTAAATATTGTTGCTTCTATGACGTTTTTGTGCAACGCTTTTAATTGTAGCCTAGTGCCGTTGCAAAGCTTAGGTGGTACCAGGTTTCTTAGCAGCATTATTGGAGCTCCAACCTTAAGGTAAAGATTGTGTGGTGGAATGCCTGGAGGATTAAGCGTGTGTAAAAACTCTACCGGGTAGTGAACCGCATCTTCTACTTCCACCACAGAATCCACTGATTGGTAACATACAGTCTCAGTTGGCAGTTTTTGCAATAATATATTATTTATACTTGTAGCAGTGTCATTCTTGGTGTAAGGATAGCTCTTTCTCGAAACCAAGACAAATCTTTTAAATAAACATTTTTTTAAATCTGGGTAAATGTTTTCAGCCAACGCTTGCAAGTCACATACAACTTTACATAAGTCTGCTGTAATACTAACTTTGCCGTTTTTCTCAGGTAGATTTCCATTGCCGATCTTTAAAAGTAAATTTGAGAATTCTCCTGCATTTAAACTGCATTTATATTTATCTTCTATGAAAAGGTTAGGGGCAATAGCTATAGTAGGAAACACCTACCTAATAAAAACAGAAAAGTAGTTAAGAAAGCAAAAATTAAAATATAGTAGCTATCGTCTTAAAAACCGAAAGAGCGACAACTTTATATAAAAAACTAAACAAAATTAAATTAACCTTTAGAAACAATATAGAATGACTAACTTGATAAAAAGAGTACTAACTAAAGTAGAAAACCTTAAAAGTAGAGAGTTAAACACTAAGTAAGAAATTGAAAAGTAAATAAAAAAGATTATCTTCTATAAAAATGGCTAGGAGCAACAGCTGTAATAGGAAACACCTAACTAATGATAAGTAGAAAACTACTGTAGAAAATGATTAGTCTAACTTGTCAATTAAATAAAAGAAAGGTAAGAATTAATAAAAAATTTAAAATAATATTTTAAACTGAATCCAACAGGAGTAGTAGTATAGGAAAGCACGGAAGCGGTCTGTAACAGAACAGCAACTGGACTGAACAAACCACACTGTGTGCAAGAATGTCTGTTCTCTGAGGGAGAGAGGTGTGTTATCAGTATTGACCTTTAGACTAAACCCAGAAATTCATGACCGAGTCTGACATCAATTGTATGCATCACACCCTCTTTAACTGTTAGTTTTATATAAGTAAAAAACAGCTAACTAAACAACCTTCGTTAAATTTAGATCAGTAGCTACTCAAGTGACTACAAAAGTCGTTATATAAAAATTTAATATAGATAGATATACGTGTAACGGTTCAATATCCTAGGTCCTATCATTGTAGACATAAAGTTATTATAGTTGGTCAGAATTAGTAAAGAAATAATATATTATTTTATCCTGGTAACGTTATCTTATTCCTAAAACTAAAACACTATAAGAAAAAAACTGGCTATAAAAGTTAATTAAATTAGTCAAATACAGCACTTATGGCCGACATATTGCTTTTCATATTTATTTTTAAATATTGTTTTTGGGCTGTTCTGGCGCTAAAGCTGTTGAAAGTTGTTGAAAATACATTCTTTACCATAATACTATGTGTTAAAAAAGTTAAACCAACTAATTATTAGAGAAATATTTGCCAAAAACAGCGTGATTTCTCCATTTTTTGATGAAATTTTGGTAGTTTGTGCTTTTTTAAGCCAAACGGTTAGAGTTATGAAAAAAAGGCAAGAGACCAAAGTTGTAGATAATCTAATTCCAGACTAGCAATTTTTTGTCAAATTTTAAATTCGATGAACGGGTATGCCAGTAGAGCCAAAAAACTGGATCGACTACACTACGCTTTTGGGGCTTTTTGGCACCCCCAAAACCCCCCTTAGAGTTGGAATTTCTCAAAATATTTCTTATTGCATGCATTCAATATGCAAGGAATATTGTGTAAAAATTTCAGCTTCCTAGGTATTACCGTTTGGGCTGTAGAGCGATCAGTGAGTGAGTCAGTGAGTGAGTGGTATTTGACTTTTATAGATATGTATAGATAAACAAATTAAAAGATTTAAATTTATGCACAACAAATAACAAATTGTAGACTCTTGGCTTTGATTAAGTCAAAATACATATGATATTTACAATACTTTACTACTAAAATCATAATATAAAACAATATCATATATAAATATAATATACAGTAACAAACAAATTACAATAGAGCTTTACAATAATAAAAAAAAAAAAACCTATAATGCACTATTGGTTTGTTACAACTACTAAACAACAGACATACCGCTGGATTTTTCGCTCGTTACCTCATCGTCGCTGTTGCTGCCCACATGAATTATAAAATTCTCAGTAGTTTCATCAAAGTCGCGAGTCGCACAATGTGTCTCTCATGAGTCACCGCCTATAACCCAAACGCACTACCGGATTAAACTAGAAACATTACAACGAAAATAATATTTTTGTAATTATTACGCGTATATGCGCTTACGGCGTTTAGAGCAAAGTCAACATATGCGCATATATGCGCTTACGGTAAGGGTTAAGGGTTTAGAAATAAACAAATCTAAGTAAATCCACAGTAAACTTGATAAAGAAAATACAGAAAAAAGTATGTATCTATGGTGTCAATAAAGAATTTGAAAAGTATGTGTATGAAAAATATAAGCAGACAAGGAATGACCCAACATGTTTTCTTACAAATAAATAAATAAAACCTTAACAGAGTTTCTGATAGAACCTGGCAATGTAACTTAGTTCACAAATTTACCTGCATAGCAGAATGAAAGAGTGAGCCATAACATCTTGGGTGAGGTGAGAATAGACCAGCTTCTTTTGATACTTTTGATCGGTCCATAATTTTCTATATTACTCCTCTCTTTTGACTTTGGTAACAAAAAAAATGCAAACACTGCTATTGTATGGAGGGCCAATAAAATATTTATTACAGTTTTTCGAGTGGATTGACCAATGTACTTTTTCCCATGAAACTGATAGTAAATAAAAGCATTGCCTAAAACACCTCTGAAAATGAAATGAATAATATTGTTAATTTTTTCTTTACATATTATGACTATCATTTTGTGGTAACTTGTGTAGATTTGTACATTTCTCTTAATAGTTAATTTTTTCTTTACATATTATGACTATCATTTTGTGGTAACTTGTGTAGATTTGTACATTTCTCTTAATATTTCTAAGAATTAAACGTGTCATAACTTTTAAAATAAAATGAAATAAAAGAAATTTGGAAGATAATTATGGTTAAAGAATGTTATGAACCTTATTTGTCATACAGTTATTAATGAATCAAAAAATACATTTTTATTCATATAACCAAATTTACAGGGTTAACACAAACATAAGAATAAATGGAGAACAGACGCAGAGTAATGTTCTTCATTCTTATAACACTAGCTCAGCATATAGTATCGGTAAACTAACAACTGCATTAATTAAAAGTAAGGCAAACAAACAATACTTGTGAGTCATTTAGTTATGTCTGGGATCTGCCATAGTGATAGTCCAGCTACCAGATTTGTTGCTAGTACACTATTACTGAGTTAAATGTTTTATATTTCCAGTTATTTACTTATTATATATTGTAAATAAATAAAATATACAGTAAATTAAAATAAATAAGAAAATTGTGTCCTCCTCCTCTTATCATAAGCAAAAAGTAGCAAAACAGATGTTGTACTGTATATAACTGTTATAGAAACACTGACTGTCAATTTCTACACACCACGCCGGCCAACGTGGGCCCTACACCACTACACCACAGACTAGTGCCTCTACATAGTTGAACGGTAAAAAGTACCAGCCCGGGTTTGATTCAAAATGACGATCGTTAGCGCTGTACCTGGCAGTAGTATAACGCCTTAGACCACTCGTCCATTTAAACACCATTGGTGACTCGATATTACTGTGATAACAGACCATAATGTATACGACATACATTTCGTCAAACCACGCTGAAGGGTTAATATAGCTACAAATAAAGTTACTATCAACTTCCACTTCAGGTTGGTTAATTAATAATTTTAAAGTATAGTTTTACAGTTAACTATTATTGTTTTACTTATACTTATGAATGTTTAAATGATCTTTTTCGTTATGTTTAATGCAAGTATTGTAAATTAGGTGATTAAATTCATTGACAGAAGACATGTGACTGATGTTCTGAGTTGCTATTGAACTGTACTTGTACTTTTTTGTACAACCCACCCACCCTTACATGTACAGTGGTACTGACCCAACCACCCACCCTTACATGTACAGTGGTACTAACCCACACAACCACCCTTACATGTACAGTGATACTAACCCACCCAACCACCCTTACATGTACAGTGATACTAACCCACACAACCACCCTTACATGTACAGTGATACTAACCCACCCAACCACCCTTACATGTACAGTGGTTTTGATTCACCCACCCACCCTTACATGTACAGTGGTACTGACTCACCCAACCACCCTTACATGTACAGTAGTACTGACCCACCCACCCACCCTTACATGTACAGTGGTACTGACTCACCCGCCCACCATTACATGTACAGTGGTACTGACTCACCCAACCACCCTTACATGTACAGTAGTACTGACCCACCCACCCACCCTTACATGTACAGTGGTACTGACTCACCCGCCCACCATTACATGTACAGTGGTACTGACTCACCCAACCACCCTTACATGTACAGTGGTACTGACCCACCCAACCACCCTTACATGTACAGTAGTACTGACTCACCCACCCACCATTTGTAACAATTGTTAATTGTCACATTATAATTATTTTAGAGAATTGTGTTTAGAAAATGTAAAATATTGTAAGAACTGAGAGGTTTAAGTGTTTGGTTCTTTTACCAAAAGTTTTCGATATAAATTCTCCAAGTTTGAGAAAAATTCAGAATCTTCCCCTTTTAAATAAAAAAGTAGTTTTTTTCCCATTTAAATTAGCTAAATAACCAGTATATTCACGTTGTTAATTTCCTGTCAATTTCATGCGACATGTTTTCTGAAGTCAACATGTTTGGTGAGCCTTACCTGTTCAGTTGTCCTGGTTTAGAGGGTTCTAATTGGTTGGTTTAGCTTCTAGAGTCAAGAGGGGGTAAGTCTGTTGGTGGAAGGGTTGCGAGCGTTCAGTCAGTTTGAAGTTTTCGTTCGTTGCGTGACCCACGTTAGTTCTACTCGGCGATTTTAACCGTTCGGAGTTTTGTCTTCCGTTTCGGCAATTTTTCTTTTTCGCTTGTGAGTGAGTGAGCGTATGTCGCGCTTTGTTGTGGTCACGTTTTGGGTTGGTACCTCCAGGACAGCTACGTAAGTAATTTTTACAAGTTTTCTTTAATTAGGTTTTTCTGTAGGGTTTTAGTAGATAGGGTAAGATCCACCAAGCATGCGCGGTTAAAACTTGTTTCTTGTTTGTAGTCACTCTTCTAGTGACAGTTTTTAGAGTGTTTTGTTTTCTGTTTAAAAAGTTTGTAAAAAGGAAAATGTTTCAAGTCACTAAAGCTGGTTATTTCTTTTGGTTCCAGATCTCCCGGAGGCAATTTTTAAAGGCAATTTTTAAAGGCAATTTTTCAATTTTTAAAGGCAATTTTTAAAGGCAATTTTTTAAAGAAATTTTTCTAATTAAGGAAATTAATTGAATTTTTCAATTTAAAGAATAGAAGAATTTTAAGCAATTTAGCGATTTTCAATTAAAGCAATTATTCAATTTAAAGATTTTCAATTTTGAAATTTTTGATTTAATAAATAAAGAAATTTTATTGAAACAGTTGAATTAATAAAAAAGGTTCTGGTCTGAAGATATTTCCTGTATTTTGAAAGAGTGATTTTTAATTTATTTGTGTTCCGTTAATTAAATAAAGAAAGAACTTTTATTTTCGTTTTTATTATTATTTGTAGAAGAAATCCAATTTTATTTTGTTGAAGTTATAAGAAGAAAAATAAAGAAAAATTTTTATCATTGAAGAATTTTTATTTTAATCTCTCATTTAAGTTGTTCAACATATCAAAAATAAATAGTAGCTTAATTAAGGCTACACATTACATGTACAGTGGTACTGTACATGTAATGGTACATTAGTAACAGATAGTAAAAACAGTCAAGAACACTGGCTAAATGTTTGAAGGAAAAATATGTATATGTGTGAAGGATTGCTTTTACTGCCAAAGAAGAGTTAAAATAGTACATTTGGGGTTATTGTTTGGTTTCATATTTATTACTTTGAGCAAACTCAATACAGTAGAACCTCTTTAATCCGAACCCCCGTAATCCGAACGTCCACTAATCCGAACGCCGCCGCAGGAGCCGTTTAACATTGGCCGTTGAATGAACTACAACGGAATGCGCGCGAAACAGTACTGTTTATTCACTATGTTTACTACTGTATTAAATAAACACTGTATTTTACTTTATAAAGCATTTTTCACTTTTCCAGCAACAATTACGATCCATTTTAGTCACGTTTTAGCTATTGTTATGTAAAAGCAACAATATGTTCTGTAATCCGAACATTCCTTAGTCCGAACTACCCCCGGTCCCAATTAGTTCGGATTAAAGAGGCTCTACTGTATGTTTAATCAATCTTTAAATGTGTACTAACTAAATTCAATATATCAAATTGGCATTTCGGTTGTTATAATACAAGTAAAACTACTGTTTTTAAATTGTTTCCTCAGTTAATATGCTATTGCAAAATAGAATCAATCATATATAACTACTTACGAAGTAGCGAGTATGAAACTAAATATTGCTACATTCCTCGGGGTTGTCTCAGGTGACGAGTTCTGTATCATGTAATGACCCTGTGCTGGCCATAACAGCCCAGCAGATATCCCAATAATCACAGAACCAGCATATAGAGTGCTTTCATCCTCATAAAGGAATGAGGCTGCTTTACACCTTAAAACAGATCAAACCCAACATTATCTTTAATTAAAGAAGATCTAATATTTATTTAATATTTGTAAAATATTGAAGCGTGATTATGAAGTCATAATCTGATAGTACAGCACTAGTTTTAAAAAAAATTATAATTGTTTTGTTTATGAAATAAATGTATTTTTTTAGGCACTGTGCTGTAACCCAGCTACTTAGAGGCTAGGTGTTGTGGTTATTGTATGTGATGGGCTCTGTTTTTTTATTCTCTTCACACCATCATGGATTCTACCATTTCAGTGGTACTACTAGAGTGGTCTGGGGAGTCCATGTAGAATAGGTTGCCATGATTTGGATGTTGTACAAAGGAGAGAACTAAGTCTACAATAGATCATTTACACTCATTCACCACCTGTAATCGCCCATATCTTGTTTAAAAGCTTTATTTCTTGCAATAACCATACTCTGGGCTAGTGAAAGCTGTTGAAAGATGTTGGGGAATTAACCGATAAAGACAAGTCCAGTTTTCATTACTTTCATTGCCCACTACTCAAGTTAGACGTCACCTGTTGAAATCCGATAGAACTTTATTTTAATTCTAAACTCGACACTTATTTATATTAATGATTAATGACCAACTCCTGGATCCATCTGAGCCTCAACATTTTGTGAAAACACCATGAAAAATGTACAACTTAAGGCAAAGTGGGAAGTTCTACTAGTCGAAGTTGTACAGTTTAGTAGACATAACAAAGTTTCCATACTTTTTTTGCACACTGTATAATGATCAGCTGATAAAAATAAATCGACTAATACTTCATAAACAATAATTTTATCTATGATTTGCATGTAAAAGGATAAAGTACTAAACTTACAGTACTGAAAATGTATACTGTTAGTTATCAAACAGTCCTTAAATCTAAAACTATAGATCTGAAAAAATACTTTTTTCAAAATAATGCTCTCCATTCTAAAAACTGAGGCACATGTTTTAAATACAAACATTTACATAATATTACGCATTTGATTTTCATAATCCTCGTCAGTTATGTTTTCCTACTAACCATAAACAGACTGAATGTTGGAGTTGTTGACCATTGAGACATGCTTTTCTTTATTTCTAATAAATTCAAATAAATATTTGTTTGAACAATAGTAAAATTGCTGACCAATATCCCAGAGAGGAGATGACCATTGTCGTCTTAGGTCCAAGCAGGTGGTTTATGTAAGGTCCCACCCAAACACTAACAGCAAACGTAGAATACGTCACTCCGACAACTGTATATCCATCTACTTTGAACCCAGGCCGATTATCTGCAATACTGGATATTAGGACTTTCTGAAAAATAACAATATATACATTTAAATTAATTTGTAATTATATATATATATATATATATATATATATATATATATATATATATTAGAATTACTTAATACAATTGTTGTCAGCATCTACATTTGAAAAGACATTAGTTTTAAATGACCAGTATTTAATATACAAATAGAAAATAATTTTTTTTTACAATAAACATTTTAAATATAATGTAAATCTTTCTTTGAGTTTCAAACTTTATTGAACAAATAAACTTCTTAAAAGCTTATAGATGTCAGTTACTATTTTGTTTAATAATATCATACAGTTTTGATTATTTACCATAAGTTTACATTATTTGTATGAATAATATGGAACAATTAAGTAAAAATAGTCCACCTTTTACAATTAATCATTTGTGTTAAATAAATTAGTACTTATTTTACTATCATTAAGAGACTGATCATTAAGATATGTGTAAAGTGTGGGTTGTGGATGAATGTGAAGATTATAGAGAGATTTACTAAGGTCTATAATCTTTACATTAACTAAAGTGGATTGATTCTTAATCAATTAAAATTTCCTTATTTACAAAGCACAAAGATTTGTAATGGTGTCAGTTTACAATAAGAGCACAATTGCTATGCTGTATTATAGTTTCAAAGACTTATCAGTGCAATTAAAGGGTTTCTCTCCATCGTTGAAGATCGTCCAGAGAGAAGAAGGGGTTCTTCACTAACCAGTTGCTGAGGGCGGTACATGCTAGGCATAACTAGGGCAACTAAATAGACGACTAACAGTTTATCAGTCAAAAATGTTGGTCTAACTTTTGGCTAATTTACAAGTCTGATACTCAGCTGCTTTCTTCTCTATGGACAGTATTCGAGCTCTGGCAAAAGGTATGCTACAGACCTTAGTAGGAATATCCTTAGATCTTAGGCTTAAGCGGTTAGTGTCATAACTAGAATCTATATTTACCAGTGACAACCGCTTCAAGGTGCTATCTAAACTATTTACAAGATAACCAGACGTTTCGCACATGCTGTGATGTGGCATTCTTGGTGGTGTCCCTGAGACTTATAACAACATGGGTGAAACGTCTGATTATCTTGTAAATAGTGTAGATAGCACCTTGATGTGGTTATCATACAAAAATATAGATTCTAGGAATATCCTTGTTTATGGCAACCATTGAGCAGGCGCGTTTAAGTATAAAGATAACTGAGAACAAAACAATCAGCTCTTAGCTCACAAGTAGCTCGGCTACAGCATAGTTGAGCAAGATATAATATTAACTTGAAAATAGTAACATACCTGCATGTTTAATAATGTAGATTCCCCAGCAAACAAAAGCATGAAAGACACACTCAAACTCACGATGCACACAATTTCTCTATGAAATATATGGAACATTATTCAATTTTAAATACATTCACTTTAATTAGATTCTCGTTACAATTTCGTTTTTCATTGATCGATCTACGTATGTGTTTGCCATTTTTGTGTTAAAGGTTTCTGGAAATAAATTAAACATCAAATTTAAATTATAACTGTTGTAAACATTACATATAAATATCTCCTTACAGACTACTAGACTAGCATAATCAATTATTACTATTCATAATCAATTATTGAATTTGGATCACTCACTCTGACCTATTCTGAATGTCGTGAAAGTTTTAAGTAATTGATGGATAATTGGTGGAGTTTTAAATAATGATGGAAAAATAATATAACGATCCTAGAAAAATTCAAATATTTACACGTTTCCAATAAATAGCGGTAATTTTAGGGGGTTAAAAATCACAAATTACCCATAAGATACTATATGAACATGGCTGTGGATTCCCTCAAATTTTAAAATTTATAGGCGGTTTGATTTCTACCTATTATAGTAGTTTTCTTTAAAGAAAAAAAAATTTTTTTGTTAATCTACCGTTACTTTTACGGTGAGAAAAATTCCTACTTTTTTATACTTTCTTATATTATTTTCCCTCTCAGTAGTTGTATGGCCCCCGTTTATGTATTCCTCAACTGCTATTATAGAGCCCCTCCCCTCTAACAGTGGTCTCCCCATTTCTGGCACTATATTAGTTACGGTTGAGAAGAGAAAATACATCATATTTTTATTTTAAAGTTTGAATTGAAATGAAAAATTATTTATTTATAGAGGCTAAACAATAAATAAATAATTTATTTTCCACAGTTACTTACAAGTCAAACAAAAATAATATGTTCTTGGGGGAAAAAAAATTAGAGCCAACATTGCCAGAGCCGGATTTAGGAGTATGCCGCCTGTAGGCTAAATCCAATTGCCCCCCCCCCCAATTTTAGACTCACAGTTAATATACTCATATGTTATTTATTATAAACATTCGTTTTATACAACAAATGATAGATACATTTATTCAAATTAAATTGTGCTCAGGTGTAAAACTAAAAAAACATGAAAAATTGTTCATTACTGGTTTATTTATTGACATTAAATATATATGTTATACAGGCTTACATAATACAAACATGAATAATTGAACAAACGCAATACAGTTGAATGTTTGGCTTAAGGCTTAAGTACATTCTATACTTTTGTATATGTTCAAAGCAACATAGTTTTCTTACGAGATTTCTTAATGGCAAACTCATTAATAATGTCCTCATATGACAGTGTTTTTGTTGTATTTGCCTCAATACACAGTAAAGAAAGGGAGTTTAACCTTTGTTCAGAAGTACTAGTTCTTAGGTAGTTCTTAACTCTTCTAAGGCAGGAAAAACTACGTTCTCCAGCACAATTTGTAGCAGGTATGCACAAACTTATCCTTAAAGCGATGTCCAAATTAGGGTACACATCTTCTAGGGAGTTAAATCTTAGAAATTTCAAAATTTCTTTTAACGATTTTCCTGGTGCTTGATCATTCCCCACAGCACAGTGCTTTTGGAAGTGTATGCACTCTTCAGTAAAATCAGAATCCAAATCATTTGTGTAGATGTGGTTTAGATTGGTCGCCTTCTTTCTCAATGTCTCTTCCATGTCCATCTGATCAGTCTTGTTATCACACTCACACAACTGAGTTAAGAAGTAAAATCTGTCTTGAAACACATTATAGGCCATTTTTCTTTTCTTAAATTCACAAACGAAAGAGTCTATAACTGGTAAAAACGTATTTGTTCTAAGATCATCCCTGCCAGTAAAGTTTACTTCACCACTTTGGTCTTCGTCAGCCCAAACTTTTCTTTTTGGTTGTCTTTTGTTGTCTTTCTCATAAGAAGATGTAGTTTTGGCTATATATATATCCATAGCCAATTTCTCGAAGTCATCAAAATGATTTCTCTGTTCCATGAAATATTCTTCTAGAGAACCATACAAATTTGTCACTGATAAAACATCTACAGTTTCACTCTGTATTGCTTTGCTAACTTTATGAATTCTATGAAGTACGGTGCTCCAGAAACATACCATGAAAGCGGTTTCAAACCTTTCTAATCTTCGAAGAATTCCTTGGGATTCACATCTAGTCGTTGCTTTTTCTCTTGAGTCATTGGCTATTTCTGTCAAAGCAATGTGTACTTCTTCCCAAGACTCTCGTAAACTCTGGCATGCATCATCTCTAGCTGACCATCGAGTAGGACACACTTTTTTAATTGTCTTCTTCTGATACGATGTACTCATAAGGCTTGTTAAACATTCCCATCGCTTTGTAGAGCACGTAAAAAATACATATATTTCCTGAAGCAACATGAAAAATTTGCATGCTTCTCCACAAGATTCTGCAGCAGACGATCCAACAAGGTTTAGGGAATGTGCCGCACATGGGATAAATAAAGCTAAAGGAGCTTTTTCCTTTATTTTTGCTTGCAGACCATTGTAAACACTGGCCATATTTGAAGCATTATCAAACGATTGTCCCCTGCAGTCATCAATGTTTATTCTCAGATTTTCGAGCTCATTCATCACACTCTTAAACATATCTACTGATTTATGGCCTGCTGATGGAATGAAAGTAAGAAATCTTTCACATGGCGCACCGTCACTTGTAACATATCTAACAGCAAGGACTAACTGGTCTACATGTGACAAGTCTGGGGTCGAGTCTATGATGAGAGCAAAGTATTTAGATTGTTTCAACTCTTCACAAATTACTTGCCTAACATTTTGAGCCATTAACTCAATTACCTCTTCGCAAGTCTTGGAAGAGAGATAATTTGTGTTGCCACTACCACAATTACCGTATTTTTCGATGTGAGTTGCTAAGAATGGGTCAAACTCGGATATCAGCTCTAAAGCCATCAAAAAATTTCCATTCCTATTAGAACCAATTACCTCATTGTCACCTCTTAAAGCGAGGCCTCTTGTTGTGAGGGCCTTAACGGCCGCTACAACTCTTGTTAAAACATTTCTCCAATAGTGTATTTCTTTGTCTAGTTGTTGTGTAAGCATACTGTCAACACGGTTAAGAGTAATTCCTCTCGATTTTAGAGTTATTATTGCGGATTTGTGTATTGGTGAATTTTCATGGTGATTTGCCCGATATTCTCCATTTTTCCAATCTTTGAAGCCATCTTTACCATCAAATTGTGACCTTTCTTTGCTGTTAAATGCTAAACAAGGTCCACAAAAAACTGATCCCTTACTTTTGGAGAAAATCATCCATTTCCTTTCATGGACTTCTCCATTTTTTAACTTTCGTTTAAAGAGAGATTTAGTCAAATATCTCTTTTGATCTTTGTACTCTCTTAAGCTGTTAGTGAAATCTAAATCTATATTTTGGTCAAAGCCATTTTTTGCTAGTAAATCTCTAGTAACATCGTTTAGGATCCACGAGGCTGGATCCTTATCTAATGTGTTAACAAATGTTTGCGAACTTACTTCTATTTCAGTAGGTTCTGGTAACACACCTGTTTTGGAACAACTTGGTCCAGTAAAAGCATAGTCTTCCCCTACTGAATCAACACAAACATTAGCACTTTCTGATTTCCCTTCCTTTTCATTATCATTCTTCTCCTCCACTGGCAAATCATTCGTTTTAAAAAACAAATCTAGTTTTTTGTTTGTTTCAGAACACGTTCTTGTTCTTGAAGTTTCAATTTTGATCGTTTTTTGTACTCGGCACCACTGAGTCTCTTCCTATTGTCACTCATAATGAACTGTATCTTCTTTAATTCAATAATTTAAGCCAGTAATCACAACACAATCATAACTACACAGGAGCAGGACAGGAAAAAACAAAAATATTACTGTATTTATCACCAATGACACCGACTAACAATGTTTCACCAAAATGTAAACAAGAGAGCAAGAGAGGTTAGGAAAGTTTGTAGTGATGATAGCGTACCGAGACTGACACTGACACTGACTTGGCTTACAGTGATGTCAGATCGAATCACTCACTCGGCTTACAAACTTACAGTGTTGTCAGATCGAACCACTGTGCTTGCGTCTTGCAGTGTTGTCAGACCAAATAACACGATATGAAAATTTGTGCTACAACATTATCTGTCAGGAGTAAATTCGAATTATGCTATGAAAAGAAAAGAATAATAGAATAAACATATTTCCATTTCCGTAAAATAATACGTAAAAATAATTTCTAATGAAGTTTCTGTTTTTAAAATAATCTAAATGTATATTTTCAATTTTTTAGTAAATTGCCAAAGTGCCGCCCCTTAAAATTTGCCACTCTAGGCTGCAGCCTTTTCAGCCTATTTAGAAATCTGGCCCTGAACATTGCACTCTGTTACATTTAACATCTTATGTTGTAATGTAGAATGTAGAAAACTAATTTGGTTTAATATATTAAACAGTATTATCAAATACATCTATTTGTTAAACACTGTGAAAACACATAAAGGAGATTGTAAAAGTAACAAAAAATCACCTCTTTTTTTAGAAAGAACATCTAGACTTAAACTGAAATAAGGACTTAAAGAGGTGAACACCATTACATAAATACACCAATCACACCGACTGATCCACTCTAGCACCAGCTTACACTGTGTACAGAAGTTTATAGCTGAGATATTTAGCTGATGAATAATAAAATGTAATTACCATGTTTGACTCAATTATAAATAGATTAATTATTAAAAACAGTAAGTATTTAGTCAATTCATGATTAATAAATGCATAGTAAATATATTGTATAAACAATGAAAAACCAAGTGAAGCAGTTTAGTGTTACCAAGCACCACTGACTTGTAAATAACTTGATTTAATAACTAACTTGCCTTGCCTCGCAGATTATAAATGAGTAGCCATTCACTGTAAAACTTTTGCCAATACTAGCACAAACACTCAAAACCATTACTAAAGTTACTCTTCTCAAACAGCAACTTGAATCTGAGGAAATGAGTCCTACTTAACCAGGGATCTACTTTTCAAAGGTACTTCCTGATTTGTACATTTGAACTTGAATTTACAATAAGTTCATCTTGAAACATGAAATTAACCTAATAGCTTTGAAAAGCCATCTAGGATTAATGGGTAAGCCGGTGGCAGAGCGGTTTAAGGCGTCAGGACTTTGAGCTTGGGTTAGAGATAGCATTGGTTCAAATCCAGCCTAGACTGGAAATATTTATCAGCAGTAATATTCACCTTCTACTGTACTGGTTCGTCTCCTTACTCTGTCTGAATAAGTTCCTCGCACAGATCAATAGTCTATGAGGGATGGGCAGAGTAAGTTTAAGAAGGAGGTCGGTCTCTCCTTAAAAATAAAAAAATGAGATCATACCACCAAAAACATATTTTACTCTTAAAAACAACTCACAAGTCAAATGACAAATAAACAAAATGTACAGAAGTTTATGTTGTTTTTAGACATTAAACTACAGTAAATTCAAATTGTGTAACAAAACTTAAATTACTGCCACACATACAGTGGTTTTGAGACTGTAAATGATTTACTGAAATTGGAAGATCTATGAATCAGAATTGACAGCTCCAAGTGTTCCAATTAATTGCTGGTCTCATTAAAAACAAACAGAAATATATGTATCTTTTATTTATAATAACAATATATAGAATAATCTGCTATAGAATAAAAGTTACAATATTGTAACCTTAACAAACTTTTAAAATTTTTTATTTATTTAAATGTGAGCTTGTGTAATATATTTATACAATTCTTAACTTTTCAAAGTTAAATTGCTATTATAGAACTTTTTCTAGTTATAAAACTTTCATTTTGTCTAATGTTTGAAAATTGTGAGCTAAATGTCAGTAAAATTATACGCATTAGTTAACGATATTAGCTGTGTTCGCTAGTATTATTTAATTGTACTACAGCACGGTCACAGTAATCCGAATAAATTTGTTACTATAAAATCATTATTTAATAAAATACTAAACTAAACAATAATATTTGATACACATAATAATAAGCTAGACACGCACAGTAATGAAAAAAATCCAACTATTTACAAACGTCGATTGCTCTGAAGTTTCTTAAAAGCAAATGTTTATATTTTTTAAACATAAACATTATTTATTTTTACATACAGCAAGTAAAAATAAAAAAATTAAACTAATTAAAATTTACCTAATTATTAAAGTAATCTGTTATTTTCATTTGGGATGCTTTGTTTATACTTGCAAGTTGTTCAGACTACCACTATAGTACATAATTCCCCAATTCCAATATAGAGAGAAAAATCTCTTCACTCACTGATTTTTCTTAGAATGGTATTGTTCATCTCTTAATAGAAGAAAACTAACTAATTTAGTTCTTAAAAGTTAAATTTTTTGTTAAACATTTATTTGTAGGTTGTACTGTTTTAATTTCATACACACATATTAGATTTTAAGGTTAGGAGGAACTAAATATTGCTGTGACCTTTACTCAATATTTTGAGTATGTAAAAACCAGATGACAATTTGTACTAAACTACCATTTCTCCCATCACTTGTAAGTCATGATCTAACCACTGCCAACTGTATTTCTGCAATCTATGGGGTGTTTAAGTGCACATTGTAAAGAATGGTTAGCAGCTGTGATTTGTGATAACTCCTCTTGCTAAGTTTGACTAACAAATGTTACTAATCTAATGAGATGTTATAATTTTTAGTGAATTATCTACAATGTACATCTTAACAAATAGTTATTTGTAAACACTGTTAAGTAAAATAATTATCTATATTTTATAAACATGCTCTAAACAATCTAATGTTAATCTGAAATAGACTCACAAAGACTGGATGGACTGGACACAATTTGGATAGGTTATATCAAGTTAGTATGAATATCAAAACAGCCTTTTTCATATTTTGCAATGATTGATTAAAGTCCATAAAAAATGAAGATTAGAGAGTAAACTTTAAAAGTACTTAAGAAAAAAATCTCATGATTTTCATGGGTGTGTTAACACTCCCTTGAAAGTACAATTATCTATATTTATAAAAGAGGAT
This sequence comes from Stictocephala bisonia, assembly GCA_035578905.1. Lineage (NCBI taxonomy): Eukaryota > Metazoa > Arthropoda > Insecta > Hemiptera > Membracidae > Stictocephala > Stictocephala bisonia. Next base: position 4,975,504 of record JAQJVL010000008.1, read on the forward strand.
GTTTGTATATATATATATGTTTGAAGTTTATGCGCTGCCAAACCATCCAACCGATCGCCATGAAACTTTAGGATGTTGTCCTGTATACTCCCGAGATGGTTTCTGTGAAGTTTGATGCAGATCCGTCCACAGGGTCCTGCCCCACGGGCTCCATAAAGATCCCATGTTATTCAAATGGAGAATCTGAATTGTTTACAAAAAACATGACTGTGTGGTTTAATGTAGTTTCACATGCCATAAGCAGATTGAAGTTCTCACAACAACAGTACTGTATATGTTTTGATTTATTGCAGTTCTACATTTCACCTTGAGAGTGTAGCACACACTACTTTTACTTGATCAGGTGATCTGTATTTGGTGTTAACCTTTTTTCCTCGGTAATTAAAACATGTGGTGAAACGTGAAAATAAAAAATAAATAATTATTTGTTTTGCAGTTTACTTTTTATGACATGCCTCCTAAAAAATCTAATATTGGTAGAAGAAGCAAAAATTCTCGAATTCTTTCAGCTATTAGGTTCTAAATCAAACTCAATATTATGACCGGCGAAGCGGGCGGTTACAGCTAGTATAGTATATTACTTAAAGTATATGCTGCAATTTTTTAAGTAAACAACTTGTTCTAAAATTAGTACAATCACAAGTCTGTTGTATTGCTATATTAAAAATATTAATCTTTGGCTATTAATATTTTTTTTTTAAAGGAGAGTCCGATTCTTCATCTTTACCTTACTCTATTCTCCATTCCCCATAAACTACTGATCTGTGCGGGAAACTTATTCGGACAGAGTAAGGGAGCAAACCAGTACAGGAGAAAGTGAACATTCTAATAAATACATTCAGTCTTGGCCGGATTCGAACCTGTGCTATATCTAACCAGGCTCAAAGTCCTGACGCCTTTGACCACTTGCTCGCCCATTGACTTTTACTTCGTACATACATTTATATTATTTATAATTAAAACAATAATTTAAAGTAATACAAAATATGATAGTCGATCACACAATTCTGAAAACTTCAATATAAAGATTTAATTGTGCATTTTTAATCCTTAGTAGAAACTTTGTTATACTAAAACAAAGAGAATTAATATATTATATTTAACTACTTCGTTTTCTCTGCAATTGGGACTGCAAAAAATTTCAATTTTTGAGCAATAAGTTATTACCTATATTTACTTGACTTCACCCTATATTCACATTTAAAGGCAGGTACCAGTACCTGTTTTTGCACGAATGAACAAATATGTTACTTTTAAATTAAAAGCTTGTCAAGGATGCAAAATGATGAACCTTCTTTGAAAAATATTTAAATTTAATTGATTATTTCTCATACTTACCTAAAATCATCATCTTTACTACATAAACCAAAACTAATATCATATTTCCAAAATACTCATAATTATAAATAGCAAATGCATAAATATAATATCTGCATATTCTTTATAGGTTGTAAACTATTAAAATTTACTTTTATTTTATATAACTGCTGTATAAACTTTCATTCTTTGATATGAAAGATTCATTTTCAATTATGTGCTTATAGGTTATGGAATTTAAAACTAGTATTTGATTGTATATTAACTAAATCATAACAATAATAGTTTAGTAATTTAATACAAAGAGACTTTACCTTAGGATTGGATCATCAAGTGTAACTAAAATACATTTGAAATAATTGATCCTCTTTCAAACTAAGACTAGTGTCTGAGGTAACCTCAATTGACAAACCTGAGGACATACTCAGTTCCTACAGGCTGGAACAAGTAGGAATATACTTAGTTTGAAAGAGGATCCATCATTTCAAGTCTCATAACTGGCTCTGTGCATACTTGCCATGGATTTTGACATTCACTTAATAATAGTGCAAGAAATCAGTTTGGTCATTATAAACATGAAGATTTATTGTCTAATAAATAAAGATATCAAAATATTTATTTTTGTTAGTTGATAATAAAACCACTATAGAAAGAAATTTAACAAACTATTCTGGTAGATTGGCATATTAACAAAAATAGAAAACTAGACAAGTTCTTCACTACTATAACAAACCCATTAACTTGTGAATTGATAATTTATGTTATTGATATGTAAACATTTAATTCTATATCAGACAAGAACAAAAGATTCTACTATAAATAACAACTCTATAATTTTACTCGCAAAAATAAATTAAAATGTCTATGCCATTCTGATAAATTAAAAAAAATAAATGTTGATATGAGAACTATAAATTAAAAGGACATTTTTTAAAGATGTTTTAAATTAGGTTAAATTATTTAACATTCCAATTATATTGCATATATAATTGAATATAAGAAAATTCAGTGGAAGTAATGGGATGAGAAATCACCTATTGGACATGCCAACTACTACTCAAAAAGATAATGCCCTGTTAAATGTGGATTTAACAAGTCTATAATGGTTGTTAATTACTGACTATTTCTTAACTAACTAAGATGGATAACATAACATTAACACAGAAAAGTGAGGTAGTTCAGAAATTTACATTTTTAGCATCATAACCAACACATTATCAAAGTAACTATAGTGCAACATAATTTAATAACATGAATTTTTAGGGATTAAATATATATTTTATTTTTGGAAGTATCAATGCTTTTGGTTTGAAAAATGTTCATAGAAAACGCAAACATTCAACTTTTTCAATCCTGCATAGTAGAGTAGTATGTGATATTTTGAAATATTATTATGAAAAGTGTGAGATATTATTATACCCTCCGTACAATAATGAAATATTATTAAACCCTCCAAGCGTTATCCTACTTTTGCGTATACGGAGCGTCCCCATGGTGGCGGATAGAGGAAAGGCCAGTGGATCTGCTTAAACAGTCCTCCCGGCTAGGTCTAAGCGACCCGCTGACCACAAGTAGGTGCGGCCCTCCATTCATATTAGGGGTTGGGCATAGAGCTAACAACCCTATCTTGTAAAACACTATTGTTACGAAACGCCAACAAGCCTCGGAAGTGGATAGATCAAATGGATTAAGACCCAATGGAGGGGGAAACCAGCAGGAAGGCGACCTCTAGGACGACCAAGAATAAGATGGGATGACTAAGTGGGACAGTATGTGAGAAGTCTTGGTGGATACAACTTGTTGGCGAGGCCAAAAATCACCATGGATTTGAGTGGCCACAGGAGTAAGAGTAAGTATTATGAAAAGTGTAAGGCACTTGTTGCTGCTACTACAATGTAAATCAGCTAACTTACAAGTTTAAACAATTAACATTCAGGACAAAATTTTAAATGTTAGCTAGTATTTTATTTTTGAAATTTGTTAATGATGGAGTATCATATGAGGGAGACAAAGGTAGTTGGACATTTGCCATCATTACGTGAAAATTACCAATCACGACGTTTCGATTTGGTAAAACCCAAACCTTTTTTAAAAAAAAAGCGTTGGAAAAAGGTTTAGGTTTTACCAAATCAAAACGTCGTGATTGGTAATTTTCACGTAATGAAGGCAAAAGTCCAACTACCTTTGTCTCCCTCATAGTATTTTATATTGCTCTTGATCATAATATATTTACACACACTCCCTGAACAGTATACCTTGCATTGATAAAATGCATGTTTCTCAGTTAATTATGATTGAATTTTAACCAACTAGGGCTCGGATTTCTAGTAAAGTGTTTAATCTTTTTATTGTTTAGTAACTTTTTGTCGAACTTTAATTTTTGGAGAAATTGTCAGTTAAAATATGGAAATGGCTGTCACTTTTCAATATTTAAACAGTTTTTAAAAACTTCTATGACCTATTAAAAGTACAAAATATATCATCTTATACTAGGGGACACCCCTGCACGTTTCATGTGCCAACCCCACTACTCGCTGCGCTCGTTACACCTCGGCGTTGGTCAGTGACTGTTGACTACAAATAATAGTAAGTTTCAATTCAATATATTGTAAAATCACAGTACTAAATTTATTTATTGTATCTCACTCATATTAGCTATCTATTTATTTGTGGAAACATCCAATGATATTATTTAGCCTATTTCATTTGTTTTTGTTCAACGGCTGAGTGTTAAATAAATAAAATACCTGCATTATATTGCCATTGAAACCTTCAAGTCCAGTTGAGCGGAGCCCTACAATCGAATGTGAATAAAACCACAGTAATGCTTACAACCTTCCCTGGTTTAACATTATGAACGATCTAAACTCCTCAATTAAAAAAAAAAAAAAAAAACCATTGCTTACTTTCCAAAAGCTGTTATAACTTTTTGGAAAGCATTATTTAGATTTGAAGCTATTACTTTACAACTCATTTAAATCTCTCTCAATGTTATTCTTATGGCCAAAAAAGGTACTTTGAGGCCTTCCCATAACCTTCAGGGTGAAAATATTGAAGTACTTTACTGTAAAAAGGCACATTTTTTGATACCTCAGCCGTTTAAATCGATAAGACATAAAGGAGGAGTTGCGTTGGCAAAAAAACCGACTTCACATATTGTATACAAGGATACCAAGTTTAGGCTGTAACTTTGGTAGTTCTTGAATTAAAAATTATCTTAAAAATACATGAACAGACAGATAGGCAAGCAAAAAAAAAAAAAAAAAAAAATCATTTTAGTACCTATGATTTTGGAACTTTGTTTGACCCAAAGAACCATATACTAAGTTTGGGAACATATTTTAAGAACACCCTGTATACATAAATTTTAAGATTTCAGGAGTGATTTTATTAAGACCACATATTTCTTAACCTTCTTGATATTTTTTTTAATTTCTTGTCAGGTTACGGTAGAAACATAATGAATTGTTTTCATTATTACGATTCTTATTATAGCTGTCCATATTTTAAATTTACATGCTAACATTTGTGATATATTAATTAAATCTATTTTTTATTGTAATACCTTTAGAGTTTTTTGTATTGATATTTTGTTTAACTTTGTTAATAATATTCCACATTGATTTGTTAGCATTTTATATCTTTTAAGTTTTCATGGATGTAAATATTTTTCTTTTCTTATGCTGTTTCTACAATATCTAGATTTAAAATATATTCTCGAAGGGTGTGATGAGTTGAATTATTTTGTCCTCAAATTTAATATAAACTCGTATAAGCCAAATACCACTGACTGATCACGATTCCTGAAAAAACACAAAATCTAGGAAAGAGAAACTTGGCAAAATTATTCTTCATGTATCTTAGACATGCACTACGAAAGGATTTTGAAAAATTCTTCTTAGTTCTAAAATGGCGGCTGTTTTAGTGCAGAAATTTTAAACACAGCATTTTTCTATATAGCCTGTAGCTGCTAACAAATTTTCATATTGGAAAATAACTATGATTTTCAATAGCAGATTTGTGATGATCTGCAACATTGTTCCTACAACGTTTTGCTCTCTCTCTCACCTCTTCCATCCTTTGTAGAGCTAGATTTTTAATTTTTGCTTATGACTCAATACGGTTACTATACATACTCTGAAAACAAATCTATACACTTTTCTCTCTCAAAAAAAAACTTTATACCTTATAGAACAAACATAATTTTAAAGGAAAAAATAAAAATTCCTAAAATTAAAGCATTCTTCATATTGTAAAGGCAATAGATCTTTACTTATAATCATACAATTTCGAATTTTCTTCAAGGTAGAGGGTTAATAATAGAAATTACAGTGAGTGAAATCTCTGTCGAGGAATTCTTAAAAAATGTAGAAAGGCCTTTAAAGAAGCTAATTTGTGAGATTTTTTCAGATATTGTACTGAGTTTTTCTTCAGCGACTCCAGGAGATTGTTCATTTGTAAGATGGTTTCTTTTTGTAAAATGACTAAGGTTCTTGAATTAAAAAAAAATTATATTTAAAATACACAAACAGACAGATAGACGGACAAAAAAATCATTTCAGGGCCTATTTTTATAGGAACTTTTTTTCTTATTTTGACCCAGGGAACCTTATCTTTAAGAGGCCTCTAAAGGGAAAGAAAATATAGAATTCATGCGACACTGGTGATAGAAGTTGGAACTACGTCCAGTTTTTTTAGGCGAAGAAGTTTTAATCCGCCTGACAGAATTCAATATAGTTCCTTGAATCATTTCCGGTATAGTAAGTTTTCGTAGTATTTTCAACCGGAAACCCCAGTTACCCCTCTCTCCCACCTGCCACATCCTCAGTTGGCTACACCCGAAATTCTCTGTCAGAATTTATGTTGAGCAGAAAGGCCAATTCTTTTCAACAATTGTCAATTTTCCAGTTAGTACCGGTGTTGCTGCTGTATTTTATTTTTTAACATGTTTTTATGTAATGTTGTTTTTGTAAAAAAATAGTAATATTTGTTTAGAATAGTAAACTTTTTACAGTGAAATCAAATTATTCACTGATAAAATTGGGGGTCTACTAAAAATTGAATTTCTACTTGAAACTTTTTCCAAAATCATAATTCTAGTTAAAATCTTGTTATTCTCAAAATGGTTTAAATTTAAAATAGTTAAGCATAGGCCATACAAAGTGTAGGCCGTACGTATATTCTACAATTGAAGATTTTGATTTATAAACATAAGGATACGCTTTACTGTAAACTGAGTAAATTACGTTACAAAGTATGGTTTTTGTAAATATTCATTAAAGCTGTTGAATTGTGCTCTAAATATTGGTTTTTATGTGGTTAAATATTTAATAAAAGGCATTAATTTGCAAATAAATTTCTATTTCGAATCTTTTTATATTCGGTTGAAGATTAAAACAAAATAATATTAAATAAACGCCACAACAATTCTCAACACACGCTTAAAGCATTAAAGGATACGTTTTACGGAAAACTAAATAAAACACGTTAAAAAGTAATAGTAAAAAATACCGCCTGTCAATTTATTTTACGTTTTATAGTTTTGTACGGTTTATTAACTATTTTTTACAAAATAAACAATGATATCACATAAACTACCATAGTTTTATGGCAATTGCAACATAACACACTAATTTCCAAACATTAAAAAATAATTGAAATGTAGCCACTTTTTTATTTGCTTCTGAAGTATGCTGAATGAATTACTACAATACATGAAAATAACACTACGTTGACAGTTTGGTTTCAAAAAGCAAACATTTTGTTACAACAAACATTTTCGCGGACAGAGACGAAAACCGAAGCGAACGGTATGAATAATATCAATTATAATTAAAATAATATATTATAATCTTGGTCAATTTTCCCATTGCCATGAGAAAAGCAATTATTTTATTTCGACAACAGTTCTTACACAATTACTTTTAAAAAATTTAGTTTTACTGATAAAATTCCTTAGGTACCACCTGTGATTAACTTGGGTAGTATCTGTGATTATTTTGCGTAGAACCCATGTCAACTTGGGTAGTACCTGTGATTACCTTGGGTAGCACCCATGGTCAACTTGGGTAGCCACCCGTAATTACCTCGATTATAAAACGTGGTTAACATGGCTAGCCCACTCGTGACTACCTTGAGTTGGACGCGTGGTCAATATGTGGGATTGTCTTTGGTAGCAGCCATGGTCAACTTAGATAGTACTTGTGATTTTTTTTGGGTAGGATAGGATCTGTGGTGGACAGGACTTGGGAAGTCACCTGTGATTACCTTGAGTAGACCCTGTGGTCAACTTAGGACCTTTAATTATCTTAACAGGGGTTAATATGGGTAGTACCTGTGATTACTTTAGGTAGGACCGGTGGTGAACTTTGATAGTACCTGTGATTACCTTGGGTAGGACCCGTGGCCAGCTTGAGTAGCCACCCATGATTACCTTGGGTAACACCCATGGTCGTAACTTAGATAGTACCTGTGATTATTTTGTGGTCAATTTAGGTAGCCACCCGTAATACCAGTAATCATTTTGAGTAGTACCTGTGATTGACTTGGGTAGCTCCCATGATCAACATGGGTAGTACTCTTGGTCCTCTATGGCAATATCTCTGATTACCTTGGGTAGCACCACCATTGATAATTTTGCTTATTATATGTGATTTGGGTAGCTCCCATTGTCAACTTGGATAGAATCTGTGATTACCTTCAGTATAACCCGTCGTCAACTTGGTTACTATCTGTGATTAACCTTGGACATCACCCTTGGTTAACTTGGGTAGTAACTGTAATTATCTTGTGTATCACCAGTGATCATTTTGGATAGTATCTGTCATTACCTTGGGTAGCTTCCATGGTCAACTTCGATAGCATTTGTGATTTCCTTTGGTAACACCCAAGATCAACTTGGGTAGTCACACCTCATTATCTTGGGTAGTACTCGTGGTCAACTTAAACAGTGCCTGAGATTACTTTGGGTAGGATCCTTTGTGACTTGGGATGCCACTCAAGATTACATTGAGTAGAGCCTGTGGTCAACTTAGGTAGGACCTATAATTATTTTAGGTAAAACATGAGGTCAATTTGGGTAGCCACCCATAATTACGATGGTGAACTTGGTTAGTGCCTGTGATTACCTTGGGTAGGACCCATGGTCAACTTGAGTAGTCGCCCATTATTACATTGGCTAGCACTAGTTGTCAACTGGAGTAACCACTACGGGAGAAACCGTAATTAATTTGAGTAGTCATGCCTAATTGACTTGGGTAGTATCTGTAGTCAACTTGGGTATTATCAGCCATTACTTTGAGTAGCACCAGTGCTAAAAGATAACAAGTGTGATTATTTTGGGTAGCACCCATGGTCAACTCGGATAGTACCTGTGATTACTTTGCGTAGGACCCGTGGTCAACTTGAGAAGACACCAGTGATTACCTTAAGTAGAGTCTGTGGTCAACTTAGTAGGTAAGACCTCTAATAATCTTAGGTAGAACACGGTCAATTTAGATAGCCACCCATAATTACTTTGAGTAGCACCAGTGATTACGTTGTTTAGCACCTGTGGTCTACTTGACTAGCCACAGTGCTAGCCAAGTCTATGACGGGGTGGATGGCCAAGTTTATTACGGATACTATACGAGTTGATCATTAGTGTTAGCCATGTTGATCACGGGTGCTAGCCAAGCCCATTACGGAGGCTGCCCAAGTTGATCACGGGTACTACCCTAGCTGACCATGAGTTTTAGCCATGTTGATTACGAATGCAAGCCAAGTCCATCACGATGACTACCCAAGTTGATCAGTGTGGCTGCCACAAGTTGATCACGAGCTCCCAAATTAGGTCAGTGGATACTCAAGTAATTGAACATTCATTAAATTAATACAAAACCAAACCAATCAGAACATCTTATTTGCGCAATATAATAATAGTTGAACAATTTTACTTCAATACACAATTAACGTCAAAAAAATGCAAATTTCATACAGTATAATACTTATACTGTATTGATAAAAAATAAGTGCAATAAGTAGGCTACGAATGTTATGGTGATCGATTTCGGTAAACCAAGTTTACCTTAATCAATTACCGTTATATTTGTTCAGTTTATATTAATATTGTATTAAATTCATCTACCAACACGTACTATGGTAATAAGAAAACTTATTTAAATTAGTATTTTATTAATTTTCTTCGCATTGCACAATGTTTAAATATCACTTATGTCAAGTTTTACCGTCCTAAGTCTTCTCATTGGCTGTTCAACGGAATACATCGGGAGTGGTACGAGGTTCCCAAACACTAACTCGCCCCATGACTTCAAGTTCACAAAAGGATTGCCGCTCCGCCCCGTCCCCTGGCTGTCATATTTTTCTGTCCTTGTTACAGTTTAGGTAAAATATTTGCTTCAAAGTTACCTTCTTATAAAATTACAAATAAATGACCTAGCATTTCTTCTATCACAACATTAATGAACTATAATAAATTAATAGTTACGACTTAACATTACTGTATTTATATTTTAAAGATAAAATAAAGGCCAGTAGTGACAATGACTTATTATAGATTTACTTATTGCTTTGGTCAAGCCGGAATTATTGAATTAATATTTTAACTGTACGCATTCGTTAATGTAGTTTATATGATTTATTTTATAAAAATGTTGTATATAGATGATTATTACAGTATTTTTCATGACAATAAATATTGTGCACTGTCATTACGAATAAAAATGTTATGCTTTACTTTGTGGTTAGATTGTATCAGGAACCTCATGGGAACGCACATTTTAATTTAAACGAAATAAGCCATTCAAAAGTAATTAGACTAACTCTAAGTAATCAGTCTGTAAAATAATACTGATATCAGTCGTCGTAGGCCTACATTGCATCCATCGATGTTAAATTAAATGAAGAAAGGTTTTTATGAATGAAGTAGTAAAATCCATCCGCGACTAAGAAGTTCGAGGTTTCACCACGGATCTCACGAATCACCGCATTTTTTAGCAATAAATTACCATGCAGGCATTTGCGCGGTCCTACATTGCGGCTACAGCTTTAAAGATATCGATCTGAAACCAAAACTAAATTGAAACCAGATACATTTATGACTAAAATCGCTTTTTAAAATTTCGATAACAGCTCTAGTTCTATTTTGGCACTAGTTTGAATATTGGGTAACTTCAATAACCTATAAAATCGAAATGAAGGAGAATTCGAAAATTCTAAAAAGCGATTTGAGTCAAAAATGTCTTTATCTTTAAATAGATGTTTCATTTATAATTTTACGACAGTAAATAAGGGCAGTATCTTGGACCGTGCAAAGCAGTTTTTACGCTTCTCAGCGTGGGGGTTTAGAGCCCTCTTAAGTTTGGGAACATATTTAACAACCTATATATAAAAAAATTACCCTTCCATTAAGCTGATTTATATAATTAATTCACTTTAAGAACATGGTGTATTTCGTGATGGTTTGAAAAATTCTACACAATAAAACCGATATTTAGAAATGGAAATAAATTAGACTGCATTAACTACAGACCTTTATCTATTTACTGACAACTAGCCAAATTTTGAAGAAAATATTATTAACTTAAATTCCTCAGAAAATAAAAAAGAAATTATATCAGAAAACTATTTGGATTCCAAAGAAACAAATTAACAAGCAATCTAATTTTTCAAACAACAAACAACTTATTAAACTGTATTGACAAAACTCATCAAATATCATTATTTATGGATCTGAAAAAGCTTTTGATTTGGTACCTCAAGATCGACTGTTATTAAAATTAGAAAAATCTGGAGTTAGGGCAACAGCTTTATATTAATTTAGATCATAATTGAGGAACAGATTTCAAACTACGTGAATTGATTTATATGGCTGTTTACAATTTCAACTCTTTTTCTCTTAAAAGTTGCGTCTGGTGCTCAACAAGGATCAATTTTAACTCCTGCGTTATTTACATTTTATATAAATGACAAGGGGACACCCCTGCAACCTCCACTTTCCAACCCTATCACTTACTACACTTGTAGGAGAAGTTTGGCCTGCAGCCTCACGTGGGAATCCTGCTTTTAGCCCCTTTGTGCAATTGAGTCTAGTGAGGAAGCTCGCACTACGGTCTCCCCAAAACCCTCTGCTATACCCCAATTATGGGCTTGGCCTGTTGCCTCGTGGGGAATCTTGGCCTACAGCCTCGCTGAGGCGCTTTGCTAGAGCCCCATTTGTGGAACTCAGCCTGCGGCTTCGCTGGGACACTTGGTATGTATCATTATGAATTTTGGTTTTCGGGGAGTGGAGCTCACAAAAACAATCTTATCTAAAATTTTATGGTATATTAGTAATTAAGAGAAAAATACATTTAATTTGATTTCATACATTCAAGTTTAAGAGATAAACAACTGTAATTTGATAACCCACTATCATATAATGGGTTTTATTAAGTTTTTTAAAATGGAAGTTATGCTGCTGCACCTTGTATATAAATTTTGTATTTTTTTAGATTATGCAATTATAAAAAATATTTAAAACAATAAATGATTATGATGAACAATGGTTTTACAAACTCTTACACTGCTTTGTGATATCAAGTTATGCCTGTCCAACTAATAATTATTAATAAATACATTTTCTGAATAGCATCTAACCTTGTGGTCTAATAGCAGTTGGCACAGATCTTCTCCTGATGTCTGTATGGGTTGTGTGCAAGTCCAGTACATTAGCGATTAAATTCAAGTAAAAACTCTTTAACAATATCTCGTAAACAGAATAGAACAAAAACTTCAATATACATTCTATTTGTTTATTTACATAATTACAAATATCTTTTAACACATTTATTTACCTTCATTAAACAAAAAGCCTTAAAATTCAGTAATATACAAGAGAAACAGCCAGTCTTGGAAGATCAATCTTAAAATTGTATCATCAAAATAAATATCTTAGAAAATTATCATGTTTTTAACATTTACTATCATGTTTCTTTACAGTAATTAAATGGTAACATTCATGAAATGTTTTACATTGATGAATGAGTAGTCATCAATTTCATGTTGCCATTGTAAAGTCATTATCCCTTTGATGCAAACAAACTCCACTCCAGTCTCAGAGAAACTACTGAGAATGCCACATCACAGTATCGTCAAAACATCTGGTTATCTTGTAAATATTGTAGATAGTACCTTAACGCGGTTGTCACCGGAAAATTTAGATTCTAGTTATGACACCGGCCTAAGTTCTAAGAAACAATACTATATTTAATAGTAAAATTATGAAAAGCTACCAAAATGATGCAAAATCCAAGCAGCCAAACAAACACTCAATTGTTTCTACTCAATCTTTCCAACAGATAGAGCAGAAAGGCCATTTTACATACTACACAGATTATACTGAAAACTACTGGTGACTATCGCAAAGTTAAATTTATCTTTTCTCTATATTGAAGAGTGTTCGCTTTTTTAACAGAAAGCACGAATATGCATGTTGACAAAGTCATATTTTTTAAATCAATTTAAAGATTGATTTGTGTTGTAATTTCTTCTATATTTTATAATTAATTATTACATTCTTCCAACATAATTTATATCAATGTGCTATGATAGTATTAACATTAATTTTTATAATGAAGGGTACAACCAACTGGAAAAATGTTGTTTCCTACAGGCTTCATTTTACCAAACGCATCAAGGGATGTTTTTTTTTTTTTTTTTTTGTTAAATAAAAGAAAATTACTAAGAGTAGATATAAATAGTTAAGTAATAAAATGACAAAATTGTACTTTGGATGTATTCTAATTCCTAATATATCAAATAATTGGGCTTAGTTTGCCTTAAAAAGCGATCATGAACTTTATCTCAAATATTTACACTTATAAAAATATTCAGGCATGACTTCATAAAGAGAACAAAACAGGAAAACAGCATGTATATGAGGAATTCCAATAAATAAAAAATGTGAGCATTCACTTTAGCAGCCAGTCTGCAGATTGAGTAGAGATAAAGACTTTGTGATACATGGCAGCGTGTTCATGTTGTGTGTTAGTCCAAGACAAAACACTGTCTCCAACAGAGGCACTGCCACTTCTGCAACAAAGGATTTGACAACTATTTAACTTGGTAACAAAAGTTCTACTCCCTCAACAGTTACAAGTTAGCTAAATTGGTTAGCCTTATATTTGTTATGTTAGGAAAATGTCTGCATGTTTAAACATTGTTAAGTTTCAATCAAGAACCTTCCTTGAATCATAGTTTAATGGTTCATAATTACTTTATATCGCTTACTTTTATACAGGTGAATATAGAATTCTATGTCTAATTTTCAAGCAAAAGTGAAGGGATTTTACTAAGTCAAAATGTTTTAGCATTATTTAACTGAAAGTTTATTGGATAAGGAAAATTTTACATGGTTATGCTGTTACTGTACTGACCTTGAGAGCAAACTACAACCTCGTGCAGTCGTTCCAGGACGGAGGATACAACTTCATACTGTCCGCTGTTGAGACAGGAGAGGTAGGCTGGGAGAGCTGAGGAGGCAGAGGTGGGGCTGTGTCTTAGGTGGCGACACAACAATGCGTGCGCTAGAGACCGAACTGTGGAGGAGGGAGACTGTATCAGCTCACAGAGATCACTGAACGCTGGAGACAGAAGGGCAGGTCGGCGGACAGACAGTTGCTCTAACTCCTGGAGGCTTGCCAACACATCTGGAAATTTTACTGACCCATGAATCTAGTATACTAATGCAATTTTTAAGGTGAAGTAAGCACATTTAGTTAATATTAAATACTTCAACTTATAAGAGGCTTAAAATACTACACTATACTAAATTTGTATGGTAATTAACTTTAAAGGTGCTTAGTTGTTAGATTTCCAAATTATATTAAATAACGGTAAACTTGATTATCAGCTGGCAAATAGTATTTATAGGCACTTTGATAAGAGGTAATATAACTAATTGTTCATTAAAAAAAAAAACAAAATTATATGAGAGAAGCAATTATCAATTTTTGGAAGCGATGATTGGACCAAGCCCATTTTCGAAGATCGGTTTTCTAGATAAAACAGTTAGAGACAAAATGTTAGAAAATTGTTGTGACGTCTATTGATTATTTTGTTCAATTTCTTTACGTATAAACACAAAGAGAATATTTTTGATGGTACCTGAACCCTTGAGCCCTAGAAGTATGCTGTCCCACTGCGGTGGGAAGGAGTCTGCTGGAGTGGGAACTGTAACCAGGACTTCACTTCCACCACCTGGGGCGTCTCTCACTCCAGACATCATGATGCACACACTGCCGAGGCTGTGATGATGAGTCTGCAGTTCACTGAAACATTGCCATTAAGGAGAGTAAAATATACCACACACAACTCCTCAAATTTTGCAGTTGAATTTTCTAATATACTTTCTGTTTAACGTAGTATACCCTTTCGTAAAAATAATCTTTCTTGTTCACCTCACAGATAGTTTAGTTATCTTTACTGTTTTAGGAGTGATTAGTAAATTTCCTCATCAAAATAAAAGTTAAAACAAAAACAGAACCAATAGACTTTTTTTTATGTCCAAGCTCATTTAATGTGACTTACACAATCAAAAATGTTCACTCTTTGCGTACTCATTAATGTAATATGAAAATTCCACAAACACACAACCAGCTACCATTTCTGAATAATTTTCTTATCTTATTGAGAATTATGAGAAAATATGTTTACAGTAGAACCTCCGTTAAGCAAAACCCTTTCAACCGAAAAGGCAAAATAACACTGATATTTTGCAGCATGTGGCAATACTATTGTCTATGCCGGGCCGAATCCTCAAGCGCCAGCCAAGGTCATCGCCCTCTGCTTTGTTGTCTGTCGGGCCGTATCTATCGTTAGCTTACTCACTGGCCCAATCCACGGAAAAACCCGGCCGCGCTTATTAGTCACTGTCAGTCTATACTGAGGAGCAGTCAGTCTGTGTGTGTTGTTCAGAGTTCTTGTGTCGATCGCGAAATTTAGTGTCAGTGATTTCCGAACTGTTCAGTGTAGTTGTACTGTATTGTTTTACTGTACATTATCATTTTAGTTCATTTTGTGCTACAGTATATCTGTGAAACAGAAGAGATTGGTAATAACAATTGAAGATAAGTTAGAAGCGATTGGAAGAATAAAAAACGGTGAACTTCTGAGAAATATTGCAGCTAATTTGGGTGTCGGAGTTTCAACGGTTTGTGATTGGATGAAAAACAAAAGGAAGTTTGAGCAACATGTTTCAAAGCAGCCGAACAAGAAAACCATGAAACTGTTTCAAAATGAAAAAGTAAATGAGGCCACTTTTTTGTGGTTTACTCAGCAACGGGAAAAAGGAATACCGCTGACAGGACCAATAATCCAGGAAAAGGCTAATCTGCTTTCGGAAATTATGGGGGAGGCAGGTGACTGATTTAAGGCTAGTTCAGGTTGGCTAGAAAAGTGGAAATCTAGGCACGGCGTTTGTCAAATAAACGTTTGTGGAGAGAAGCTGTCTGCTGACGCTAATGCGGTAGATGTTTATAAAACTGAATTGGACGAGTTTTTAGAAGATTACACTAAAGACCAAATATTTAATGCTGACGAAACAGGCTTGAATTTTAAAATGCTACCCAAGAAATCGCTTGCATCCAAAAATGAAATGTCTGCTCCTAGACACAAAATGTCCAAACAAAGACTGACAGTTATGTTGTGTAGCAATGCTTCTGGTAACCATCGTCTGAAGCCTATGGTGATAGGCAAATCAAAAAAACCTAGGGCGCTAAAAGATGTTGCATTAAAATGCTTTACCAGTTTTCTATCGTAACCAGAAAAGTGCTTGGATGTAGAGTGATCTCTTTACTGAGTGGTTCAATGATCAGTTTGTTCCTATTGTTGAGTCATTTTTGGCATCAAAAAGTCTCCCCAGAACGGCTGTGTTATTAATCGATAACGCTACAACACACCCAAAAAATCTTAAGAATGGTGAAATTCTATTTCGTAAGCTTAAGCGGCTGGAGTCATTATTAACAACTAGTTCTTCCGGTGTCAACCGCTCAAAGGACTATTTACAATATGTACAGTTCCAGACGTTTCGCCCATGCTACGATGTGGCATGTCTCAGCCTGACCACTGAGGATGCCACATCGTAGCATGGGCGAAACGTCTGGAACTGTACATATTGTAAATAGTCCTTTGACGCGGTTGACACCGGAAGAACTAGTTGTTAATAATGGTGAAATTATTGTAAAATTTCTTCCCCCCAATGTGACGAGTCTGATTCAACCTTTAGACCAAGATGTAATATTGAGCATACTTTTTGAGAGTACTATTACTGGAGACAAATGATTCGAAAACTGTCACTGAAATACTTAAAACCATTAACATTAAACATGTGGTTTATTGGTGTGCACAGTCATGGGATAAAGTAAAATCGTCAACTCTTTGATCAACAAGGTCTTTGATGGGTTGTTCTGTCAAGACGATAACAGTGAAGAAACTGAAAATGTCGAAAACATACAGTCTGGTTGAAAATATATCAGGATGTGAAAATATCAGCGATGAAGAAGTAAGAGAGTGGTTGAATGGCGATGACTCAGAGATGGACTTCTCAGACCAAGACATTGTTGATAAGGTTCTGCCCAGTGACCAACACAATAGCGATGCAGACGATGAAGATGGTGACATAGCAGAAAGCAGTAGAGACACAGCAGATGACACAGCAAATGCACTACAGGTACGGTTGTATGTTTTAATTTATTGTAGGGGTTAACAAATCTTTAAGTTTCATGTACCGTATGAACTTTAATGATAACCTACTGTACTGTATATCATTTAGGTTAAGTTATTTTATTCAACTGTCCAATTTACAAAAACATGTACTGCATTACTGTAGGTATTTGTAGGTTGCTTTGCGATTTTTGGAACGATCGGACGAAGCTACACCAGCTGACAAGTTACTTATGAAACGTTGGAGAGACATTGCTGCTAGGAATCGTCAAGTGAAAAACAGAGAAAGATTTTTTTAAAAAAACAGTATTCCTACTTTATTGTGTTTACATACAGTACTGTAATTTTAAATTTAACATTTTTTAGTGTACAGTAGGCCTAAGTGTGTACAGTACTGTATAAATAAAATAAACCTGTCATTTTAAATACGTTGTTGGTCAATTCTTTTCATTTTAAACACCGGGTACACCCTCACTTTTTAACCGAAATTTTCGTTATTCGAAACAATCTTTCCCCACTTTATTTCGGTTAACGGAGGTTCTAATTATTAATACAAGTAAAATAATAATTTTTTCACAACATTTAAGGAGCTATTGTGGATGAAAGAATAGTGCTTTCAATTGACTAATAGTGAAGAACAATATTAAACAAATTAAGCTAAGAAATAAAAGTTTTTAAAAAATTCTTAAGTTTGTTTGAGGAGTCCTATACTTGTCATCTGATCTTGTTATATATTTGTTTGTATAAAATTTTGTATCTTACCAAAATTTGTTGTTTACATTTTTAAAAACCCTACCTAAAATCTTAAAACAAAAATATCTCGGTGATAAAATCTTCAATAAACAAAATAAAAAGCGATGATGCAGAGAAACAATTCTTTTCTAATTGTTCTAATTAAACGTTTTTGGATAATGAAAACTGAACATATATGACTCATTGCACTTTTCTTTCCTTAGAATACCTTATTAGAGAAGCTTGAGTTTGAAGGTATCTCAGGGCTTCTTCAGCATTGTGTCCAATGTAGGCTTTCAGCAAGTTGACAAACCTACTCAGCATGGTTCCCACGTCCTTCAAGTGACCATGTTGCTAAAAAAATAAAAACTTTCAAATGATAGTAATATAAGTACAGTATTCTATTTGTTGTTATGGTGAAGATACTAAGCTGTAGCTTTGTGAATATGAAATGGAAATATCCGATTTTTAATTGACGAGAGCAATCTGAAGGTTATGCCGAAAACTGAGTTATACGTGTGACTGAGGCAGACATTAATGTGAGAGCCATAGTGATCAACTAACTGGTGGTTTACATCTACAATCAGAATAAACTATAAAGAATCTATTTCTATTGAAACAAATCTACTCCACCTGAGCGGGGAAAACAAGAGACTAATAACTATTCATCCATGTGAAAATATTACAGATAAATTCTAACTGTTAGGAAATATAACTAACTATATTAAAAAAAATCTGCAAGAAATCTTATGTGTTTATAATGTATTAACTATCTTAACTGTACATTGAAAGGAAGTGAAGGGCAGAGCAGACAGGCCATGAGCAAAATTGTGATACATTATTCTATTTAAGACTACTCGTAAAATATAAAACATTAGATTGAGCAATTATAAAACACTATATTAAATTACAAGTTAAACATTAATGTTTCAAAAACATTTTCACTTTCAAAATACAAACATCTTTTTGCAACAGAGTAAAACATTATTTGTATCTTCCTTCTAACTGTGCAGCTTAACTGTCAAACGACTGACAATATCAGATATTTTAGTTCTCTTTAAGCCTACAAATAGCTCAATTTAGATTCTTTTTTCTTGCATTATAAGAATTGACAAGTCTGATTACTTTTACTTTACCACATTTTACTGTACACAAAAACTAACTTAAACAATTACAGCACAAGACAAGACATCCATAACCACAACACCCGTTCCAAATCCATGATTGATGTTCCACAGCATAGACTCAGTAAAACCTCTCACTCTTCTCAAATAAATGCAATAAAATTTTTCAATAAACTACCACCTTCTGCTCGAACCATTCCTTTCAAAAACTTCAAATCTAAAATATATGACTGGCTAGTTTGTAACACTTTTTATTCCATTCAAGAGTTTTTACTGTGTGACGTTTCAGTTATTGTATTATCTTTATAACTCAACGGAAACTTAGCATAGCTATATATCTTTATTAAAAAGAAAAATTAGGTTTAATGTAACACAAGTGACAATGCCTATTTCATGTATACTTATGATCAATGGCAATAAAGAATTTGAATTTGAATTATCCATGGCCGTCGACAAATAAGTCTATCAATTATTTAGCATTGTATTTTAAGGTATAAATTGGAGTGAATTCCTTAATTTTTACATAAAAATATATAATTTTCCATATAACAAAAAATACACTATAATACATCATTTTTACTTATCAAAGTAACAACTTTGAATTAAAAGCAAAATTGCAACTAAGAATTTTGGAAATAAAACAATAACTTAATATTAAATAAAACATATTCATACATACTTTAAACAAAGCAAAGTATGTGTCAAAGATACTATGGAGTGGGTTGGTGTACTCTGCCCGGAAGAGATGAGGTTTGAGCAGTTCCAACAGACCCAGCACTTGAGTAAACAGTGAAAGATGATTACGTGACCGGAAAACTGGAGATTCAAGATGAACTCGACCTCTTAGAGCAGCCGACAGCATTGTTAATTGTCTAATTATAAACACAACATTAGTAATTTTATCTCTATAACTGTTTAAATTTTTATATTTTATATATCTAGTTAGTTTCATAAATTACTCTTATATTCTAGATTAAGTAACAGTTGGGAGTTCACAAATTCAAATTCTTGTACTGTCTAAAAACATCTGATAAAATTACAATGTACAAAGACAGGATATTTGTCATGATAGAACAATACAGTTGATTGAAGACAATAAAAGCAACAATCTAAATTATTCTTTGGCCCTTCTTCACATGAGGACACTTGATTTATCACTTAAAATGTTGCTTATTGAATACCAAGGCACATAATACATATATACCTACTATCGAGGATAAATCAAAATTAACATCTTATTCACTATATGTATAATGGCATTACTGCTTCCTTTTTGCAGATTTGGTATGCTTTTTTGCTGATTGCATAATTGGATGGTATCTCGACAATAATAAAACTATAACTAATTGCTCAAAAATAATAAGCAATGTTAAATATTTACAATATTACAAAAATGTTTGCATAATTAAGAACAATATAACATCAACTAGTTAAATAATGGGCATGTGTTTTTTCTTAAAATAAACTATGATTCAATAATAGGTAGCTCTTCTTGTCTACAATATGATCTACAAATGTTGTCTTAAAGTTATGTTGCCAATCTCTAAATCCATTGTTCTTCTTAACCCCAGATGCCAGATATGCAGTCGAAGTGAGAGACGTCCTAACCAGACCACCAACCTCTGGGAAATACGACAAACTGAAGGCGGAGCTCATTCAGCGCCTCAGTGCATTTCAAGACCACAAGACAAGACAACTGCTGGAACATAGATAGGAGACCGCAAGCCTACCCAGTACCTCAGACACTTCCACGCCCTCGCCGACACCGTAGTTCCTGATGGTGTTTTGAAGCCACTTTGGCTGACAAGACTGCTTGTCAGAACCCACCCGCCCACCCATACACATACTGTGGTATTGACCCACCCGCCCACCCATACACGTCCAGTGGTATTGACATCTATTGTTTATTTCTAATCCGTTTTCTTTACACCGTTGTTATAAAGTTTACATACTGATATATGTATGTCCCACCCTCCCACCCATACACTTACAGTGGTGATGTCCCACCCTCCCACCCATACACGTACATTGGTGATGTCCCACCTGCCCATCCATACACGTACAGTGGTAATGTCCCACCCATACACGTACGGTGATATCGACCCACCTGCCCGCCCATACACGTACAGTGATATCAGCCCACCCATACACGTACAGTGATATTGATACCACCCGCCCGCCAACGCCTACACATACAGTGGTATTGACTCACCCGCCCACCCCTACACATACAGTGGTATTGATCACCCGCCAACGCCTACACGTACAGTGGTATTGACCCACCCGCCCACCCCTACACATACAGTGGTATTGACTCACCCGCCAACGCCTACACGTACAGTGGTATTGACCCTCCCACCCCTACACGTACAGTGGTATTGACATACCCGCCAGCTCCTACACGTACAGTGGTATTGACCCACCCGCCCACCCATACACATACAGTGTTAGTAACCCACCCATTTTTACCATTGATACCCATGATACCATTGATACTGTGGGTATCAATACCACTGTACGTGTATAGGTGGGCGGGTGGGTCAATACCACCGTATGTGTATGGGTGGGTGAGTGGGTCAATACCACCGTATGTGTATGGGTGGGCGGGTGGGTTACACTGTACATAGTTATGTAGTCGAGCTCTGTATGCTATTAGTATAGTACTTTATTTGTACTGTATTGATGTACCGTTGTTAGTTAATTTTTATTATTTTAGTTCGAAGTGTCAGTTAGACATTATGTAACCACTCCCTCCTTCGACATGTAATACGAAACCTGACTGCAGCTTTCCGACCATCACCAGCAAAGTTCTTTGTTTGAGTTACATAATGTTAGCGAAAGTGGTGGTGGGGGTTAGGTTAGGTTAGGTAATGAGTCAATATCACCGTACGTGTATGGGTGGGTGGGTCAATATCATCATACGTGTATGGGTGAGTGGTCAATATCACCGTACGTGTATGGGTGGGTCAATATCACCGTACCTGTATGGGTGGGTGAGTCAACATCACCGTACGTGTATGGGTGGGTGGGTGGGTCAATATCACCGTAAGTGTAATCTGTGTGAAAAGGTCTTCTAGAATTATAATTTATTACAAACTTGCAGTTTAATACGTTTCTGAGTTTTCTTTGCAACTATATTTGTTGTTTTGTAAATATAGTTCACAATATGTTCACAAGCCATTCTAGCAACACAACAGAATGCTGATCTTGATGCTCTGGCAGTGCTCGCTGACGCTGTACTGGATACCAGTCCTTGACCCCAAGTAGCGGAGGCCAACACGATCAGCGTCATGGAGGCCATGATGCAGCACCTCACCATATTGATGACAGAGAAGATTGGGGAGGTGGCTATCACTTTGAGGAAAGAAATTGCAGCCGTTAGTGACGAGTCACGACCGTTCCCACTGCTCCTCGGGCTCGCGATCTAGCCCTCATCCGCGCTCACGCTCCAGCAGCCGGCATGAAGATGGTGTGTGCTGGTACCATAGGAGGTTTGGTGGCCAGGCCAGCAATGTACCAAACCCTGCCAGTACATCGCCAGAGATCCGGGAAACGATCAGGAGGGTCACTAAAGGCGGCCAGTGATCCTGTGCTCATCATTCCGCCGCCTCTTTATCACTGACAGAGTGACAAAACTGCAGTTCCTTGTGGACACTGAAGCAGATGTATGTGTATATCCAAAGTATATGCTACAAGGAAGAAGGTTGAAAAGTGACTATGACCATTTCGCAGCAAATAATACCTGGATCGTTACCAACGGATTAGTGACGTTGAGCCTGGACTTCGAACTCATTTTATAGACGTGCATTCATGTGGCATTTTATAGACGCAGATGTGGCCAGACCTACGCAGTCTCATGGCATATAATTGTGATCTGTGTGGAAAAGCAGACCTACAATAGACTGATATTGACTGTAACGGCAGTCTCATGGCATATCGTTGTGGTCTGTGTGGAAAAGTGTGTGGTCTATAATAGGAGTGGATTTCCTGCACCACTATGATCTTCTGGTAGATGTACATCATCAGCCTTTGGTCGACCAGAAGACGTCATTGATTTCAAGTGGTTTAGCAGATCATCGCAGTTTGGTAATTAGCATTAAAACCATTAATTCTAACTTTCCATCTGTATACTCTCAACTATTTCAAGACTATACAACACTCACTAGGCCATCCGATAAACCAGCTCTACCGGTCAAGCATGACAATCAACACCACATCCGTACCACTGCCGGCCTACCAGTCTTCTGCAAGCCGCAGCACCTAGCCCCTGACAAGCTCAAGTTAGCCAAGATGGAGTTCAAACCCTTGGTCCAAATGCACATTGCCAGATCTTCATCAAGCAACTGGTCATCCCCCCTCCACACGGTCCCTAAAAAAGGCTCTGACTGGAGACTGTGTGGTGACTACAGAGCCCTCAACTCCAGAACCATCCTGGACCACTACCCAGTGCCCAACATTCAAGATTTTGCTCATCTACTCCACGGTACAACGGTTTTCTCAATAATAGACTTTGTACGAGCATACCATAAAATTCCCGTTAATCCAGAAGACGATCCCAAGACAGCTATCACTACTCCGTTCGGCCTCTTTGAATTCCCCTACATGACTTTCAGACTCTGCAACACAGCACAGACCTTCCAGCGCTTCATCGACGGTGTTTTAAGGGGTCTCAACTTCTGTTACGCCTACATCAATGACATCCTTGTGGCATCAGTCTGAGGAGCAGCACAGGACTCATATGCGCATGCTTTTCGAATGTCTCTACTCCTATGGTAGCTTGCTCAACTCCAACAAGTGTGTTTTGAGTGCCAAATGCGTCAACTTTCTGGGGTTCCTTGTTTCCGGAGAGGGAATCAAACCTTTGCCTGAAAAGGTGCAAGCTGTGCTGTCCTACCCTGCGCCAAAAACTGCTATAGACCTCAGACGCTTCATAGGAATGCTGGATTTCTACCGTTGTTTCTTGCCCAATGCTACTTCATTGCAGAGCCCACTACACGACCTTCTGAAGAAACATGTGAAGGGCAACGCACCTGTGAACTAGACTACCCAAGGCGAGCCTCAGCTACTGGGCGGGTCGCAGGTGCGGATAGCGAACGTTCCATCTTGTCTTTGACGGGGTGAACAACTGCGAATAAGGGGCAACCCCAATAAGCAGTCCCTGACCAAGATTCGCAGGGGCAGCTGAGGTGTGCAGCTGATGGGAGTAGTGACCTTGCGGACCCTGCACTCAACACCACACCCAACTCAAACAAGTACATGACACTCTCTCAGGGGCTAGAAGTAGGAATGGAGGCACCAAACCGCGGGTACCATGACTCCAGGGCTCTTGAGGATACAGTTGTTAAAACCGGGATGGCACACCAGGCTGCCATATAGTACAGGGGCCCGACCTGGCTTCACCAGCATGTGGTGGCTGATCAGCTGGCGAAAATCCCGATCCTGTTTACACTGCTAGTTGGTGACTGGATGGGACCGTGTAGACAGGCTAGGGGGCCACTTCCGAGGCCACAGGGGCCCTTGGGGATGTGGATATGCTTAGGGGGGGCAAAAGAAATCTGGATGGCCCTTGGGACATCGAAACTGACACACACCCACAAAACATATAAAAACTCTTATAGATCAAATGAGTGCAACTAAAGAAGGAAAAGTTTTAAACGTGCCAGAGGTGATTGAGCAGCCCAGCTCAGAGGTGGAGGCAGACAAGGGCTGCGAGTCTTTGGACCCTGCCCAGTCTGGCAGCATTAGGACCACGCAGGAGGTCTTTGAGGCATTCGTGCGTGAGTTTCAGGCTCATATGGACGAGGATGAAGAGTCTCTCTCATCCTCTCCACACCCTCTCTCCCTAGAGGTGCAAGCCCTGCACAAATGTGTGGACTTGCTGAATCTGGGGGAGAAGGGGGAGGGGATGTCAGTGGCCCAGGATCCGGGGAAACCTGGACCTGGAACACTGGCAGATCCTCTGCGCAAGAGGAAAAAGCCCAGTGGGGCAGAGAAAAGGAAAAGGAGGAGGGCGAAAGCCGGAGATCTGGTGCCGGAGGCAACGGGGAACCAGGCCGGCGCTAAGGGCAACCTACAGTGCACGTCAGGGAACCCTGCTGAGGCCCGGAAAACACCTGGGTCCCTGGATCGTATAAAGCCTGCCTAGTTCATGGCTGATGAAGACATTGTGCAACAAACATCTTCAGCTATGGCCACAGACCCTCCACATGTGCTTTAAATGAATGGATTCATAAAACAAATGAATCTGAAAAACATGAAGGTATCACTGATGAGTTTTTTGTGTTTTATTTTAGTGGTCTTGGATTTTGCTTTTTCACAGAAATGTTATTGTTATATCATGTACATTAGAACTTTTGTTCTGGATAGAGGATTGATGCTAACAAACAATGTGAGAGATTGTTGAAAACTTTGTTCAATGTTAGAGAAAACATGAAAATCATTTTCACCTGAAGATGGACTCAAATTACACTGTAAGAAACACTACAAACAAGTATATTTTTGTTACTTAAAATTGAATTCGACAATATTTTACAATCGTTATTAATCTATTAATCACTCACCTGAGTACCAGTAAGGGGTGAGTGGCTGTCATCTTCCTGGTGGCTAGATCCAGGTCCTGGGCCTTGCGCCACCAATCCTTAGAAGGAGGAGTAGAGGACAATGCAGTCAATAGAGTGTGAGACATGGTGTCCAAAACACTGCTCCCAGTCACTATAAATATAATATACTAAACATCGCAACTTATTAATAATATTAGGACAAGTAAAATGAGAGGGCGTGTGCCGAAACATTACTATATATTAGATATACACTTTTTCTCCAGAATTAACTCCAAGAATTAAAAATTATTAAACACTGTATAGTACTATGGCATGTGAAGTAGTGCTGCAACTTACAATACTTAGAAATTTAGACTGTCCTGATCTTAGTCTCCCTAACAACAACAAAGCGCCCGTTCAGTGATTAACATATGTGAGGATTTGACTGCTTCAGTCTAGCTTACCTGTTTTGTGTAATAGCTTAGGTTGTGCAGAAAAGAGAACTAAGCATTATGCCTGTCACATAAATACTATTTAGGCCAGATTTCAAGATCACCTGTAAGGGACTCAGTTTGCTATTCAGCTATTATTAGATGGTTTTTTTCTCAGGGTCAGTTGACTTTAGTTAATAACAACAACTAAATGTCTTATCTAAACTCGTAAAAACTCATATCTTAATAATGATTAACAGTAAATTAATACTAAAAAGTATTTGTTTACTTATCATTAAAATCAAACAATCTATACAATTTACAATTAATGTCCAGTGAAATTTGGTCTATCTTATGAACACGTAAAAAAAAAAAAAACTTATTAAAGTGCAGAGTTGCTTTTCATATCTCTGCTTTTGCACTGAAATAATTCTTAAAAATGGAATTTAGTAATAATAAATTACAACTGGAAATTAATTTTGGAGAAATGAGTTGAAATATTAAATTAAACTGAACTAGTGGCTTGTGGGGGCAAAAGCCCCTAAATAAATAACATTAAAATGTTGCTGTTAAATATGTACTGAATAATATTTAATTATTAATAGTTTTTAAAACTCACCATCATCTGTACAAATTAATAAGCTGTTAATTATTGTTGTGTTAAAACTTTTCTGCACACTATATTTTTTTTGAAATAGTTGTCTGTTTTGTCGTTTTGGTCAACTGTATTTTCAAAAAACAATTTAATTCCGACTGGGGATTTTAATCTACAAACTAAATGCAACATATAGTTGCCCATGTGTAAATACCAGCTTCTTAATGGTTTGGCCTTGTGCCTTGTTAACTAGAGTATAAAACATTAACAGCTGGAATATTTAATGTGTCTTATTGTCTGGACTCAATAAATCAGAACGAAAGTTAGAGGCCTTCTTCACATAAGATTTATATGGGAACTTTGAAGGCCAATGGGGTGGATCCCTAAAGGTGAATTGTGTATTCTTTCCGCCATCTACAACATCAGAGCTTTAAAATGAGTTATTTCCGAAGGCCGTAGGTAGAATGTAGCGCTTGAAATTTTAACGCAACCGATTTGCCTTAAGAAATTAAATATATACATAAAAAAAATAAGCCCATGATGCAGTTTACCCAAATATATCAGGCAACTGCCAGATTTAATTATGCAACAAATATGTATAAAGGGCAAAATACCAAATTGTGACTGGACGTTTCATTACAAATGTATTCCCTGAAAAATACATTGTGACCCTCATATTTATACATTGTAATTTGATATATGCTTACCAGAAATAGAGGCATTGCTGAGATACTTTTCCAATTCAGAGTCACTCAGTTGCGTAATGATGCTGGGAACACGTAAATAGAGCTGGACTAACAGTTGGCGGCACATCTCACTATGTTTTCTGGAACCGAATAAAAAAAAGTCAGGTTGTGAATTTTCAATCATCATGCATTTAACATCAAATGTTTAGATTAAACATAGGTTTCTGCTGTATACAATGTTTCTTGCTGGTAAACTCTTCAAGCAAATGTAACAATCAAAATACAGTGGTTCTCATCAGTTAATAAAACAATTAAGCATTAAAAACATCAAAAATAAACTAAAAATCCAGAGCAAAGAAAGAAAGAGCAGGTACTATTATTTTGAAAATTGTAATTTTGAGTCTATTATACTTTTCATCTCCAATTATTAAGTTAATCAACATTTATGTACTGAGAATAATAGCCTGGATAACATTTGTTTGTGAAGAAAAACACAATTATTGAGAAACACTGTTTTTGAGAATCAATATTTGTAATGATAGTCTAAAATGGGGAATTTCGTTATGAAATCCAATTAAGTATATAACAAATATGTTAAGTATTAGTTCTAAACGGAGTAGTTTCCTTAGTTTTACTTGCAAATTAGGATCGAGGAACTTAAATTATGTACAAAATCAGACTTTAATCAGCAATTAGGCAATGTTCTTAGCAAGTTGCCATTTCTCTAAAATTGCTTTGCACTGCTTAGGCAATTCCAATTCCTTTACCCAAAGAGAATATGGAATGTAATTAATCTAAGTCCAGCTTTTCAAAACATATACTTGAAATGCACGTTTTATGATTAAATTAATCAAACTCATTGGTGGCTGCATTAATCACACAAAAAAATTGTAAGGACAAGTCTTCAATTTTCAGTTATGAAGAACTGGTGCAATTGAATACACAGTCAAAATTGCATTAGTACTCTACAAACGCTATTCTGGTCGCTACCTCTTTCACTAATTGTTCTTGGATAAGTTTGTCCTGCGGAAAGACATTACCAATGCAATTGTACCAGTCACCCTTCTGTGCCTCAACTGAGATTTGAAGCCAGGCTTTACTGTCTCCCTGGTTCACAACAGCTAGATCTCTCTGTGAGAAAATGTTGTATTACACTCTGTAGTATGAATCTGTAGTTCTTGTTTTTGCCACTTGTATCTGTAATTGGTTTAAGTTTGGTTACCTATTCTGAATGTTCAAAACTGAGTTTAGTGTAAATTTAAAGTCATATCAAAACATTCAAACATGTAGTACATATTTTATATCCTATTGAATGTGATAACCATGCAAATATGCTTAGAGTTTATTTTTATAGACTGTATGTTGATTAATTAATGGGTTTTTTTGTTGTTCTAAAAAAAATTAACAACAGATTTATAAAACCTAAATGGTTAAACACACAAAATGTAGTCATTACTGACCCTGTGGCCTTAGCTGCATTAGTGTTAAGGTGGGCTATCAGAGCGGAGAGTGTGTTCTGGTCTGCATGAGGCGCTAACAGCGACAGCCGCAAATTCATCTTGTCCACAGCTTCCTTGGTGTCATCCTGCTTGACAGCTTCCTCTACAATGTAATCTGCTATACATAGCAGCTGTAAATTTGTAAAATAAAGGTGAAGAAACATAATATTTTCAGAACAGAGTAGATTATTGTTAGTAAGTTTATCGTGTTTCTAAATATTTAAATTTTTAGAAAACATGTATTGTTGGGTTCACATACTACTAACACGCAGCATTGAGGAATAAATAGTGAACAAGTGATAAGGGAAGAAGACAAATTCAGAGGGTGAAGAGAGCTCAGAAGAATTCATTACTACAAGCTCTTTAGTCTTATACTTACATTAACTATGTATCGATGGTAGGGGTGCAAGTAGTGATTTTTGAGTTTGAGTCGAGTAGTTGGCATTTTTTCGAGTATCGATTATTTTCGAGCGAGTATTTCCGTTTTTCCAGATTCGTAAACATACATCTAAACTGAACACAATAATTTTGATTTGTTGTTTGTAACAGTAACATTTGATAAATAAAACTATTTACTTCCTGCCTTCCTAGATTTTTATGTGGCATTGTTTTATTTAATCGTTTTCCTTTTTTCATAACCAATATTATGTAAGAAAGTATATTATTAATTGAAACAACGTGGATTATAAAGATTTAATCTGTTCACTTATATCACAGATCAGATTTTCTATGCAAGCCAATTATACTTTCACAACCAGCCGATATGTTTATCTGGTGGTTCAGTTCAAAGTGTACCACGAAAACGTAGCGATGCTTGTTGGCAAAAGTTGCATCCAACCAAACTGATGCTAAAATTCAGGCGTCATCGCCAAATGCAGTCATTTGCTTTCAGAATTGCCTCCTCTCAACAAAAAATTTATTGTGTATACGCCAAGAAGGGTCGATCTGTATTCTGTGGGTATTTAATTCAGTAATAACAAGGTTACAACTAACCGGAAATAAGCTCTGAATTATATAATCAAATTTGAAAATCTGGATGACAAAGATTGTATTTCAATCGATTTATAATAATAACTAAGTAGGTTTACTGAAAATAAATGTTAAAGTCGCTTAGGATGAATTAGTTTTTAAATTATGATCGGTAATGAAATATGTGCAACTTGAAACTACTTCGATGCATTAGACTACAATGAACAACAGATAAATAATTATTTCATAACGAGAAATTCATCGAAACCTGGTGTAGTCGAATGAAAACCATAAACATAGTCGTAATATCATAGGTCTAGCCGACGAGATGCATCCTGAAATATCAGCTAAGTGCCAACTAGTGATACAGTGAAGATTTTGGGCAGCTAAATTATAAACTTATGAATAAAAAACGAGACATTTGATACGGCTTCGGTTCAATAAAATTATTTTCCGAATCTCTAAATTTGTCATATTTTGTTTAGAAAGGTCTTCCAACATGTTTCTCCCTCATTTGGGTTGATTAGTCCAGACTCCTTCAACCACTTTTTTATTGAATCCGTCTCAAAAATCAAAACTAACTTAGAAAACCCAGCTACCAAATCTCAAGAGTGGTTAGAAAGATCTAATATCAATCCACCACTTGAAACCTTTGAGTGGGTAGCAATTACTTGTACTGACATTCAAAAAGCAGTTAAAAATCTTAATAATTCAGACAGCACTGACATATATGGTATGTCAAACAATTTTTTAAAGAAAATAGTCCCTCACATAATTTCTCCTCTTTTATTTTGTTTTAACCTCTGTCTAAGAGATAGTTATTTTCCTGAAGAATTGAAAATATCGAGAGTTTGCCCAGTTTTCAAAAAAGGGCCCAAAAATGAGCCTGGCAGCTATCGACCGATCTCGATCATACCTGCTTTAGGTAAATTATTAGAGGCACTGGTACACAAACAAATCTGTAATTTTTTTGAATCAAATAATTTACTATATCCTATGCAGTTTGGCTTCAGAAAAAATAGATCTACTTTTCAAGCTTTGGATAACCTTGTGAGAGACATCTGTGGAGCATTTGAGACAAAAGCTTTTGCTCAGGCCACTCTGTGTGACCTGAGTAGGGCTTTCGACTGTGTCGATATGAATGACCTTATAACAAAGTTGACACACTACGGTCTTGGAAACAAGCCGATTTCATTTCTAAAATCTTATCTTTTAAATAGAAAGCAAAAAGTGTGCGTTGGTGAGAATTGGTCTCAAGAAGCATTGGTAAAGTTCGGTGTCCCTCAGGGATCCATACTAAGTCCATTATTATTTCTTATTTGTATTAATGACTTGCCATTTTCAGTCACAGCTACAACCATTATGTATGCTGATGATACAACATTTATTAATATTGGCAAAGACTTAAACAAATTGAATTGTATCACCCAAAATACCATCTCAGAAGCATCAAATTGGTTTAAGAGCAATGGTTTCTATTTAAATAAATCAAAAACTCAAAATATTCTATTTGGATTAAGATCTGTTGACCATGATACCTCTCACCTTAATTCAGAAAACAGTGTAAAATTCTTAGGATTTTGTATTGATAAACATTTAAATTGGGAATCACATATCAATTATGTTTCCACTAGGTTGTCAAGAGTGATTTATCTCCTAAGGCGTCTCACCTTTTGTGTTCATGTAAATTATGTAAAAACTGCCTATTTTGCATTTTTTCAATCTGTTCTTAGATATGGGTTGGTTGTGTGGGGGAATGCTAGTAAGATTAATGAAATATTAATTCTCCAGAAGAAAGCCATAAGAGTGATTTCTAAGTCACATAAGTTGGAACACTGTAAACCCCTCTTTAAAAATCTTAAAATTCAAACTATTATAAATTTGTACATTTACGATTCTATTAATTATATTTTCAAAATCCACATCTACTAACACATAACAAAGACATTCATTTACATTATACAAGAAATAGAAGCACTGCTATTATAAAATTCAACAGATTAAATAAAACTCTAAATAGTCATTTGGTTATTCCCATCAAGATATATAACCATTTAATACATTTAATTTCTAAATATGACCAAAAATCTTTCTTGAAGAAACTCTATGGCTGACTTCTGGAGAATCCTTTTTATTTACTAAATGATTTTTTTTGTACAAATTCTATACTGTTTTAGTGTTTTTTTTTTTTTGTTTTAATTTAGAAACAGTACATACATATTACTGTATTGTAATATTTTATTGTTTACTTTATACTAGACTTGGCTACTGTAATGAGCTACAACAAGACTTTGTCCATGAATTGTATGATTTTTATGACAATAAAATGAATTTGATTGATTGATTGATTGAATGTTTTACAGTTTACATCGACATTGACTGTGTTGTAAACACATCGTCAATGTAAACAGGTGTTGATGTCAATGTCAACCGTTCAGTGAGTTTACGAATCAAAATTATCGTACTTTACCACCTTTTACACTCCAACTGTGTTATTGTCTAACCTAGTCAGAAAACAGTTCAACAATTAGACAGAAAAAAATATCATATGCGCAAATATTACACACAGTTTTGGCGATCTAAGGTGTTTTCGGAATAATAATTAATAGACGTTCGCCACAGATATATATATCTATTTTTATTTGACGGAAAATAAATCAATAATCTTGTGTCATATGCTGCTAGAACGCCATTACCATATTTTATATGATATGATACGGTATTTTCTTACGTCAAATCATTGGACAATTCCCTGCTCAGATTAAAAAACAAAATAGACTTCAATCGACTCGTGAAAAATATACGATAATTTCAGTTCTGAAAAGGAGCTGAACGGTTCCTTGCACACCGAGATGAACTTTCGCCTAGAAACGATGGGAAGTTTGATTCTAGGGATGTAAAGTGACTCTTTTGATTGAAAGGTATTATTGATATGAACGAAAATATGCATAATTTCCACGGCGTGCAGACCATTAGATTTGTATAGGTAACAGGTCTTATTGAGCATCTTGAACCGGATCTCTTGTCCTCTTTCTTGGGTCATAAAGACACTAACCAGCACTTCTGTTTTATTCATGCTATTTTAGGTTAGGTTACAAGTGACTAGTAGACTCGACAACCAACATGTGTAATCTCTACTACGGTAACTATTTACAATGATCGCTACCTTCCCAGCTCTGTTGTTCACTTTGCATTGAACTAGTTCAAATCATAATGAACGAACTCGTTCACTACGTCGACTAGTTCATTTGACTGTCGTCGTGTACTACCTATTCTTAGTCATATTACACACACCAAACTGATAACGTATGATTAAGGGTAAAATAAAACAAGGAAGCGCACATTTTTTATTCATAACTTATAAAACTGATTACTCTTAAAACTTAATTAAGATGTAAATCTGATATTTCGTGAAATACAACTACTCGATCGAACTTCAAGTAGTTTCAGAAGCTTCGAGGCGAGTTCGAGTAGTAAAATACTTGAAGTTTCGAGTACTTGCACACCCCTAATCGATGGTTATACTTTAAATTGACCATATAATTACATTCCTTATTAAGGTGGTGAATTTCCTAGCATGATTAAAATAAAGATATACTTTATAGCAATAAAACTTTAAATGTTAAGATGCGGAGAGAGAGTTATCATGGAGCAAATACAATTTTAAAACCTAAATGTAGGTACATGGAGATAGTTATGGTTGGGGACCTGGATAAAATGCCATTTGTTATTTGAAGAAAAACAATTTTATGATCAATTTCTAATCTTTCATTATCCTTTTTAAAGTGAATAGTCTTGAACATGACCAAGTTACAATCTAGACTTCTGAATGTTTTGTTCGTATTCTCTCCAAAATTCATAAATTTGTATCAGTAGTATTAGAAGAAAACACCTAATCTCAATTGCTTTAACGTACCAAATCACAAAAAGCTATAATCTTCAGTCTCAAAACCATGCTAGCTACAATAAAAATAAGAATCAAATTGAATTGTTATGTGTGGGAAGCATATGCATTCATAGATAATATAACATGAATGAATATGTATATATATAGAGCCTCTTCCAATTTTCCAATGCTCTAATTGTTGCTTATGTTAGGTTCAGGATACAATCTGGTTTGTTATTAATTGGTTCGAAAAACTGAAAATCTGCCTAATTTATTTTATGTCAATAACTATTAACAAATCCTACATGATGAATATTTTTAAAACATACTACGAACCTGAGGAAGGGGTAGTTCTAAAATGTCTTCTACGGCTCCATGCTTAGGAGTGTACTTTTCTCTCCCTTGCAACAGTTTGGGGTTGCAAGTAAGGCCAATAAGAAAATCAAGGACAGCCGTAGGGTCATTTCTAAACAGAAATATCAATTACTATACAAATCCTAACACTTTAACTGCCATGTCAGTCAAATATGACTGACAGTGACTTTCCCCCCATGCTACCTCAATATTTACTATCTTCCCACACATGCCAGGCCACTCAAGCAGAATGCACAAACTTTCATTTTATCAGTCATATTTGACTGACAGCAATTTTACTGCTCACGCCAACCTGACTGACGGTTAGGTTTTTTAATTTTTGATTAAACTTCTGATATTAAACTTTGATATTAACTTCTGACGCCGCGTCAGTCATTTATGACTGACATCAGCTGATAGTATATTCTTTTTTTGACATTCAGACGAGCAATTCGGTATAAATTACGTCACACTCAGGTTAGTGTAACCTCCGATAGATCGTGCGGCGTGAGCGGTAAATCTCTCATATTCTCGCCTGGTGGTGAGCTACCACACCACTTTCAGTCTTATACGACTGACATGGCGCCAATAGATTAGTTATAGTCAGTCAGAAATGACTGACGCGGCGATTACGGAAACTGTTGAATAATCGACCGGCGATTAAAGTGTTAAGACTATCATCGGACTGCAAATAAAGAATGTACCACTTAATTACAATGATTGAAATGGACATTTTAATATGTTAAACACACATTATCAAGACCTTGTTTAAGTCAATCTCAAATAAATAGTGATCTCTTAATAGCAACATTATTTAAATCAGTACTTACTTAGATACAAGAGTGGGATCTAGGAGGCGCTTGGTGCACTGATGGAGTGTGGCCCAACTTGCACGGTGAGTGAGGAGTGTAAGGAGGAATGGGCGGCACTTAAAATCTCCTCGAGAAAACAGCAGATCCAACTAAACCAAAACTGTCTATTTAAATGGATACTAAAAAAAATCAAACTGTTTACAATAAACTACGAACCTGGGCCTTATGAATTTTCACTTTTTTTTCTTTTTCTAAACCACAGATCATAACAGGATCTTAGAACATCATTGTTGTATGATTTTCAAATGTTATATGTAAAGTTAAAACAATAAATTGTAGTTTAATAGTTTAAATTTGTTAACTACTTGTAAATCATATAATAGTAATAACAGTTTTTCTGTTTAGTTTTAAAATTGGCTTGTCATAGTTTTCAGGGAAATCATGAAAAAAATCAATATTAACTCTTAAGGCATTAATAAAATACAAGCAATCAATATATATATATATATATATATATATATATATATATATATATATATATATATATATATACAGCAGGATCTATTTATTTACATCCAACCTCTCATTTCCCCCAAGCTAAAACGTGACTAAAAGCATTGATTTTATAAGCAAGCAGATAGAGTTCTCATTAAATGTTAAATTTTGAGTATCACATTATCGGCTGTTTTTATGGTCCATTGTGGAGTGCTAATGTAGATCCATGTAAATGTAATGTACTTTAAACTAGCTGCAGTAACTAACTACCTAATTACTGGCATAAACATTCTTATTACGAGGGTTGTTTTAAAGTAAGTGCCGTTTTGGAATCCTTATGCTGTAGCTCTGCAATCGGCATTCAGTGTATGCATGCTGGGAACTACTGTCTGTTAGCAAGCTACAGCCGCCATTACTGTATTTAAGATTGCTTATGACTGTTTAGAATTCCTCCTTTGATTAAAAATGCTGCCAACTGAAAAGTACATTTTGTGATAAGTTTTCGTAACGCCAAAGGCATAAAAGCAGCTGACATTCATCGAGAGATCTGTGAAGTTCATTGAGAAAATAGATTGATGGAATAGTATGGAGATGGGCGAGAGCTTTAAAGGTGGCCGTACGAATGTGTGTGATGAGGAACAAAGTGGGAAACCTCCACTCATTAATGATGACTTGGTGCAAACGTTGATGAAATAGAGTCAGAGAAAACGGATGTTTTACAACTGCATTATCATGTGTGTATCTACAAGTGCTAAGAAATGCGATTTATGAAATTGTGACAGAATGTTTGAAATACCGAGTTATACTTACTCTAAGCTCGCAAAACCTAGACGGAGAATCACAAAAAGATATGTTTGGCAAGAATCACAAAAACATATCAGAGAACTGGAGAAACAGTTAAACTGATACTGTTTAACCAGTTCTCTCACATTCCTAGAGCATTAGAATGGTGATGGTTACAATTTTTAAAACCAAATTGTCACAGCGACAGACTCATAATGAATGTCAGTTGCTTTTATGCCCTCAGCGTTATGAAAACTTACTTACTCTTACTTACTCCCAGGGCCATCTATATCGCAGGTGATATTTAGCCACACCAACAAAGCCTCTCCAGATTGACCTGTCCTCTGCATTCTCTTCCATGGCTCCAACTCGCTGTATGAGTTTACAGTTTATGAAAACTTACACAGCGCATAATTCACAGTCGGCGGCATTTTTAATCGGGAGGAGCACTTTTAAACAGTCATAAGCTACCTTAAATACAGTTGAATGTACCCGTAAAGGCGGTTGTGGTTTGCCAACAGATATTATAACCCAGCGTGCATGCACTGTGCGCCGGCTCTACAGCGGTGGGATTCCAAAATGGTACTTACTTTAAGAACACGCCTCGTACATGAGATTTCTATTTATAAGTAATTATACTATCAAGATTAATACTCATAAATATTAAGCTATCCATAAACTAATATACATGCTAGTATAGCCAGTAAATGTCTAAGATGTTACCCTTGTATGAGTAGTGTTGATTTAAGCTGACCTGAGTGCTGGATGACACACCGATGATCTCTGGCTCCAGCTGAACAAGCCAATCTATAAGCAGGCCCTTGCGGTTGTTGTCTGTAAGTAGCAAGGTCGAGAGCGCCTGCACCAGACTCTGGGTGCCGTGAAGACGCAGACTCTGGGCCTCCAACAGCATACGACCACACGTCTCCAGTCGGCTTAGAGGTGTCTCCTCAAACACTGAAGACCATCAGTTGTAATTTAGTTGATTAAATAATGTTTATTACCTTTATTATTTAAGTACTAGATAAGAACTCACAGTACTTGAAGAATAACCAATATAGTCAGTTGTGTTCTACTGGAAAAAATACTATAGCACATATTTTTTTTTTGAAAAATGATGTAAATATTGATTGTTTGCTGAGAAATAGTTTACTTTTAATTGAGTTTAAAAAAAAGTAAAAATAGAATAAATTATGACAGTATTAATATTTGACTTAGAAACTGTTGAAACTGAAATTAGAAAGTGTGATTGCGTATACGTCTAAGAACAATGCTTACCCATTTGATTGTGTGCTGTTCATGAACAGAAGGGGTAGATGTCTTGTGTAAATGATAATTGTTAGTTAAAACATTGGTCAAGAAAGGTAGGGGTTCCAGCTGATACTGTATCCTCTAATTGGAGTTGTATTACGCTATATCTGTCTCTAGAGGAGGAGAATATTGCAACAAAT
Organism: Stictocephala bisonia; assembly: GCA_035578905.1. Taxonomy (NCBI): domain Eukaryota; kingdom Metazoa; phylum Arthropoda; class Insecta; order Hemiptera; family Membracidae; genus Stictocephala; species Stictocephala bisonia. The sequence goes on from JAQJVL010000008.1 coordinate 5,012,876, forward strand.
TAAATTATGATATGGACGAAGAAAATTAAATTATGAAGAGAAGAAAGTTCTTTATATAGCTGTCCTAAGATTAAAATTGATGTATTCTATTTATTAGAAAAGAGGTAATGAGTCTACTGATCTGGTACTTCGTATACTCAACATTATCATATTATATACAGCCTTATTGATTAAAAAGCTCATCTAAAAATATATCAATTTGTATCTCTTAAGGATTTACATTAATAATTAAATGTATTTTTCTTATTTTATCGTTTTAGTTCATTTTGTCTCACGTTTGTACACCACAATCACCAATCATAATTATATATAGTATATATTCATAATTTTTAATATGAAAACCAGAGCCATCTATCATAAAGGCTGTATCATTATTGTTACATTTCTCTCTCATTCAATTGTCAGTCCTCAGTCCCTCTAAATTTTTTCTCTGTCTCAATCTCCTCAACTCATTTACAGCCTCTTCCATATTTCTCTTTTATATTTTAATTTTTAAACTCGAAATTGTTTAAAGTCTCTCTATTATTCATTTAAATTAAATGTTGTAACAACTGCAATTAATTCCCTTGACCAATCGTTGATTTTGAATCTGAAGACAGTACCCAGTTTGTAGCCTGTAGGCTAGAAGTGTTTGGTGTGCCCCGACAGAATAAAGAAGGTTATTATAACTCTGTATGGCAAAACAAAATTGCTATACTGTAATTCATTAATTTTAGTATCACCACTAAATACATTTAATTCCATTCTGTACATCTGTAGACCTTTATTTTGTTTTTTATTTGTGTTTGTGGTTTTATTACCACATTCATATTCAACCTAGGCCTACTTTCTTTACTCATTCCCGATTTTGTCATGTGGTCCTCCATTTCACACCCTATATCTAACAGTATCATTATAAATGTTAAATAACCCATTAAATTCAGCACATTTAATGCTTATATTTTATGAAACAAACAAAGCAAGGCAGCCGACTAAAAACTGGAAACGTTTCCTACACTTCATCAATATGTACTAAATAATTATTTACAAATACATTTCATTAACCATTATCAAAATTAAACTAAATTTTACTAACACAGACCGATATAATGGATGTAAACCTCTCCACAACCTTGAAAACTGTCTTAATACGATTGCCTTTATTTTGTTTACCATAAAATTAATAACGATTCAGGTTAATGCAAACATTAAAACCCTAAATGAATAAAATTTGTCATGGAAAATATTTAACGTATAAAGTACCTACCTTAACCATGACCTTAATTTACAAACTAAAACTCACCTTTTTTGGGATTTTCAGATGTAGCTGTAGTCCGTATCAAAGACAGACCTTTATGCTCATGTTTCTGGATGAAATTCTTCAAAATGCTAACCAAAGGTTTAGCCTTAGGCACCTTGGAGGCCTCAGAGAGCACTACTCGAGCGATCAGAAGAACAGTGGGGAGGAGATCCTGGCGTGTCAGGGCAGTCAACAGTCGGAACAGGGGACATGCAATGTGCAGTCGAGATACCACTGCTTTCACAAAATTCTTGTCTGAGGATGTCCGTTTCATTAAAAATATTATAAGCACCTTCAGAATCCTTGGTGGTTCTTTGCTTGTTTTGCACTTACTAAGTTCTGAAGAAATAGTCTGAAAGTTATAAAAATTACAATTGGAGCAGGCTCATTTTTATACTAAGAAATCTTTAGGATATAGGCCTACATGATTTAAAAAAATGAGTTTTCCAGAAAAATATAAATGAAGCAATGAATTTTGTTGAATGTTAAATGTAGGTGAACTTAGATTTGTCTACTTATTGATTATTCTTGCAATATGGACAATTTATATAACTGTTCATACAAGTACTAATGCTTTTACAATTCAACTATTTAATTAAGTGGCGACAAATTAACTATTAAAATTCAATGTAAGCCTATTTGGTTCACACAACAAATATTAGTTAAATCCACTAGCATTGGATTTGTTCCAAGACAAAACAGATTCTATCAAAACTAACCTATTATGACTTATAAAAAGGCCTCTCAAAATCTAACTTTAGCTAAGGTATGTATTTTCTTAAAAACATTAAAGGATATTTGTATCTTTCAGCAGAACAGTAGTCACTGATTCAACTGTGCTACATTAAATGTTTAGTGGTATTCTTTGATTGCTTTAACGGATGATAGGATTTGTGAATACAAAACAATGTCATATACTCAAATAATTAAGTACTAAATGATATTAAATCATTCATCATTGTCGATTCCCTTAAAACATCAAAATATGTGACTAGTAACTAATTTTTCATTTGAGGTAATGCAGCGGTATATCTCAGCATTAGAGTAGTAATGTGAGAAGCAAGTCTTTGTATGACACTTTAATCAGCTGACTTATATCTTGTAATACAGTTACATATAAACCTGACACTTCAAGATCAGGTTTATATGTAACTGTATTTACATCTTACATCCGTTGTCTTCACCACGGTGATAGGACTGGGGAATCGGCAGGCTTCTTCCTATTGGTCGCGGATACGCAAAATGAGCTCAATGTTTGTCTAAGTATGCAGTTTTGATGTGCTAATATGTATGTTCAACTGCATAATCTGATAATTTGTAGTATGGCCTATCAGAGAAATATTGATTAATTTTACTGTAAAAAGTGTCAGCTTTTGTGACTGATTTTATTTCTAGAGGTAAACATAAGTCATAATTAACTTGGTTTTATTGGAGAAACACGTTTAGTAACTGATAACACACAGCATGTGTAAGCGGGGCACCTACAATTGCATGTGACGCAACACGCTCTGCAGCAATTGTAATGAAATGAACGATGTTTATCACGATCGCCAACTTTGACGCTGCTTTACAATACAATACGAAAGATATTTATGTTTTAAGTTCCACTTCCCCAATCGCGAAATGGATTCTTCCAGCCAGCCACACTGAACAAAAGTAAACAACATTGACAGCTCAGATCTTCAGGCGCATTGTTAAATTATTATGCAGTAACAAGTGACCGCTTGTCGAGAGAGGGTGACTAGTCAATACAGCGCCTGCAATTTGCCAAATGCAATTTCAATTACGACATTTGCATTTCAAAACTGAAAGGCGCTTGTGATTAATTATAATTTTATCTCGTAAATCATTTTTATTGTTATCTACTTGCCGAACCGAATGACTGCCGGATAAAGCAAGGCCGGATAATCGAGGTTGTACTGTACACATTAAGTTTTAGACTTGCATCTGGATAAAAATTTTAATTGAATATTGCATATACATAATTTATCAAATAATTAAACTCATTTCGGTTCAACCTTTCTATTACTTAGCAGAACTGTTTATTTTGCAAATATTTACTCCATCTCAGATATCAAATTGTTACATGGGGTGCTTCAGGAAGTTCTAATCTGGTTTTTAAAGCTCAATAAAGTATTATATGCTCTATATTTCTTAAAAAGAAAACTAACAGTTGTAAATTGTTTTAAAAAGTTCAGATATTAACTCTTCCTTAGATTTATATTCTATAAATAGTAAAATATGAAACAAAGTAACCTTATTTATTTGAAAAATTAAAAAATAATAGTACATTCAACACTAGATGTGTCAATGTATATAGGCCTAATTAGCCTATCCTAGTCATAGGTTGGCCTTGTATGAGTGGAGCCCACTGTATATGGGGATTAAAGTGTTCAATAAACTGCCCGACAGACTGAGGTAGCTACCTACAACTGAGATAAAGAAGTCTATAGAGAATATTATCATAAACAAATCATACTATTCTATACTGTATTTACTCTATTTATAAGTCCTAGGCTAGTCTAACATGGCACCTGTTTTCATATAGCTTTGATAATATTATTATAAATGTTGATGTGCCAATAAAATAATTTTAATTTGGATCTTCAACATGTGATTTGAACTTCACACTTACTTTCTGTAATGTTAAAAATATTTCTCGAGAAATCTGTCGATCAGATGAGTCCTCTGGCATGAGAAATAGACTTTCGACAATAGGAATGGCTTTTGTTTCTGACAGCTGCATGGCTGGGGGGAGATCAGGCGGCCTTAACTCCGCTAGAAAGAGATAAAAGCAATAAATATAAGCAATAAAACTTATAATTTATTTGCTTTTATGTTTTTAAATTAGAGTTATGAATTAATTGATTAATTATTGCTGACATCATTCCTATTCAATTAGGGTAGTATATTTATTATAAAGTCAATTTATTTATATTATAGTTTTCTTCTGTTTTACTTAGATAAGTTATATATATATATATATATATATATATATATATATATATATATATATGTATATTGAATTGTGCACATATAATATCAGGTTAAGTGGAAGAAAGGACTGATAGGTCCTAACTTTCCCTGAAAATAAAGACGTTTTTCATTTTATTTCATTGGGCCAGTTAAAAAGTATGATGATTGTTTGAATTAGTACGAGTATTGACAATGAAGGTTCACGTAAAACACATTGTATTAAATCACTCATACATATTTTTAACAAATATATTAAAAATTAAAATAATTTTATGGGAAACATCCACCCTCACTATGACTACTGAAATATAATCTATTTAATAATGCTACATTAAAGCTGTGCCAATTATAGCATAGCACTCATATACATAAAATCATACTATAACAGGTGTACAATAATTTTAATCTCTTAAAAAACAGTCAAAGTCCATGCACCTATTGATTTGTTGCAGCAACTTCAATGATTATCAATATGACTATAATTTTAAGAATAAATTATGGTGAATATGTTAACTTTATATAATAACAATAAAAAGTATATATAAACAAATAACAATGAATAAAAATAATGTTGCGAAGGTGAGAAAGATAAGGCTATATAGTTTTATTGAAACTATACTACAACAGACTGCTGAATTACATGAACAACTTAGTAAAGAGAAAAAACTACGTCAAGAAACACAAGCTATTTTTGAAGAGCAAGACCTTAAACTGTGCCAACACATTGACAACCATTTAAAAACAATAGATGAACAAAAAAGAACTATTCTTACTCTCCAAAAGAAATTACAGATTATAATGCTATAAATAAAACTTACCAGAGCTCACATACACAAACCAACCCCCTTGTGAATGACAATTCAAATAATTTTGTAAGTTTAGCACCACTTCTGATAGATCTTGCAGAAATTTAAACTGGGTTTAACCGGATGGAGGCGATGTTCAAAGTTTTGCAAACTAATTTGAGTCAGGAAAACAAACCCTCCCCTAAATTAGGAACTGCAACACAGAATAGTCAACATCCTAGGAAAGGGAGAAATACTAGTATAAGAAAGAATGTTTGTAGTGCCCCTCTTCAAGCATTCAAATACATGCAAGCTCATCATTTAGAGAAGATTTCACCTGTGCCTACCGCAGCTGAGACAGCCCAGAACAGTAGATTATCCCATATCAGGAAACAACACGCACCTGCTTCACAGACTACCAGCGACAAAGTAAATGTTGAGGAGATCATTGTAGAAGCCATAGAGCATAATGATGACAGCTCATTAAACTTACTTATGAATAACAACAAATTCACTTTCTCCTGCTCAAAACAAGCCCCGATCACGGCAAAGCTTAGGTTGCAACATGAAACATACGAAGACTTCTACAATGAACATATTGCAGACTATAAAAAGCTAATAGGTAACATAAGTCATGATCTCCAATCAAGAGTAGAAAATGACACTCAGAATTATCAAAGACAAATAATAACAATGGAAGGGTCGAAGAATCAGACTCCACAATTCCTTACAGTAACCATCATTTTTTAGCCAAACGCAAACTTGCAGGAGTAAAACTCAAAATTTACAAATCCCGCCTTTTCAACAGGAAAAGAGAAAGGGAAAACCTATAAAAAATCACCACACAAGCCGAGAACTTAAGTCTGCAAAAATAAAGTCAAATAACCATAAAGCCCAACCTAAAAAACTAAAGTAATTTACCAAAATATAGACAGACTCAGCAACAAGATAGAGCGGCTCAACCACTACCTTGAGCTTGAGAAACCTGACATAGTGGTAATTTCTGAGCATGATTGCTCAAGAGACACTCTGCCAAACGCAATATTGTTTGACTACAGCCTGGTATCAACTTTCTGCAGGGAAACCCATCAAAAGGGTGGAGTAGCACTATACAAGCTTAATAGCAATGCCTTCACAATTGATACTCACAGTATTGATCACTTAAGTCAGGAGCGCATTTGCGAAATGGCTGCTATTAGACAAACAACTGTTAACGGGTTTCTATTTGTTGTGGGAATTTATCGACCACCTAGCAGTCCTCTTAAAGAGGCTCTTCTACTGATTGCTGCAGCCCTGGAAACGATTCCAGCAAACAATAATGGGATTTGCATTGTCGGGGATCTGAATGTTGACAGTCTAAGGAATACAAATGACAAACATATACTAAATAACTTTCTCCGATCACATGATATACTAAGACTCGACATCCCACCCACAAGGATCACAAGTACTTCTGTTTCATCTATTGACGTGGTCTGCACCAACCTTAACAAGTCCTTAGTAAATGTTGAAATTGTGAGCAGCGGCTTGTCTGACCACACTGGGCAGATGACTACTCTTGAGATCTTAACCAAAATCACCACAGCCCCAACAATGAACCATCGAATTTTTAATGCACGCAGCATTGCTTCATTCAAAGATCTCATTACAAGTCAAAACTGGGACAGAGTTTATCAAGCTACAAACACTGACAAGGCATATGATAACTTTATTAACACTTTAACAACATTTCTAGACATTTCTTGCCCTTTCAAAAAAACAAAACAAAAAAAAGCCAACTTATCATAAGACCAAATTGTCAAATCCAGATTTGAATCATCTTCGGAAGCAGTTTATCGAAGCAAATGACAGATTTTTAATTAGTAATCAAGAAACTCACAAAATCCAAGCATCTCAGTTGAAGAAAGAGTATGACCTGAAATTAAGATCTGCCAGAAGAGAAGCTAGTGAAGCTTTCATATCAAAATCTGCTAACAAAGGCAAAGCAATTTGGAAAATCATTAATCAGGAGAGAGCTGTTCGCAAGAAGAGTGAGGAAATGTCATGGAAACTTAACATCTCAGGAGAAATTGTTACTGACGCCTCACGAGTAGCAGATAGTTCAATTCCTTTTTCACTACCGCAGCTGAAAAAACTTTAAAAGCAAATAATTTCTTGAAAGATATAGCTCAGCAAAATCCAAATAGTCTACTCATTGCTTTCACTCCCACCTCCTGTAAGGAAGTCATAGAGATCATGAACAATATGAAATCATCTTCATCAGCTGGAATTGATGACATTTCTGCTAGAGTACTGAAGCACTGCCAAGATGAGCTGTGTCGTCCTTTAGTGGATATTATAAGCAAATCATTTTCACAGGGTGTTTTTCCTCGACAGCTAAAGACATCGAAAGTATATCCACTTTATAAGCAGGGAGAAAAATAAGAGATATCCAATTACAGACCTATCTCTCTGGTTCCAACGGTTTCAAAAATAATGGAGAAAATAGTTCTAAAGCAGCTTATACATCACCTCACTGTCAGCCATATGCTACCTAATGGACAACACGGGTTCATGGCTGGAAAATCTACGACGACTGCACTGGTGGAGTTAGTGGAGCATATTGTTGATGGCATTGAGGGAGGGGATACTATCACAACCACCCTCCTTGATTTGAGTAAGGCATTTGACTGCCTCAACCACAGCCGTCTACTGGAAAAACTTGCTAATTTAGGGATTCGAAGCACACAACTCAAGTGGTTTAAAAGCTACTTAGAGGGAAGAATGCAGGTTGTTGAAATCAAACAGGCCTCCCAGGGAATTGGAACAACGGTCAAATCTTCACCATTAAACATCATACGAGGTGTTCCGCAAGGCTTTGTTCTGGGACCTATGTTGTTTATACTCTATATAGATCTTCCATTGTACCTCGATGCTTTCTGTCGACCAGTCATGTATGCGGATGATACAGCACTCCTTACATTAGAAAAAACAGCTGAAAGCCTAGATATTGCATCTTTTATATCACTCAGCATAGCCAAGGAATACTGTGACAATAACGACCTTGTTCTTAACGAATGTAAAACTAAACAAATTATTCTAGGTAGACACAAGAATGATGTTTCAGGACTCCCTGGTCTAACACTGACTGCTTCTGCAAAGCACCTTGGTTTGATAATTGATGATTGCCTATCATGGAATGAGCATCTTGAACTTCTTTGCAAGAGATTGAGCACTGTAATTTTTGTTCTGAGACGTATAAAGGCCACCAGCACTCCCGCAGCTACTTAAACAACCTACTATGCACTTTTTGAAAGCCACGTGCGCTATGGTATAGTGCTTTGGGGTGGCTCATCAAGAGGCAATCTCCATAAAGTCCTTATCTTGCAAAAGCAGGCTTTAAGAACAATGGAAGGTCTGAAACCACTGGACAGCTGTAGACAAGCTTACAAAACCCTCAAAATTCTAACAATCCCCTCAATTTACATCCTTGAAACTATCCTTCATAGTTCAAGGCAAAATTTAAATAGAGCTGACGAATTTCACCACTACCATACAAGAAATGGCATGGACTTTACACTACCGGTGCACAGGACTGAACTATTTGCAAAAAAACCCTCATATGCTGGTGCCAAACTGTTCAACCTTCTCCCGCCTGGATTGAAGACAAAAGATCCAATGTTACTGAAGAAACGACTACAAGAGTGGCTACTTGCTGACCCTATTTATTCTCTGGAAGAGTTCGAGACGCGTTCCAGAGACTAGATACAAGATACTGACTTTTCCTTATATCAACTTTATAACTGACTTGTTTTTCTTTTCTGTTAAAATTGTATTTCTTAACAATATTTAATTTATTTTACACTGCAACATTTGTGACACTATTGTTGTTCTTGATGAATATGTCAATAAAGAAGTTTGTCTATTGTCTATATATGTCTTCCTAATTACTTAAAGTATAAAAATGGCAAAAACTTCCTTTAAATATTTTCTATCAACTCTGACAGATAATTAATATTTGGGTACCGTACTACTGATCTGTTTTCAAATTTGGTCTAACAAGAGTGAAAAACTAAATTTTTAATGAATGAGATTTCCTAAAAATCTACTCACCCTTCTGATAAAACCCATGAAAGAAAAAAGTCAATTTAAACACTGATGTAATATATTCAGTAACCCTTCATGCGGTGGCTATGCACTTGTGGCTGGTTATTCATGCTACCACACTGGCGGCCATGCATTTGTGGTCGGTTATACATTCTGTCAAATATTAATTTATCTTAGTACCTAAAATCAAAGTCTACACCATGATTTAGGTGCTATTATAAACATTATTAGAAGACCAATTGAGAAATATACTGGTTTTTTGGCAAAGACAGAGGAATTGAAGAAAAAGAAAAATGAATAAAGCGGTGAACATTAGTAACTCAAACTGGATGACACTTAGTAGTCTAGGGCGCTTGGTTGGCTTTGTTTGTTATTTATGTTTAAGTTATTATTGTTATATTACAGTGTTTTGTTTTAAAATAAATATAAATAAATATATGATGCTGTAGTGTAGTGATGTATTTGAGAAATTATAAATTTCTTTTACTGTGTTGCATTAGAAATTCCATAGCTTGCAACCTGAATGCTGTGTTGGGTTGTTAGTGCATTTTTAATCATACATTATGGTTGAATTTTGTATTTAAGTAACTTATTTTTATTATTATTTTAAGATCTTATAAACTTATCTGAAAACTTTTTTGACAATTCTGAAGATGTCCACAAGAAGCTATCAGCGGAAAAAACATTTATGAAGATGATATTGAAAGCATCATTGACTTGTCTAGTGGGAGCAGGAGCAGTGACAACTTTGAACCATGAGACAACCAATATGAGAGTGACGATTCTCGTGTTGTACCAATAGTTACATAAATTAAAATTTTACGATGAGCCTAAGAATGAAAACAATGAATTGAGAACTGACCAGATATGTCCATAGGTGAAGTGACTGAAGGTTCAGTGTCAGAGGGGCGAGGAGGCTCCTGCATGCCCAGTACTCGGGCAAAGATCTCGCCACCAACTGCTCCCCGTTTATGTTGAACTTCTACCAGCTGAACCATATAGCTTTTGTCTTGTACAGCTTCACCTACAGACAGCTCATCTGCCACCACTGCTCGATCCAAAGTTTCTAGCAGTTTGCTGCAATACACAGTCCATTTAATCTTGGGAATTGGTAAAGTAAAACACATCTTTAACTATTCCAGTCTTTGAATGATACCCAAACCATTGATGTGGCCAGGAAAAATACTTTAAAAATACTTTAACAAGATTTTTTATCTACAGGACATTTTATATCATGGAATATTATATCCATTTGAGTTATATAATATTCCATAACAGCCAGAGCTATTTTAATTGTAAGCGTCATATAAGCTAATATGATTTGGTTTTTATGACACAGTAAAAAAAAAAAAAAAAAAAAAAAAAAAAAAAAAAAAAAAGAAACACCTGCTATGTGGGAATTAAACCTGTTACTGAAGTAACACAGTTTACGATACTTAATAGATTAGTTCCAACTGACTATGTAACAACCAATATTAGCCAGCCAACAACACATACTAGTTGAATGCATAAATACTCTGTAGTCGGACCATGGCCAGCTTGTCATCATATCTGATCATTATTCATGTGTTAATAAACCAAAACAGAGATGCATGAGCATCAAATATTCAAAAGTCTCTTCTGAGAGAAACGTGGAGAATGTTTATAAGATGTTTCATTTAGGAACAAGGGTGCAGCTTTATACAGCTACATCATCTGAAATATGACACTTTTAACCAATACATTTATACTATGATTGATATACATCATCAATGCCAATTTTTCTATAATTTACGTCAAGAAAAACTTAGATTAAAAACACCTGTTTCCTGAAAGTAAAAAATTTAAAAAGAAAATTTTTAATTGTCAAAGCAATTATCCCAAATATAAAATTATTATTAACAGTATTAAATATTTAATAACTAATGTATGGGTGCGTCAATACCACAGTAGATTTATGGGAGTATGAAATAAAATAAATATTTAAATACAAATTTTTAGCAGTTCATAATTCCGTAACTATTTATCGGGACATTTATCCGTAACTAGCATCTTCTCGGACAAGTACGAGGCACTAAAATTTCCACTTTTAATTACTTTTGGAAGTGGTTTTATGCATCTCAGCATAAATTTGTAAGTTGTTAATGAATAAATTGTTTAGTATTATCATGTCTTGATTTCTTTTTTAGCTGTTAAGGTGTTAAACAGTAGTATAATAGTTTTGGGAAAATAAAAGGTTTGATAAAATAAAACAAATATTTCAACAATGAGACATTAGCAACAAAATCTGTTAAGAACCACTTTCTAAAGCGGAAAAAATCAGATGTTTATGTTAAACAGTTATATCAACTACGAACAACTATGACAAAGTAACAAATTTATTTCTACTTTTTTAGGCATGTTTTTAAATGTTTCCTGCACCTGATGGGAGGTCAAGGTTAGAGTCCATATACATAAAGGTACTACATTATGTATTTTAAGAATTATTTACCTCATTGATGTTACAGGTATCCCAAATGATTGAATGAATAAAATCAGCTGCTGTGGTTCAAGATCTGTGAGGGCAGCATCTACCAACCTCTGTACTCGTGAACGGATCATTCGCAACTTCAGCCAGTCGGGAATCAACAAGGCTTCTTCTGATGTATCCACAAGGAAAGCCTTCACACAACAGAACACAACACAGAAATAGTTTTCAGGTACCCTTTAAGAAATCATTCTTCAGTCTACTTTTAAGACACCATCTACTTTTAAATTGAAGGTAAAATAACAATAAATTAATAATCTGCAAAAATAACAAACTAGGATTTATTTTAGCTCTAGATCTTCATTTAAGGAAGTACCTGATACACATATTTAAAGCTAGCTTGATACTACATGAATTTAATTACATTATATTCGTGTACAAACATTATAATCATGTGTGTGTGTGTGTGTGTGTGTGTGTGTGTGTGTGTGTGTATATATATATATATATATATATATATATATATATATATATATATATATGCCTTAAAACCACATATAAGTGTTAATAAATAAATATGGTTTTTTGTTTCAACACATTTATCTGTAAGTTTTTAATTCTTAAAATCACATTAACTTAAAGCAGCAACATTCTATAAATGTATGGGAAGATGGAACTACTGGAAATATGAGTAGAGAATGGCAATCATGTGTTTGAAAAGCTGAAACTTAAACTACAAATCAACTAGTTAATGATTGCGCATTGTGCTCTTTTCAATTGGATTAGCTGGTGGTCATTGAATTGGAGAGGTCCATATGAGCGGATAGTCTTCTTGTTTCGATAGTCGGTAGTTTTAGCACATTCAGTGTTATTTCAATATATTATGACTTTTTCTTGTCAGCCATATAAAAAAAAAAATAAAAAGAGCTTAATCAAATTAAGTAAATTAAAGACTAAAAATAAAAACCACTCTACAAAGTGTTTGTGTCTTAGTGTAAATAATATTGAACTCCCATCACTTAGCTAAGACACAAACACTTTGTAGAGTGGTTTTTATTTTTAGTCTTTTAATTTACTTAATTTGATTAAGCTCTTTTTATTTTTTTTTATATGGCTGACAAGAAAAAGTCATAATATATTGAAATAACACTGAATGTGCTAAAACTACCGACTATCGAAACAAGAAGACTATCCGCTCATATGGGTCCTTTCTTGAAAAATTAGTTCATGTTCTGTGGAATTAGATCATATTCAGTTTTCACAGGTAGCACCAGTGATCACCCTCTCTCTTTCTCTCTTCATGTCTCTCTTATGTCTCCCTCCAGCACACACTTAAGTGACTAATAGCTGAGCTTATAGTAAGCCACATTCGTCCTAGCACTTATTTGATACCATTCACTGTTAGATAGTTACAAAAGGCCTGCATCTTCAGCAAATGCATTGCTTTGATCTGTCTGTTTTTTTCTATAGACAATGCTAAAAATATATTTACACACGCTTAGTGGAAAACCATTTTAAGATTTACAGTCACTTTCAAAATGTTTTACTATTAGCAAAGAGATGTATACACATACAACTTCAATTGTACAAATTTATAACTGATATTAACAATAGAATTTTCTCTGGGTTGGACTTAATTATACTATACTGGATTGGATACCAAAACAAATATCTTTTTAGCAACACTTCTCCGTCTGTAATGGTCCACTAAAATCTACTTCTTTTCTCACTGATGATTCAAGGAAGAAAGGGCAAACTTGACTTTGAGTCTTGGCCAAGATGGTGGGCAATCTTAAGAAATGTGCGATAAGGATGATTGTATACCAAGATTATTTGTGTTTACTTCAATAATATAAAACTTCAGTGCAAAAACATCAGTTGAAACAGTATCTTACATTTACAAGTTATGTTATTTCTAATTTCAAATTGTGTTTCCTATTACTTAATTGACAAACCTTAGGAGTGTCAAGTTTGTCTGGAGGGAACCAGGCATCCAACAGTTGTTCATACTCCAAAGTTTGAGTGAAACACTGAGGTCCGAAGGCTAAAACAATCACCATAGCATGGACTACCAGGATGTGGAGAGTGCCTTGCTGGCCACTTGGCCAAGTCACTAGAATCTGGTCCTGACTCTCAGACCAAGTGTATGCCTCACGCTGTGGCTCCCTTACCTGAAACAAATATTACACCAATATTACATACATAAATATCATCTTAAAAATGTATTTCTATCGTTTTTATGCAGCAAAAAGGAACAATTCAATGAAGCTCTCAGAAAACAACTAATAGAGATTGCTTTGATAACAAATCTAAAAAAATAAAAATGCTCATTCTCATGAACCAGCCATTTATTTCTTAAGTGTTCTTTGATGAAACCCAAAACAGGGGAGAAGTATTAGAATTTTGTTTCTGTTTGTGTATCCATGAAGAAGCTGGAATACTAGTTAGTACCAATATGTAGGGATGTACGATGCATCAAAATGCATTGAAAAATCGATGCCCCGAACCGAAAATTCAATTCAGGACTAGTCAAAATGTTGATGCATCGAAAATAACACGATGCATCGATAGTGCAAAGATGCATAAGCAATATCGATGTCTCAGAATCATTCTGATGCGGCAAGTGACGAATTATTAAGAAGAAATTCCTTTTTAATACATTATATTTATTGGTGCGTCTTTTAGAACTAATACTTTGATGTTTTTAGTAAAATATTTTACAACAAAATAGTAGTAAAATGTTATTACTCAAGTTTGTTTTTGTTCCGAGAGCGTGATCAGACACAAACCTGATTATATCGCGATAACGAATACAGAGTTTGACCGGGAGATATAACTCGAACTGATTGATATAAGTCCGTCAAGCAATGCGTATGGGTATCGTAATTTACGTGCATAGACCGTAGCACGAATCAGTAGAACATTCTCATACAAACAGTCCATCTATTTCGGTTAGTCAGCTGATAATGGTCGAATATTGCTGATAACATCAGTCCATTCGTTATCGTAACTTTTGTTATTACTTTCTGCCTGATGGCTGATGGGGTACCTGGCTTCTACAGTAATTTTTAAAACATTTCCCAATCAAAATACCCAATCAGTTATTCCGTTGGCACAGTGTTCTAAAATACATTACTCAGATTATTTGCATTAAAAAAGTATAATTAAATAATAATTCATTAATAAAAACAACTTTACTAACAACATCTATTTTCAACCTGTTTATTGTAAAATATTGTTTAAAACTCAAATCTACTCAGTAAATTACATTTTATTGTATATGTTGATACTGTTTCATGGGTATGTGGGTGGGCTAGCACCAATGTACGTGTATGGGTGGGTGGGCGGTTGGTCCAATACTACTGTTCGGTAATAATAATTATCTACAGTTTATATTATTTTCATATTATTTCTTATAGTGTCTGAACCTCTCCTTTCAGTCTTGCAACTATGTTCTAAGTACCGTACGATTGTTAACAGTACAGCTAAGTTTTTTAGCATTTTCCAACAATGATAGTGAATAACAATAATCAAGTTGTTTTCCATTATTTTATACATACTTCTGTGAAATATATTATTTTAACAGTAACATATTACATTTTTATAAATTTGACCAGTTACTTCCCCGCAACAAACAGTAAAGTACAACTATTAGCATTTAAATTTAATGAATTAAATGCAGAGCCATCAACTTTCCTTATTACTAGCTTTTCCTACATTTTTACTTGAGAGCTTTACCTGTTATAAGCAGCAATAGTGGTAAAAAGAGAAGAACTACATCGATAAACTACAGAATCACAGTACATTCTCTCACACAGAGCTCTAGCTGTTTTGGCCCATGTCTCGTTGTGCCTTGGTGGGCAAGTGGTTAAAGTCTAATGTGTGCCTGAGTTTGAATCCCAGTTAAGACACAAAAACGTGACTGGTGCAATTGCATTAGTACCAGCTTTCTGCAGGTACAGGCATGTTAGGCCCGTCAAGCCTCACGCTCATGTTTAGAGAAAGGTGTGGTGACATGACAGAATAGTGATTGGAAGGTATTATTGTAATGCTGACAAGTCACCACAACAGTTGTCATTTCTAGTTTTTAGTTGCGACCATCCAAATATCTAGGTAATATGCTTTCATTGTTTTTATCTATGATATTGTTTTATAAATATAAAAAATATAGAACTATTTCCTTCAACCTCTCAAACCTGGCTGAGAGGTTATTTTTAAGGCATTTGTTCTAGATAGTGTAAGGAAAATAGTGTCTTCTGGTAAATAAGAAAACACACACAAACAGATGTGTCATCAGCCCTTTTTAAATTATTAATATAATAAATTGCAATTTTTTTCTTAATTCTTCAAAATGTAAAAAATTACCTTATTCAAATAAGAGTAGAAAATTTTTAATTGTATATGTTGATACTGTTTCATTAATTTTAATAAATTGACTAAACAATAATGGATTGTTATACTTAAATCAAATTTATGCTTCTTCTAAAAAATTCTGTGATTTAGTATGTTTTATTTATTTATGCTTATGTAACTTTATATTAATTTTTATTTCAGTCAACTCATCACCAGTTAAAAATATACTGTTATACAATACCAATGTACATGTATGGGTATGTGGGTGGGCTAGCACCAATGTAAGTGTATGGGTGGGTGGGCGGTTGGTCCAATACTACTGTTTGGTAATAATAATTATCTACAGTTTATATTATTTTCATATTATTTCTTATAGTGTCTGAACCTCTCCTTTCAGTCTTGCAACTATGTTCTAAGTACCGTACGATTGTTAACAGTACGGCTGTTTTTTAGCATTTTCCAACAATGATAGTGAATAACAATAATCAAGTTGTTTTCCATTATTTTATACATACTTCTGTGAAATATATTATTTTAACAGTAACATATTACATTTTTATAAATTTGACCAGTTACTTCCCCGCAACAAACAGTAAAGTACAACTATTAGCATTTAAATTTAATGAATTAAATGCAGAGCCATCAACTTTCCTTATTACTAGCTTTTCCTACATTTTTACTTGAGAGCTTTACCTGTTATAAGCAGCAATAGTGATAAAAAGAGAAGAACTACATCGATAAACTACAGAATCACAGTACATTCTCTCACACAGAGCTCTAGCTGTTTTGGCCCATGTCTCGTTGTGCCTTGGTGGGCAAGTGGTTAGTCTAATGTGTGCCTGAGTTTGAATCCCAGTTAAGACACAAAAATGTGACTGGTGCAATTGCATTAGTACCAGCTTTCTGCAGGTACAGGCATGTTAGGCCCGTCAAGCCCCACGCTCATGTTTAGAGAAAGGTGTGGTGACATGACAGAATAGTGATTGGAAGGTACTATTGTAATGCTGACAAGTCACCACAACAGTTGTCATTTCTAGTTTTTAGCTGCGACCATCCAAATGTCTAGGTAATATGCTTTCATTGTTTTTATCTATGATATTGTTTTATAAATATAAAAAATATAGAACTATTTCCTTCAACCTCTCAAACCTGGCTGAGAGGTTATTTTTAAGGCATTTGGTCTAGATAGTGTAAGGAAAATAGTGTCTTCTGGTAAATAAGAAAACACACACAAACAGATGTGTCATCAGCCCTTTTTAAATTATTAATATAATAAATAGCAATTTTTTTCTTAATTCTTCAAAATGTAAAAAATTACCTTATTCAAATAAGAGTAGAAAATTGTGAGAAATGCATCAAGACCCTGGTTGGGTTCGTTGAGGTTGGGTGTGATGGCGTTCAAGATTGTGGGCCGCTCAACAATAAAGGTAGCCATGTCTGCCACAAGGTCCGTGAGCTCCGTCAGGTCTGTCTCTGAATGGCTTGCGAGGAATGTGAGGTAAGTAATGACAAGGCCAGGGTCACTCTCTACCAAGCAAGCACTGCGCAACGCTATCACCATCTGAACAGTTTTAAATTCAGAATTTAAAAAATGATACTCAATAAATCAGGCTAATCAAAACTAAGGTAAAAGAATATCTGAATTTTCAGGCCAGTTTAATATTGACCAGGTCAAATTAGCAAAATCAGTATAAATTTGTACTTCTTACATGTTAATGGAGGTTCTACATTGAACCCCTCTTATACTATTGAATGCATCTTTTCCAATAATGCACATCTTAAAGGTCTAGTAGAGTCCATACCGAAGCAACCATAGAACAGATGCCTTGTCAGTATGAAGAATACTAAGAAAGAAAATTTCATATAAAATTCCCACTTCACTACACTGCAGTGCAGGATGACTTTTATATTACAATACTTAAATACAGAAGGATTAGAATGAGTAAATTGCAGTTGGCCTTACCGAGATAAATTAAACAAAACCTGAAGAGTTAGGTGGATAAAACAAACATCTGTAATATACCACTAAACATACGTCAAATAACTCATAGCTACAGTATGTGTTTACAATCAAGCAGAAGAAAAATATTCTCCAAAAGACCTTTTTGCTGATCGTAGTAAGCAGAGAAAAGGTCTACAATTTTAAAAACTACATTTTATTCCTTTCCTCAAAGCTATTCTCAGTATAAAGAGTATAATTAAATTGAACACCAACTAAATAAGTCTACTATCTAATTAATAAAACAACAGGAATGCTGGAACAAAATACTGTACTGTGAAGTATTGGTCTCTACTTTCCAAGTTTTACTTTCAAATTGGTTTTGACGGATTAATCCTAAATGTGGTTTTCAAGTGATTTACACTAGCTATACTTGATCATGTTTTCCAAGTCAGCTAGTATTTTGTTTTATCTTATCACCTCGCAGTCCGGCATTGTAATACTTAACTTTCAGGACATAATATTGTGTGTAAAGAAATCTTTGGCATTGGGCTGGACACAGCATAAGAAGGGAAGATAAAGTGCTGATTGAGCAAGTTTGGAAGGAAACCCATAAAGGAAGAAGACCTCCTTGATACCCAAAGAAAAGGTGGAAGGACCAGGTGCTGATAGACATAAATAGGATGACGAGCAAGGAGGGAAATGCTGTAAATGGAAGCAAGTGGAGTTAGATCATTGCTCTGACCAAATACCAACTTGGGCATCAGTGACCATAGGAGTAAATAGAGTGATTTTTTGTTGGTGAATAATTGTACAATGAATGCATGTTAAAAACGGAAAATCAGATAAATAAATGTCTGAAAGTTATTTGTTGACAGTAGGCTGTTCTTGATGACTGTTAATGAAGACTCCAATAAGTTAGTACATGTAAAGTTGATGAGCTTGGTCCTCAAAAGATGAAAATAGGATTTCACAAGTCTGTGCAGTAGACCTATGACACTGATATAGAGGTACTAGGATTCTTGAAGATATAACAAACCTGCATGTTAATATCTTTAGCCCATTTAATGATGTTCAAACCAGATACATAACCTATATACAGTAAAACCTCCTTAATCCGGCATTCTATAGTCCGGGATTGTCTATAATCCAGCATCAACGGCAATAGACACAAATCACAGAATTGCCTTCACAATGAACATTGTAAAGTGAGCAACTCAACAGCTAATAAAAAATAGTTATAAGAAGCAAGTAGATATTAGATCTTTTTCCAGCCATCTACCAGTACTGTTGCTAAAAACCACAAATACTATAGTACAGTACTGTACTGTATTTATACTGTATTTTAAATTATTTCATCATGTACTGTACCTAAAAATGCATTTAAATATTTCTCCTGTACTTATATATTGATTTATATTGTTTAAATAACCTATGTTTAAATAATATATAAATACAGTAAAATTTTGTGGTGCAAATTCTGTTATTTTTTATACACCTCCTGTATTTTTATAAATAACCTCCATAGTCCGGAATTTTCTTTAATCCGAAAAGAGTCAAGTCCCAAACGTGCCAGATTAAAGAGGTTCTACTGTAAGATAAGATGACTATAAAGACATTAACATAGACAGAAATTAAAATTTATGACTAATACCATGTTAGATAGAGATCATCTAACATGGTATAACCAGAGAGATGTTAAAACAAATCTAATGAAATCTATTCCTTCCACAAAACGTACAATAAAAACAAATTACACTTTCAGGAATTTTTTATAAGTTCTCAACAGTAATATTATATAGTTTTATTGCTAAGACAAAGACAATGAATAATTATTTAAACATAAAACAACTGACCTGAGGACGAGCTTCCAAGAAATGGGGTAGTAGAGGCAATTGTCGGAGCAACCAAGAAGCATCATCTTTGCCCTCCTCTCCTTCTTCCTCTCCACATCCCAACACCAACTTGAGCCCCTACAACCATTCATCAGTCTGATGCAAGACTTGTCAATAAATAGTAACATACAGGAATGCAGAATATGTCTGACAACCAAAATTTTCCCCAGAGAATTATTTTTGGGGATTATATTTTCCTGTACAGCACTTTAAAGGTTAGGTGGTAGCGAGGACTATCTATTCTTTACCTCATTTTATAAAATAAATACGCTTTTCATTTTTTTTAATACAATTATTTTAAGCATCCATAAACTGGGGCTTTGTTATCTAAGAACCAAAATCAATTGCAAACCAAAAGTAATTCCTATATTGCTGCGATAAGTTAGGGAAATATGAATTTAAAGGGATATTTATTTTTTCAAAACTTTTTATATTTAATTATTTAAAAAATAAATAGAAGTGGGTATAGTAAACATTCATCATTCAATTAATAAGTTTATGAAAATTAGCGTTTCAAAAAATCCAAAGTAAATAAAAGTGTATGATTGTTCAAGTCAATATTAGCATGGTTTATTGCATGAGACTGATTTCCTTGTTTGGACATGAACTTAAAGATAAAAGTTTTGCTGAATTCATATTCAAATGTATAACTAACGTAAATGGATTAATTCACAGATCTAAGTTGAAACTATAAATGAGGCACCAGAACTATTCACCAAAGGTCTATGTTTTGAACTCAAATGATTACAAATGAATACTGATAACACTCACAGCAATAGCCTGTTCTCTATTCCTTGGGGAGCTTAGTCGGCGCAGGAAGTAGTCCAGGATCTCACAGACTATGTCAGGGTCTTGGGTCGGCTCATTGAGGATGGCCTGAAGGTGACTCAACAGTTGCTGATACTTCTGTTGTTGCCGAGCACTTGAACTGAGTAGGAACTCACAGAGACACTGCACTGGTAGGTGGCTGGGGGTAACAATAAGACATAGGGATGTATTAGGTGTCAAAATACAGTGGGATTAGATAAAGATGTTGCAAGGTATCATCACCTTGCAGGTACCCTAGGTGGCAGGGTGGGTCGTCACCTCCATAAGTGTTGGGTGGCGGGGTAGGTCATCACCTCCATACGTGATGGGTGGCAGGGTGAGTTATCATGTCTGTACATGTGGTGGCAGGGTGAGTCATTATCTTCGTACGTGTGGGTGGCAGGGTGAGTTATCACCTCCATACATGTTGGTGGAGGGCGGGTCATCACCTCTGTAAATATATGTGAGGGTGGGATGGGCACGGATATGTTTTTTAAGGTTAACAACCTTCAAAGAGTTCTCACCCACCTATCCATACACTTACTGTGGTGATGACTCACCTGACCACCCATGCAAGTACGGCGGTGATTGTTGTTTCAAAATTATTTGAACAATCAATAATTATTTTATCCTCATTTAACTAAGTTAATATTATGTTATATATTTCTTGTAACTGTTTTATAATACCAACAAGTGAATAATACAAATTTAATATGGTTGGAATAAAAAATATGATGATTAATTTCACTAAGTCTCATTTATAAACATCAAACCAAAGAGATTCATGGATGAATACAACATAGGAATAATGCACAAATAAATAGCTCAAATGTTACCTCTCTTTCTACTCAGACTGGGCTATGGATACAGTTGTAGTTGTTTTCACTCACAAAATGCAAACCACATTAAGTATTTTAACATACAAAATAATAGCTACCATGTTAACTATTTCGCTAGGTTAAAACTGATTGTATACTATATAAGACTTGCATTACTATTCCATGATTGTTTGTGAATATTAATATATTATACCATAGTTTTCCTTGTTTGTGAAAAATTAAATCAAAGGACTATATTAATAAACATAATTAGAATATGCTATTTTTATTAATTAATGCAAAAAAAGTGCATCCTTGAGCAAACAGAAAATTTGTTACAAAAATATGACTTTTTTTTGTACAGCATATTACAAAAATTCTCTGAAATCAAAAACGTAATAGTGTAATTACTTTGTAATTACTTTTTACAAATTTTGTAAATTTTGTAATTACAAATTTTACAATTTGTAAAAATAAGCTTTGTAATTACTTGAATCATCCGGTTACTGTGTGGTTCTTGAAGATGATTGACGTGGATGACTTTATGCGTTTTTGGTAACTACTTCTGGGACGATCATCTTTTTAACTTACTTCCTCTTTCAGATTATTTTAGTTTAAATTATATTAAATGTTCAGGTTCAATAGTTCTTCTCCTGTTATTACCTGAAGATATACTTCAATAGGGACATGTTTGGCAACTATGTAACACTATACATCAGGCTGAAAAACTAATTTAGAAGTCATGCTTTTGCTTATTGGTTCTACTTAACACAGTAACTAGAATAACACGGTAGGGTTCACGTGCATGGTGCGTAGTAAATCTTGGTGTCAATAACGTCACACAGACATATCAGCTGGTTCACCTGTTACACTGAATGTAGTAATAATCAGTAACTGCTTTTCTTAAATCACTGTTTTCATTAACCACAAACATAACACCCGTTAATAACTATTACTAATGCTATACAAATA
This sequence comes from Stictocephala bisonia, assembly GCA_035578905.1. Lineage (NCBI taxonomy): Eukaryota > Metazoa > Arthropoda > Insecta > Hemiptera > Membracidae > Stictocephala > Stictocephala bisonia. The sequence continues at coordinate 5,035,232 of JAQJVL010000008.1, forward strand.
CTCTCAATGATAATATTATTAATACAAGTATATTATATTGATTTTTGTTTAACTGTTGGTTAATATTAAAAGGTGGCTCCATTGGTTTGTCCAATTAATGCAATTAAAAGATGGTCGTTTGGTTTTGACTTGGAAATGTATAAATAAATAACAGTGTCAAGTATTGAAACAGCTGTCTATATAGAGCATAATATTAATAATTCAGTCTTGAATTATTACAGTTATCATGTTTTTTTTTAAATAAAAAAAAGTTCTTTTTTTCTGAAAATGGTCTATTTTTATTTCTTTTGGCCAAACTTCCATAATAATAATAATAATGTAGTAGTATTATTATAAGTATTTTTATTGTCTTAGTAATAGTTATTAAACTGTTAAAGCCTGGTTGTTAATTAAAACAGTGATTTTAGGAAGAGCAGTTACTGGTTATTTCTACATTCTGTGTAACAGATGAACCAGCTGATACGTCTGTGTGATGTCACTGATACCAAGATTTACTGCGCATCATGCGCGTGAACCCTACCGTATTCTAGTTACCGTGCTACTTAGTGTTGGAACTTGTTTTATGTTTTTGTTAGAGCATAAAGATCAATTTTAATAGTACTATAACATATACAGTTTCATTTAAAGAATATTTAGAGATTGTGTCCATAATAACAACAATAAATTTCATTTCGATTTCTGCGTTTCTAATCTATTAATTTATTTAGTTTAATAAAACACTAATTTGTTGATCCTCAACTTAACTTGAACTGCCTGTGGTTGTTATTCTCTGATGAAAAACCTAAGACATAAATAGGTTTTTCTCATATACTACATTGCTTCTTTTTCTTAGGAGATAAAAAACTAACTATATCACAGTTGCTAATTTAAAGCGTACTTAAGGGAAGCATCAGAGGAGAGGACTAGATCAGCTAGCCAGGGCATGGACTGCGATGGGCCTTGGCGTCGGATAATATCCAGTAGGAAGTCGGGATGACGGGAGCGGCAAAGCAGATGTCCCAGTCGCAAGGAGCTGTTTAAAGCTGTCAACTGCTCCAGCACCACTCCTGGTGGACGTCGTGCCTCTCCCTTTACATCCAGGTTTACCAGCTGGGATAATAGTAGGCTAGACTGTTCTGTGATTTCCATCTGTGGGGAGGAATAATTATAAGACTAAATAAGTTAGTTAGAATTACACACACACACACACACACACACACGCACATATATATATTTGCTGGCTGAGTAACGTGACAATTATTATCCATTAAAAAAACTTCTAATGAACTTAATAGTAACTGGCATATCCTTTTTCAGGAATTAGTCAACTTTAGTTCTCTATTGAAATTCAACTGCTTCAGTTAATTACAGTCATAAAATGAGCATTGCAATGTAAAGTGCAAAAGTGAACAATATCTTATGATAGGTCTTCAACGATTAGCTTATATACTGTTTCAAATTGATGCATAAATTTTAATCTATTCTAAATTTTTTTCATCAAAACTATTGGAACTTCAATATTTATATTTTTATAACCATACCAACCACATCATTACAAATATACAAAACTTGTCCGTCTCTGTTCATTAACATTATTCTCACAACTAGGAAGCCTGATCAGTCGGAACCCTGTTATCAAGCAATACATTCTAGTTCCCTCCCCTTTAGTAACTAAAATCAAAAGAGGATCGGAAGCATGAAAATAGCTAATCCTTAACAATGATTGCCAACAAAAACTATAATCCCTCATAAATAATTTCCTGTAGGAGAGTTATATGAATGTTAACATATTATTGGGATGTTTCTTGTTCATTCCATTAAAAACTGTCATAAGAACATTTTGAACAAATACATTAGAAAATTAAAAATTTTTTATATTAAATGAGCAGTAGCTCACATTTTAAGTTAGCGTTTTAAGGGTTAAGTTACTTATTACTTAAAGACAGGAGAAGTTCCAAGACAAGTATTCTCTCCTGATATGTCCTATTACTTCATAAATCATACCCATAAACATGATACATTTTCAAATGCTTTATGTACATAACACTCTTTTTCTTCCTTCAACAGCCCTTAAGACATACACAGACTCACCTTAGTTGAAGCAGCAGCTAGATGAGTCTCAAACTGTAGGATGGCTTCCTTCTCCAGCGCCAACATCTGAAGTTCTTCAGCTGGCTGGTGTGGAAAGACGAAGTGGTTGGTAATGCACATCTCCATGAGTGTTCGCAGTGTGGGGTAGTTGGCCCAGCCCTCTGCTCCCACTGTCATGGGGTTGTGGGCACTCAGGACCAGTAGGAGAGCCCACCCCTTCCAGTAGAAGTTACTGACAGCCAAAGTCGGTGGGTTGTAGCCCACAGGTAGGTCTATGTTTTCAGGGTGATGGTACGCAGCTAGGTTGAATACCAGATCGAAAACTTCCATTTTGTCAACTGAATACAATGCATATCAGTTAACAAACTGAGGAAAGTGAATTAAATGAGCGAGTATTCTAGGAAATTGTTTCAACATTAATAAGATAATTTAGAAAAAAGTATACATTTGAAAACATTTTAAAACACAAATTTTCTGAACAGCTTACAACTTCCTCAGGCTGCAGAGAGATTGACTGATCTTCAGCTGTCACTAGGCAAGTAGGCGAGTTGCAAAGAGTCTCTCTAAGGCTAGTTGCACCTCAAGTTTTTTTATTTTGCTATGTATTTTATGTATCTAATGTTTTTGTTTTGTGGACTTCGTTTTCTGTTCTTAGGAAGTTGGATTTTATGATTGAATTAGATGATTTATTATTAATATATGATATCAACTTTACCAACAGTCAAGAGTGAGGCTATTTTGACATTTGACCCTGAACTTGTAAAAAGTCACGTACGCCACAACAAACTACACATTGTATTTTTTAATGAACTCTGCTGCTCGCTGCGGCAGTCAAAAATAGCCGTAAAAATTCGTGTATAACAATAATTCAGTGCAATTTAAATTTTCAGTAGACCCCTGGTTAAAGCAGAACTTGGTTTGTTGAGGCTCAGTTAACCGTGGCCCTACTGTAGTTTTATCCCAAAAAAGTGGTAGCACTAAACTCTATCCAAATTGTAACGTTTTTTACAATATTAAATTAAATTTTTACCAGCAACTTGTACAGCAGCTGATATATAACAAAGGGCACAGAGTTAATCTTACCCTTGAGCAAGTTGGTTGGGTTATCAGTAGCCGTGGCCGTTGTGGCAGCTCGTCTCACTAACTGATCTGCCAGTTCCAGAGCCTCGGGAGCAGTGAAGGGGTGCTCCTTAGACAAACCCATCATTAGTACTCGCACTAGTATGTGTTGCTGGAGTGGGGCCTCTGATGCCAGTCTCATCAGCTGCATCCGGTCACTTTCTGGTGGCCAGTTGTCCAGCTTGTAGTACTGGTCATGTTGCTCCATTAATAATACCTAGAGGTGTAAAAACAACAAAACATTATATTTACAACTTAAGTTATTTGTGAAGACAGGGACAGTAACAGACAATGCATAAATGAGTACATTCTACAAGAAGACGTTATAAATTTAAGCATTAATGCCCTTTAACTACAACTGCCCTCCAGTCACAAAACACCATCCACAAGAAAGTCAATTATTATCATAAAAAACTAATACTAAAGATAAATATTAATAAAATTGGCAATGTTATTTTTTAACTCAGGTAAAAGAATTTGTAAATCTTTTATAGAAAATTTCTTTAGTATAAGGAATTATACTCCTATTTCTGTTTCTTTTAGTGTTGAATGTCATTTTAAACAATGTTTTTTACAGTATTCATACCTTGTGTAAAGCATGAACAAAGTCCGAAGCTGATGGCCTATATATACGCAGAGCTGTTTCTTGCAGCCACCAAACAGCATCATTTTGAATGCCAGCCACAGTCTGCTGCATTCTCTCGGGCTGAAATAATTAAACAAAATGTGATGAATCAGATCGCATTAAAAGATTGGAATTATTCATTAATTACTTGCAAAACTTAAAATGGAACATTAGACGGCCATTTCTTATGTGATGTGTAATTTCAGTTATGAGACAAGAAATGTATTTTTATCTGGCAACACTACGGATGCAGGAATTGGAAGAGTGGATAGTAAAGATATGATTGTTTGAATACACTAAATCCATTTAATTGCAGACAGCAATGTTGAATATTGATAGCAAAATTAAAATGGTTCAGTACTCACTGTAACTAGTGGTTCCTTCTTGTCTGGCCTTAGGTAGGTAGCTGCGGCAAGAAACATGCACAGAGTGATGAGATCTGCCGTTGCTGTAAACGCTCTTTGGCTGAACTCACAGTCTCGTGGGATGGGTTCTGTCTGACTCATTAGTCCTCGGCTGAATGCTGACAGGTTCAAATCTGAACGTAATGTGCGCCATATCTCTCTAAGAAGTGCTCGAAGTGGCCGCAGATAGTCATCTCTATTCATCAGCAATTCCTGAAAATATATATTGAAAATAATTTTTACTCATATTCATTTCAGTCATGTGACTTTATTTTCTAAATACCGAGTCATATTTATTTATAATTTTAATAAATTAATTTGTCATACATATCTTTGTTAGATTCCCTACATATGGAATTTGTTATTATACTATATATGATACTATACTGCCCAGCTATAGCTAGGTAGTATCTGTAGTGTGAGTAGGGGACTACACTATGTCATGTATTTTAAGGATTGTAGTGACACCTCATTTTATCATTCGTATTTGGGGCGTTCACAAATCTTCCTTACAAAAAAGGGTTTAATTGTTTTAAAATAACAAGAAGAACTAAATACAATAGCCGTGGGTATAGTTTATTTTATTATGAAATGAAATAAAAATTAACTTTATTAGGCAGAGTTAGGAATATTAAGTCCTCTCTTCAACTCAACCTCAATCTGTGTTTCTTACTTAAAAATGATTATATTTTAAATGGTTTAATTCTTTGGAATTTCAATAGCGATTTGTCATACTATGTTCTATTTTAAAACTTCATATTGAAAAAAAAAAATTCAGCATCAAAATAGCGCCCATTGACTATTTTCAAGATGAAAATTTAATAAAAGATAAACAATGAACAGAAGAACTTTTTAAGGAATTTTATTGAAATAAATACTACCTCACTTTTTTAACAGATAAATACAAATTATATTTATAAGTGCTTAGCTATCTATGTTAGTGCTATCCAGAATAGATAAAAAAAAAACATTGCAACTAAATTGATTTTCTCATATTATATTTTGGACAGCACAACTCAGAAAAAACACAGTTCTGTCATTTAAAAATTTCAAATATTTTTACATTACATTAGACAAATTACTGAAGTTTTATCTTTTGATAACATTTGTAGAAAATGTTTCTTTTGACATTGTTTTTTTATATTTATTATAGGTTTTATTTTGTAGGTATTTTCATATAAAATTATGAAATGTTTTTGTTTAACACATTTTAGTAACATAAGCAAACTAAATGTCAAAACTATGAATAAAGCCATTTTGTGAGGGACAATTTGAAAGGAAAATATACATAAACACACAGCTTTCATCCCATGGCTAGCCACTCCTCTCCTTGTGTATATGTTATAAACACACAGCTTTCATCCCGTGGCTAGCCACTCCTCTCCTTGTGTATGTGTTATAAACACACAGCTTTCATCCCGTGGCTAGCCACTCCTCTCCTTGTGTATGTGTTATAAACACACAGCTTTCATCCCGTGGCTAGCCACTCCTCTCCTTGTGTATGTGTTATAAACACACAGCTTTCATCCCGTGGCTAGCCACTCCTCTCCTTGTGTATGTGTTATAAACACACAGCTTTCATCCCGTGGCTAGCCACTCCTCTCCTTGTGTATGTGTTATAAACACACAGCTTTCATCCCGTGGCTAGCCACTCCTCTCCTTGTGTATGTGTTATAAACACACAGCTTTCATCCCGTGGCTAGCCACTCCTCTCCTTGTGTATGTGTTATAAACACACAGCTTTCATCCCGTGGCTAACCACTCCTCTCCTTGTGTATGTGTTATAAACACACAGCTTTCATCCCGTGGCTAGCCACTCCTCTCCTTGTGTATGTGTTATAAACACACAGCTTTCATCCCGTGGCTAGCCACTCCTCTCCTTGTGTATGTGTTATAAACACACAGCTTTCATCCCGTGGCTAGCCACTCCTCTCCTTGTGTATGTGTTATAAACACACAGCTTTCATCCCGTGGCTAGCCACTCCTCTCCTTGTGTATGTGTTATAAACACACAGCTTTCATCCCGTGGCTAGCCACTCCTCTCCTTGTGTATGTGTTATAAACACACAGCTTTCATCCCGTGGCTAGCCACTCCTCTCCTTGTGTATGTGTTATAAACACACAGCTTTCATCCCGTGGCTAGCCACTCCTCTCCTTGTGTATGTGTTATAAACACACAGCTTTCATCCCGTGGCTAGCCACTCCTCTCCTTGTGTATGTGTTATAAACACACAGCTTTCATCCCGTGGCTAGCCACTCCTCTCCTTGTGTATGTGTTATAAACACACAGCTTTCATCCCGTGGCTAGCCACTCCTCTCCTTGTGTATGTGTTATAAACACACAGCTTTCATCCCGTGGCTAGCCACTCCTCTCCTTGTGTATGTGTTATAAACACACAGCTTTCATCCCGTGGCTAGCCACTCCTCTCCTTGTGTATGTGTTATAAACACACAGCTTTCATCCCGTGGCTAGCCACTCCTCTCCTTGTGTATGTGTTATAAACACACAGCTTTCATCCCGTGGCTAGCCACTCCTCTCCTTGTGTATGTGTTATAAACACACAGCTTTCATCCCGTGGCTAGCCACTCCTCTCCTTGTGTATGTGTTATAAACACACAGCTTTCATCCCGTGGCTAGCCACTCCTCTCCTTGTGTATGTGTTATAAACACACAGCTTTCATCCCGTGGCTAGCCACTCCTCTCCTTGTGTATGTGTTATAAACACACAGCTTTCATCCCGTGGCTAGCCACTCCTCTCCTTGTGTATATGTTATAAACACACAGCTTTCATCCCGTGGCTAGCCACTCCTCTCCTTGTGTATATGTTATATAACGTGTATGTCTGAGTGTGTCTGTGTAGTTGTATGTTTTTAATGAGTCATTGGTTTCTGTTGGCTAAAGTAGAAAGGGTAAGTAGTTTTAACTAACTTTTATCTGTTTGTCATAATTAAATATTGTTTACTGCTATTAACATGTTTTTAGTTTATTTTTAGATTGATCTATAACTGTATTTTTTCTAGGCTAACCTAACTCTGAGTGAGTCGCAGTCTTTAAAGTTAAAATTGTACCTTCATTTTATTCATTATCTTCAAACTAGCAACTATTTATGGTAGTTTTGAATGATTTTTATTTACTGCTTTCAATTTTTTTATTTTATAAATTTACTGTGTTATTGTGAACTTAGATGACTTTTGGTTAGTTGCCTGACTTCACGAGTGTTTGCAAGAAAAAACAAGCATTTATTTCAATAGTTAATTTTGGTTAGAATTGAGGTCCCTTTACATAGTCAACTGATTTTTCCCAACTTATGTAATTTTTTAATTCATTTTTTTACTGTCCCTCTTACACAGTTTAGGTAAAAATGCACTTGTTATAATTGTTCTTTTGATCTACTACTCCCTCCCTTTTATCTCTCATATATCTTTAAAATTCTATTATTTCTTATTTTCTCCTTTTGTTTGTTTATTTTGGGGTGTACAAGAAATTTATAAGTGCCGGACTTTACACTTACCAGTTTCAGGGTCTGAGTAGGGAGACAACCATACCACTCAGTCACCTGGAGAAGGTGAATTTGCCCTGAGAATGAAGGGGGCTGTGCTTCTGTCATCTCACTGGCCCAATGTCTCAGTAACACATGTCACATGAGACATAAAATTTGTCTATGTAACTGAAGCGGTAATAGAAATTGTCTCCAGGCAATGCTACACGCATTGAGACTTGAGGTTAAGTGTAAGAGAGGACCTAATGGTCCTAACTTTGCCTCAGAAAATAAAACGTTTTTCATTTCATTTCATTCATTTCATTTCATTTCATTTCATTATCCCGGTGGAGACCGCCTAAGAAAAGCGGTGTCAAAATTTACAGTTTGCGAGATAATGAGATTGATACTGAAATGAGATTGATACACAAGACCCCAACACATTATTATTATTTTTAGTATTCATTGGAAAGACACTGATTGTAGAAATATAGGCAAATATGAGGGATGAATGAGTGTGAAGAGTGTGGTCATTGTTACTAACTAAGGTCGAATGTTCCTCAGAAAGAGCTATTTATTAATAGCCACATAGTCAGGGCTACTAAGGGACCTACAAATTTACTTGGAACCGGATCCACACAGTATTGGTCTGATTTACAGCTAACTGACAATTCCCTCCCCTACATAACATCTGAACCTTGACTACCACCCAACATTGACACCCCAGAGTTCTATAGTTGTATCCACATCAATGGCAACCATTGAGTGGACCATGTGTTAGTATTAGGAGGACTGAGCACAGAAGCTATCGCCTAAAATCTCAACAATCTTTGTCCCAAAGTAGCTGGTTTACAACACTGCACCACTAGTGCCAATACTCAATGAGATTTGTTACTGAATTCTGTTACTGAGTGTTGACTTAAGACAAGTTTTAACATGCATAAGTCGCTATAGAAACAAGTTGATAGTGTGATAATACATCTTTATGAATAATAAATAATGAATAAAGAAATAAAAATTAATATTACTATTTAGATAAAACTTATATTCATTTTTAGTTATTTTTTAATGGAGTTACAAACCTTATTCCTTTGAAGAGAATTTTGGGAAACACCTTGTATAGAGAGGGTACTTACAACCTAATATCAAGTGAGCATGAGCTGGGAATTGACAATCAAGTGTTACAAGTAGAGAGAAAATCAGTTATTACTTTTCCTCAGTATTTTACTTCAGGTTTATTTACATACAGACCCAACTCATATGATGGAGTTCTCACCTGAAAGATATCTGCCAGAATTGCGGCAGCTGCATCAGGCTCATACTGGAACATCACAGACAACATAGCCAGATTGTTGGGATTACGGGACTGGGACAGTTCATTGTAAATAGTGTGCTTCAGCACCGTTGCCAAATTGTCTGAGTGTGCAGTGATCAACTCCCTGTTAAAGTTTAACCATATGAATTTTTTTTCTAAAACAAAGTTCATACTATTTCCTTAAGAAAAATAAATAAACAGGTAGAAGTTACACAGTCAACCCACAAATATCTGCGTATCTGGACACAATAACAAATGCAGGCAGCTTAGTCAGCAGAGAAATCAGTGATGAAATTGTGAAATGAAAGTTACCTCTGAATGTTGTCGTGGTAGCATGCATCAAATAATACAAAATGAAGCTTAATGGCTTCATTTTGTGGGTGTAGGGGTGGGAGGGTGGGTCAATACCACAGTACGTGTATGGGAGGGTAGGTGGGTCAATACCATAGTAGGCTATGTGTATGCGAGGGCGGGTGGGTCAATACCACCGAACGTGCATGTGTGGGCGGGTGGGTCAATACCACCGAACGTGTATGTGTGGGCAGGTGTGTCAATACCACCGTACGTATATGGGTGGGCGGGTGAGTCAATAACAGCGATCGTGAATGTGTGGGTAGGTTAGACAAATAGAGGTTAGCAAATAAACCATTAAATAGGCAAATATCAGTTGCAGCTGTGCAAGGGCTTTGCAGACACAAACTATTGGACATACAGTGGTGATGGAGTTCAGAGATTATCCTAGGCTTAACTAACAGTAGTCAAGAGTGCAAAACATCTAATTTAAGCTCTTTTATGCACTTAACAGTAAGTGATCAGAAAGATGTATAAGGTTAAACTTGTAGAACATTAAATTCTGGACAAAACTTTTCAACAACTTTAAAATAAAACTGTTAGTCCAAAAACTAAATATGAATACTCATTAACTTGTGGATGTCTTATTCTCTTTTTCAATTGCTTAACCCTTTCCCATCCTATTATCCAGGTTCACTCTCTGGTTTACTTGCTGCCATTACATAAACTAACCCTATACTTTTAGTTTTGTTACAGCTACTGACAAAATATTTTTTTTATATTTTAGTAAATGAAATTGAGAGCCTGTTATGATCCACAAACAAAAATATTTCAGAATAGCTCTTTTTGATTATACACAAACACTTTTTTACGATTTAAAGGAAAATAGAAATGTTATCAAAGTTTTAAATTCTACAGCCACTGAGAGAATAACAGTCTGAGGCAAAAAGTTATTAAAAAATATCAACAATTTTATTTTATATTCTTAACCTCGTCGTAGGCTTACATTTTTTTCAATTCCATAATTTGACAAAATGTCACTATAAAAACTATTCTAACTAAACGATGTCATTAACACTAATTATTTCACTATTGCTAACCTAACCATTAAAAAATAAAAGCTAGTGTAAATACAAGAACAAACATTGTTTTCATTCACTTAAATTAAGCATAAATGTATTAAAATTCCATATTGGAATATAAAAAACTATCACTAATTGAAATATTGTACACAGATATTAAAAACCTTAAATACTAAATAATACTTGCTAGTAGCCTAGAAAACTAGATTAGAATAGTAGTAATAGGAAAATTACTTTAAACTAGAATCTATATTTTCCTGTGACAACCGCGTCAAGGTCCTATGTACATTATTTACAAAGTATTCATACGTTTCACCCATACTGTGATGTGGCATCCTCAGTGGTATCTCTGAGACTGAATCGGCAAATGATCTTCCAGCTTTTGTAACAGATGGCAGGGTTGAGACTGGTTTGGCATGTACGCTGAAGAGGGGCGGAGGCAAGACCCACGTGACCTACGGCCATTGGCCGTAGAAAATCAGCATGGCTGACTCTGCCATTTTATTTTAATTTACTTAAAATGAGTTCCCATGTCTTCAGAAGCCGTATACTTTCATCCTTATTAAAATTATTTCTTCTTTTGTATACTTCTATAGCTTTCCTTACGATTCTCTTATGCCTTTCTTAGTATGCCTTATATGTTCTTTAATCCTTGTGGAAATTAACCTCTTGGTTTCTCCTATGTAGACTGACCCACAACTACAAGGTATTTCATATACTCCAGGCATAGCTAATGTAATTTTATCTTTTACTGGTCTCAGAAAATTCTTCAATTTGTTAGGTGGCTTGTAAATGGTTTTTATATTCTCTTTATTTAATATTCTGCCAATCTTTTCCGTTGTTCCCTTTATGTAAGGAAGATATGCCTTTTTTGAGGTATCCTTGTCTTGTACTTATCCAATTCTTTTTTGTTTCCTCTTTAGCTGTTTTCTAATAGTATTATTGATTTCTTTACCTGAATACCCATTCTGTTTTAATGTTGACTTTAATATTTGTCTTTCTTTCTTCCAACTATTTTGGTCTGAAATGTGAATGGCTCGATTGATTAAAGTGTTTAAAACTGCATTCTTCTGTGCCGGATGATGGTGGGAAGCAGCATTTAAATATCTATTGGTATGTGTAGGTTTACGATATACTGAGTGGATTATTCGTCCATCTCTTCTTCTCACAGTTAAAATGTAAAGGAAAGGCAGACTTCCGTTATTCTCAATTTCCATTATAAACTTGATATTAGGGTAAATAGTATTGATATTGTGCAAAAAAGCATCTACTATCTCCCTACTATGAGTCCATACAGCCCATACATCATCTATATATCGATAACATGCCTTGGGTTTCAAAACTGACGTTTCCAGTGCCTTTTTTTCAAATATTTCCATATAGAGATTAGCTGCAACTGGTGATAGAGGTGATCCCATAGCTGTCCCTTCAGTCTGTTCGTAGAGCTTCCCATTGAAGAAGAAATAAGTGGATAGAGGCATAGTTAAGCTAACCCCGCTAAATCGTTGTTAAGAATTTTCTTAATTATTCAATGGTTTCGGGTACTGGAACCTTGGTGAACAGTGACTCTACATCGAAACTTACAAGTATGTCAGTATCTTGCAATTTTTGTTGGTTGATAAAATGTCAAGAACCTCTAACAAATGACCCAGTTTTTCCTACATATTCACTTAGTTGTTTAGATATAAACTTGGATAAATTGTAAGTAGGTAATCCTATGGAACTTACTATAGGTCTCATCAGTATATTTTCTTTGTGTATTTTGGGTGATCCATACAATAGTGGTGGCCTTGGGTCAGAATTTATTAAATATCCTTTTATCTTGTTGTCAAAATTAGGATTTGACTTTAACAATTTCAATACACTTAATTCAATTCTTTCAGTCGGATTCCTTACTGACTTATATGGACCATTATCAATCATATCTTTCATTTTATTTTTATAATATTTTTATAATATTCATGATATTGGTCTTCATGATAACTGTGGTGTTTCCTTTATCTGATGATATAACTATTCTCAAGGCAACTTCTTTCAAAGCTTTCAATGCAGCTTATTCATCCCCAGACAGATTAGATTTTGGTTGCTGGGGTTTCCTGAGCACCCCTAAATACTATTGGAAAGCAGCTAAAGAGGAAACAAAAAAAATTGGATAAGGACAAGATAAGGATACCTAAAAAAAAGGCATATCTACCTTAAATGAAGGTAACAACGGAAAATGTTGACAGAATATTAAATAAAGAGAATACAAAAACCATTTACAAGCCACCTAACAAATTGAAGAATTTTCTGACACCAGTAAAAGATAAAATACCTTGTAGTTGCGGGTCAGTCTACATAGGAGAAACCAAGAGGTTAATTTCCACAAGGATTAAAGAACATATAAGGCATACTAAGAATGGTGACACGGAAAAGTCTGCAGTTGCGGAACATAGTGCAAAAACTAATCATGAAATTTTACTTGACCAAACTAAAGTCCTTGCCAACATCCTGCATTACTACCCGAGAATCGTAAGGGAAGCTATAGAAGTATACAAAAGAAGAAATAATTGTAATAAGGATGAAAGTATACGGCTTCCGAAAACATGGGAACTCATTTTAAGTAAATTAAAATGGCAGAGTCAGCCATGTTGATTTTCTTTGGCCAATGGCCGTAGGTCACGTGGGTCTTACCTTCACCCCTCTCCAGCGTACCTGCCAAATCAGTCCCCACCCTGCCACTTGCTACAAAAGCTGGAAGGTCATTCACCGATTCAGTCTCAGAGATACCACTGAGGATGCCACATCACAGAATGGGCGAAACGTCTGGTTACTTTGTAAATATTGTACATAGCACCTTGACACGGTTGTCACCAGAAAATATAGATTCTAGTTATTACACCGGCCGCAAGCCTAAGTTCTAAGAGTACTTAAAACTATTCATTATTAATAAGTAAGACGACGATCATCTAGATATGGGCGAATATGAAGGGCGAAAGAGTGCGATGAACTTAGAATTTTCTTTAGAAAGAGCCATTTATTAATAGCCCAACAGCCAGGACAAAAATAATAATAATTATTATTATTATATTAGCTCCACCCCTAATACAATAAAATGTTAAACCTTGAGTTATCAGAAAGTTGAAGAATTGGTAAGGATGAAAAAAGTCCATGACAACTCCGCCTTATATAAATAGAACTGTTACTTCAAAACAGATTATTTAACATTTTTCTTCAATAATTAAGTTACTCTCAAAGAAACTAAATATAACGTGGTAGCAGATACAAATTATCCCCAAAAATGGAAGAGGCTGCTAAATCCACTTCATTTTTGTGAGATGAAACAGTAATTGTTTTATTGATTTGATGATGAGGCAGCTACTTTCTAACTCATATTTGGATCATATTTATTATTATTATTACTGTAGGTTTCCTAGTACCATTACAACATTCACGGTTCATTCAAAACTTCCTCTAAGTACTCGGAATTTTCCAATGAAAGGCCACCCTGACAGTGCTTACAGTAAATTCGAAATCATATTTTTATCTAGAACACTAACTGGTTACAATTAGTACTAAATTTTGGTTAAAAAAAGCTGAGCTTTTATTTTACTATAAACTATAAAGATTTGTGAAAATAACTATGGTTACAAATTATATTGAAAAAATGTTATTGATTATAGAACAAATTTCTCACACAGCAATATCAATGGCAACCAAATAATAATTCTGTTACCTTTTTTAAGCTTTCCTATCTTTTATTACTTTCTAATCAAACAACTCTAAAAATAAGATACTAATTCATATTGAAACATAATATTCAATATCAAGTTAAATATAGACTAAATGACAACTACACTATGAAATAAGCTTTCTCTCTACCTAATACATGCCAGGTAATAACTAACGACAGCCTTGCTCTTAAGACGTATCTTCACCAAACAGCTGATAGCTTCCACATCTTTTTGTGTGTGGCCCATACAGTTGACACATATTGCCATCAGCAGCTCCTGTGCAGGCCTCAGCAGCTTTGGGTTCTGCAACCAACCTTCAAGCCTAGCTGCCCCTAGAACTCTTACCTAATAACACATTTTTAATGTAATGAGAATTTTCAGAATTTTACTAAATAATCTTAGATAAAAAGAAGTAATCAATGGTGACATATGGAATGAATTTTTTTTTTTTTTTTTAATTATAAGGCATGCAATGTTTAGAGTGAGAAGCCAGTTTAGTAATTGCAATAATAAAAATTATCGAGTTTTTATAACTGTGTAATTTGTATAAATATAAGACTCCTTAGTTAATATACATAGTTCAATAAGTAAGGTCTGTTGGCGCTGATGTGCGGTGTATTGGAACTGGAATGAACTATTGATATTAAAACGAAAACTATATGAAACACTTGTACTTTGATTACAAATACTGTTTATTCATTCGAAAATAGTGGACTGTATTAACCCTTACGATCCCGAGGTTCGTATATACGGACCTGAAGGGTATCTGCAAGAAATCCCGACGTCCATATACAAACCTTCGCAAAAAATTTTTTTTTCTAATATTAAATTATGATAAAATTACACATGTTTTATACTAAGCTGACCGTAAAGAATCATAGTTTATGTATAAATTATTTCTGAACTTTATATAGCACGTTGAATTATTTTATAACCTATAATCAACTGAGCATTGCAATTCGTGTCAATCTCTATGGCGGTCAGTTGACAGCTTGACAACTATTATTGTCTATTTTATTTTTTGTGATAACGTGATGAAATTTTATGAAGTTGTTAAATAAACAATGGGCTTCAAGGTGATACAATCATATTTGTCATATCTAATTTTTTACTACTTCCTTCATGGACAAAAAGTGAAAAGTTTTCGGCAAAAATCTTTTTTCAGTAAGTACTTTTTTTTACAAAAAATTTGTTATTTGAATACTTATTTTATATTTATGTAATTTTGTAGTACACTTTATTTGGAATAAAGTGGTAAAAGAATCATGAGGTTTTATTAAAAAACAAGCGAAAAATTTATTTTTTAGTAAAATACTGCAAAATTGGCAAAATAGACCCGGGATTTTTGGCAGATACCACAATAAAAATGCTGGGATTTTTGGCAGATATTTTTTAAAAAATACCCGGGATTCAAAGGGTTAAATTATGAAAATTGAATTAACTATGAAAAACAATGGTCAAACTATATTTTTTAACTTCTATAAACAAAAAAATTGCCTAGCAACCCAAATTATAGAAATATAAAACACATTTAGTGCGACTGGGTCGATATCAAACCGGCCGTGTCCGTTCTGCCGAGCGGCTGGGTCGAAAACATCCCGCCATGTCATTGTTTGTTTAATGCTTCAGTAT
Organism: Stictocephala bisonia; assembly: GCA_035578905.1. Taxonomy (NCBI): domain Eukaryota; kingdom Metazoa; phylum Arthropoda; class Insecta; order Hemiptera; family Membracidae; genus Stictocephala; species Stictocephala bisonia. Next base: position 5,050,962 of record JAQJVL010000008.1, read on the forward strand.
GAGCTCAGCTCTTTGCGGGAGTAGACGTGTTGTTGTTGTTCGCTCTTGGTGCTCGACCTACAAAATAATTTTTGGGGTTCAGTTTCCACTTTGTGTTATTTTTAGTCTTTGTTATGGAGTGTTGTGAATAGTAGTGTATTTGAGTAGTTAGTGAGTTTTATTTTGTAGTTATTTTGTCTTTATTGTGTAGAACAATTGTTGAAAATATTTTGAGGTTATGGCGGCAGCATGTGCACGTGGTTCCGTCAGTGACAACGACTTTGATCCCTCAAACACTGATGATGGTGACTCTGACACTGGGGAGAGTGTTGAGGAGACTGATGATAATGCTGTACTTGATCCTGTTTGGAGTAACCAAACTTTTGGACTTAGACGTATTCCATTTACTGGTAACAATAAACTTTTGGTCCCTGTACCAGGTAACAAGCCTACGGATTGGTTTCTGTTGCTGTTAGATGACCTTATTTTGGAAGATATATGCCGTTATACTAACGCTTATGCTTTGGAAATGTTTTGTGGACCTAACATAGAGCCAGGATCTCGCATACATAAATTCAAAGACCTTATTGTTCCTGAGTTAAAGATTTTCATAGGCCTACTTTTACATATGGGCTCTATCAGGCTGAATCATTATCAGGACTATTGGAAGACAGACAGACTATACAACTTACCAGTTTTTAGGCAGTACATGAGTCGGGCTGATTTTTTATTGATATTAAGATGCCTTAATTTTTCAAAGCCTCCGGCAGTAGATAACCCCAATCCTAACAGGCTACATAAAGTGCAAACTCTTGTGGACTTTTTTAATTCAAAGATGATAACTATCTACTACCCATCTAAGGAGCTCTCTATGGACGAATGCATGGTACTGTGGAGAGGCAGACTCGAGTTCAGGCAATATATCAAGGGAAAACGGCACAAATATGGGATCAAACTGTACTGAGGGTTTGACCCTCCGTTTCATTGTCTATGGAGGGAAGAATGATCGCCTAGGTGGTAAGGGCCATGCTGGTAAGGTCGTTGTGCATCTGATGAATGGGTTGCTCCATAAAGGGCATTCTGTCTTTATGGACAACTTCTACAACAGTTTTGAGCTACCTTTCAAACTATTGTCTCACAACACATATTGTACTAGAACACTTCATTCTGATAGAAAACACAATCCCACAGAGGTAACAAGAGCCAACCTCCAAAAGGGTGAAACAGTTGCCCAGTACTCTGAAGGTATAATGGTCGGGAGGTGGATAGACAAGAGGTATGTGTTGTATATATCAACAGAATTTGGAAACAACTTAGTTTCATCATAAATAAGCGTGGTGAGCAAAAGGAAAAGCCTCTACTCATTGTCCAGTACAATGCTCACATGAAGGGGGTGGATCGCGGAGATCAGCTGTTGTCGTACTACCCATGTGAGCATAAGAGTGCCAGGTGGTACAAGAAGATTTTTGTACATCTTATACAGATGATCACGGTGAACTCTGTATTTATAGTATTTATGGTCCTCCGTAATATGCACACCTCAGATAGAAAAGAAAAGCTGTCTCTATATGATTTTAGGAAAAAGCTAATCAGTGCTTTATTACCGCCACAACTTCAACCTCCTATATGGACTCCACCAAGAGATGTCATGCACCGACTGGTTAAGACGGAAGAAAGGGATGCAAAGGGTAATAGACTGAGAAAAAGGTGTAGAGTATGCTCCAAAAACAAGGAGAAGAAAACTGTGCATGTGTGCTGTGCTTGTGATGGAAAATCAGCATTTTGCCCAACTGTTTGTTTTGACCGATTTCACACAAACTTGTAAAGTGTCATGACAAAGGTGGTGGATGAGGTTGTAAATATTGTAAATATATTCAAAAAGTGCTGTAAAACAAAAAATATAATTATCTTTTTTAACTCTATTATGTGACTTTGTGTGCTGCACGCGGCAGTCCGGATTGCGCTAGGAGCGGCCGGGCCGAGATCGACCCGGAAGTATTGACATCGATCTAATGACCATTCATGTCATCAAATGATATTCAAATGATGTTCTACTGGCCTGTTACAACATTTAGTAAGTAAAACATAACTAATTATATTTAGCTCCCGGTATCGGTCTTACTAGGTAGAGGGTAGCATTGAACGTGTTAAATACAAGGTTAAATATGAAAATTAAACCAATACACAGAAGTATTAAATAAAAACATCTGTGGTATGAATAAACATTAAACCAAACAAAGTCAAAAGAGAAATTCTTTTAATACAAAGCAGTTTACACTGAAACAAAAAGCACTAAGTTCAAGTTATGAGTTGTAAATATTAACAAAGTACAATTGACTAGGTAAGTTTGAAACTACAATTTGTTTGAAATTAATGTCCTCTGATATTAATCTTTTTTTTTAATTTGTTTCCTTGGTAAATTGCCTTACTTCTATTGAAATATACCCTACTCTAGTGCTCTCTAACCTTCCTAAAAATTGTAGAGGAACATTGTAAAGAATTTGACAGATTCCAAATTTTTTCAACTTTACATAACTTTACAATATCTTATATTTGTTATCATATATTTGTTGCCGATGCATTTATTATTATTTATATACGTGTTGTTGATGTATGTTATGGTATTTATATTCTTAGTGCCGATGCATGTGTTATTATTTAGGTATATACTTGTTTCCGGTGAGTTTGCTATCATTTATGTACTTGTTGCCGATGCATTCGTAATTATTTATGTTACCTGTTGCCGATGCATTTGATAATTATTTATATGGTTGTGGCCGATTCATTTGTTAATTATTTATATACTTGCTGCCGATGCGCATTTATTAATTATTTATATATTTGTTGCCGATGCATTTGTTATTATTTATGTTACCTGTTGCCGATGCATTTGATAATTATTTATGTTAGTTGTTGCCGATGCATTTGTTAATTATTTATATACTTGCTGCCGATGCGCATTTGTTAATTATTATGTATTTGTTGCCGATGCATTTGTTATTATTTACGTTAGTTGTTGACGATGCATTTGTTAATTATTTATATATTTGTTGCCGATGCATTTGTTATTATTTATGTTAGTTGTTGCCGATGCATTTGTTAATTATTTATGTATTTGTTGCCGATGCATTTGTTATTATTTATGTAAGTTGTTGCCGATGCATTTGTTAATTATTTATATATTTGTTGCCGATGCATTTGTTATTATTTATGGTAGTTGTTGCCAATGCATTGTTAATTATTTATGTACTTGTTGCCGATACATATGTTATTATTTATATACTTGTTGCCAATGCATGTGTCATTATTTAGGTATATACTTGTTTCCGATGCATTTGCTAGTATTTATATACTCGTCGTTATTATTTATGTACTTGTTGCCAATGTGCATTTGCTATTATTTAAATAATTGTTACGGATGCATGTGTTATTATTTATGTACTTGTTGCCAACGCATGTGTTATATTGATATACTTATTGCCAATGAATTTATTTTTATTTATGTACTTGTTGCAGATGCATGTGTTATTATCTATGTATATGTTGCAGATGCATTTGTTATTATTTATGTACTTGTTGCCTATGCACTTATTATTATTTATATATTTGTTGCTGATGCATTTGTTTGTGTAAACAATACGGCCTTAAGAATATATTCTGTTATAATTAATCTGTATTCAGGGATATTAAGATATCATAGATTGGGCATAGATTGGATATATTAAAAATGTTAAAATAAACTACAATGAATCATAATATTTTTGAACTCTTAGTTTATTATCAAAATGTGAGAGGACTAAGAACCAAAACTAATGAATTCTTTAATAATTTATTGTCATGTAATTATGACATTGTAGCTTTAACTGAAACAAATTTGCAACATACTATAAATTCTTCTGAGCTTTTCCCTGATTTTTACAATTTCTTTAGATGTGATAGAAATCTGGTGGTAACTGAGAGGCAGGGAGGGGGAGGGGTTTTGTTGGCGGTATCTAGCGATTTAATCTGCACGAGGGTGGACAGTTTTAATGACACAATCCCGGGGTGTGAATGTGCTTGCGTAAAAATTTCGAACAATAAAGGCAACAATATCTACGTTTGTGTAGTTTATTTTAGGCCGAGGTCACCTCTCGGAATTTACCAAGCGTTTTTTGACCTGTTTATACAGCTAAAACTGTCAACTAATTGTCAAACCCTGATTTTAGGTGATTTTAATTTATCAGTTTTTGGCCAAAATTACAACTTAAATGACGGCGATAAGCTGTGTAAAGAATTATCTGTATTTTTAAATCTGCATAATTTTAATTTGAAAAACGACATTCGAAACTTTCAAAATAAGACTTTGGATTTAATAATTTCCGATATAGATGAAGCGGCGGTATCGAGAAGTGAGGAGAGGTTGGTGGGGGAAGACCCTTATCACCCAGCTCTGGAGGTGAGTGTTGTGGTCGCTGCTCCGTTATCTTGTAGGTCAAGGTCAACTCAGCCAGCTGGATATAGTTACCGTAGAGCAAACTTTCTCCAAATATATCAAGAATTATCTGCGATTGACTGAGCCAATTTATACAACATTTCAAATATTGATCAAGCTGTCGATTATTTCTACAGCCAAATTTATAGAATCCTTGACCAATCTTGTCCTTTGAAGAAAAATAAAAAATCTAAATACCCTTTCTGGTTTACACCCTCAATAATATATAATTTGAAACTTAAAGAAAAATTGAGAAAACGGTGGAAAAAATCTGGTGCTATACAAATTTATAACTTATTTAAAACACAACGAACTTTAGTAAAAAATTAAATAAATACAGCATATAGAAATTATACGCACAATCTGGAAAACATTTTACATCTAGATAGTAGTAAATTTTGGAATTTTATTAAAGATAGAAAGACCGATAAAAACCGAAGTTATGTTATGGAATACAATGGTGTTAAAACATGATAGCGGAGCAGCGGTGGCCAATGCATTTGCAGATTACTTTAGCACGGTGTACGAACGCTACATGAGTGAGCCTAGTGTGGAGCGCGCGGTGGAGGTGCCGTGTCGGGCCGGCGTGTCCTGTCTCACACTGCCTCGCCTTTGCTGTCGGGATGTACAGAATGCAATTAAAAAGTTAAAATCAAAACGTACCACTGGTCCTGATTTGCTCCCACAGTACTTGGTTAAAGGATGTTCTGAATTATTAATTAAGCCCCTAACATTTTTATTTAATTTAAGTTTAACATTAAATATATTTCCTGAAAAATGGAAAATTAGTAAAGTGACGCCTATTTTCAAAAATGGTAAGAAAGATCAAATAATTAACTATAGGCCAGTGGCGGTTTTATCGATACCTGCTAAAATATTCGAGATGATTATACATAAACATTTATTTGGTCACTTTAAAAAATATGTTTCTGATTGTCAACACGGATTTATTCCCGGAAGATCAGTCAACACAAACTTACTTAATTTCATTAATTATGTTTCCTCGGGGCTGGATTCTGGGACCCGAACTGATGCTTTATTTCTTGACCTGGCCAAGGCGTTTGACAAAGTAGACCATTCAATTTTGTTAAACAAGCTACATTTTTACGGAATTTCAAATAATCTGTTGTATTTCTTTAAATCATACATTATGAATAGAAGACAATTTGTTTTTTACAACGGAATTTCATCAACTACATTTAATGTTCAGTCCGGTGTGCCGCAGGGCTCGAATTTGGGGCCTTGTTTGTTCACTATTTTAATCAATGATTTAAGTGATTGTATCTTATCGTCAAAGGCCCTACTATTTGCGGATGATTTAAAATTATTTAAACATATTAGGAGCCCTGTGGATACAATTAGTTTGCAACAAGACTTAGAAAATGTTTTAGAATGGAGTATCAATAATAAAATGTTTTTTAATGTCACAAAATGTCAGTTGATGACTTTTACAAGAGCTCAAGATTATATGGAAACAGACTATTTCCTAAATGGAACTGCAATAACTAGAGTGAATCAGATTAAAGATTTAGGAGTTCATATGACTAATACATTGTCTTTTAATCCTCATGTTGAGTCATGTATAGCTGTAAGTAGTAAAATGATGGGATTGATCTTTAGACAAAGTGTTAATTTTAGAAATATTCAAACCATAGTTAATCTGTACTACTCTTTGGTCAGGTCAAGGTTGGAGAGTGGAGCGGTCATTTGGAACCCTTTTCACATAACTTACCGAGATGCACTCGAAAGAGTTCAAAAGCTATTTTTAAGGTTTTTATTTTACAAATGCTTTAATGTTTACACTTATGTGGTTCCATATCGTGATTTACTAGTGATGTTTGGGTTTCGGGATCTGGCTCTGAGGAGAACACTCATGGGTCTGGTATTCCTGTGCAGACTGGTCGGAGGTGAGGTGGATGATGCCGCTTGCTTGGCCGGTCTGTCTATCCTTGTGCCTACCTTCCGAAGTAGAAATGAACTTCTTTTCACTCTCCCATACTGCCGCACAGCCTCTCATGCTTTTTCACCTCTTTTTCAGTTCATGAGAGCTTACAATTTACTAATCTCTAGTGAGCAGGAAATTGATATATTTTTTGACCCTCCAAACATTTTTAAATCAAAATGCCTAACAGCGTTGAGTTTATTAAATGTATAACTATTTTTATTTTTATACCTTGTTGTAAAATAATCTTGTTATCTGATGTATGTTGATTACCATTTTTTACTGTATTATTATTATTATTTATTTATTTGTTTTTGTTTTTCATATGTATTTATGTGTATGTATATATATATATGTGTGTGTGTGTGTGTATGTGTATGCGCGCTTAAATGTTGTTAAGGTTAAATTGTATTTCTTACTGTTTGCATTTGGTTATTAGAAATGATCAGTCACTAATTTATACAATATTAAGTTACTGTTATGAATCTTCAGAGTAGGCTATATTTCTCATTTGTTATTTATTATATTACTGTATTTATTATTACTTTTAGGTTAAAGCATGTCACTGTTGGTAATATTTTTAGTTATTTATTTAACTTATCTATTAATAAGAGTAATATTATGGTTTATATTATGTGCATGAAGTGAGCTCAAGAAACCCCAGCATGAACTTTAAGAATAAATTGAACTGCTTTAGTGTAATTGGTTTTGTAAACTGTTCTAAAGCATGCAAATAAAATAAAATAAAAATAAAAATAAAAAAATATTGTTTGTTATTAAAACAATAATAAGTTTATTTTCCAGTTTTATTTTTTTGTAACACACTAGCAATTTAACATTTTGAGCAATCACAAACTAGAGAACATGGGATTCATAATTAATTTAAATGGCAGACACAAAAGTGCAAGGAGTCAAAAATCAGCTTGCAGCTAAATAATAGGGGTGTGCAATTACTCGAAACGTCGAGTATTTGATCAAATATTTTACTACTCGAACTCGTCTTGAAGCTTCTGAAACTACTCGAAGTTCGATCGAGTAGTTGTATTTCACAAAATATCTGATTTACATCTTAATTTAGTTTTAAGAGTAAACAGTTTTATAAGTTATGAATAAAAAATGTGCGCTTCCTTGTGTTTTATTTTACCTTTAATCATACGTTATCAGTTTGATACACGTAACTATGAACTAAACAATACGCCTAAGAATAGCTAGTACACAACGATAGTCAAATGAACTAGTCGACGTAGTGAACGACTTCGTTCATTATGATTTGAACTAGTTCAATTCAAAGTGAACAACAGAGCTGGGAAGGTAGCAATCACTGTAAATAGTTACCGTAAAAGAGATCACACATGTTGGTTGTCGAGTCTACTAGTCACTTGTAACCTAACCAAAAATAGCATGAACAAAACGGAAGTGCTGGTTAGTGTCTTTATAACCCAAGAAAGGGGACAAGAGATCCGGTTCAAGATGCTCAAAAGACATGTTACCAATACAAATCTAATGGTCTGTACGCCGTGGAAATTATGCATAGTTTCGTTCATATCAATAATACCGTTCAATCAAAAGAGTCCCAAGAACGGATCACTTTACATCCCTAAAATCAAACTTCCGATCTTTTCTAGGCGAAAGTTCATCTCGGTTGTAGTTACGTGCGTGCAAGGAACCTTTCAGCTTCTTTTCGGAACTGAAATTATAGTATATTTCTCACGAGTCGATTGAAGTCTACTTTGTTTTTAATCTGAGCAGGGAATCGTCCAATGATTTGACGTAAGAAAATACCGTATCATATCATATAAAATATGGTAATGGCGTTCTAGCAGCGTGTGACACAACATTATTGATTAATTTTCCATATCCGTGGCAAACGTCTATTAAGTATTATTCCAAAAACACCGTAGATCGCCAAAACTGTGAGTAATATTTGAGCATACGATATTTTTTCCTGTCAAATTGTTGAACGGTTTTCTGGCTAGGTTAGACAACAACACAGTTGGAGTGTAAAAGATGGTAAAGTACGATAATTTTGATTCATAAACTCACTAAACGGTTCCCTGTTCACATTGACGTCGATGAAAACTGTAAAACATTCAGGAATCAACCCAAATGAGGGAGAAACAGGTTGGAAGACCTTTTCTTAACAAAATATGTCGAATTTAGAGATTCGGAAAATAATTTTTATTGAACCGAAGCCCTATCAAACGTCTCGTTTTTTATTCATAAATTTATAATTTAGCTGCCCAAAATCTTCACTATATCACTAGTTGGCACTTAGCTGATATTTCGGACTTCATCTCATTGCCAATGTCGGCTAGACCTATTATATTAGCCGACTACGTCTATGGTTTTCATTTGATTACACCAGGTTTTCATGAATTTCTCGTTATGAAATAATTATTTATCTGTTGTTCAGTGTAGCCTCATGTATCGAAGTAGTTTCAAGTTGTACATACTTCATTACCGATCATTATTTAAAAACTAATTCATCCTAAGTAACTTTAAAAATTAATGCTTCGTTATTATTATCAATCGATTAGACTACAGTCTTAATAGTCCAGATCTTCAAATTTGATTATATAATTCACAGCTCATTTCCGGTTAGTTGTACCCTCGTTATAACTGAATTAAACACCCACAGAATACAGATCCACTCTTCTTGGCATGTACACAATCAATTTTTTGTTGAGAGGAGGCAATTCTGAGAGCAAATGACTGAATTTGGTGATGATGCCTGAATTTTAGCATCAGTTTGGTTGGATGCAGCTTTTGCCAACAAGCTTCGCTACGTTTTCGCCGTACACTTTGAACTGAACCACCAGATAAACATATCGGCCGGCTGTGAAACAGTATAATTGGCTTGCATAGAAAATCTGATCTGTGATATGAGTGAACAGATTAAATCTTTATAATCCACATTGTTTCAATTAATAATATACTTTCTTAATTTCTTACAAAATATTAGTTACGAAAAAAGGTTAAACAAATAATGTCACACAAAAATGTAGGAAGGCAGGAAGTAAAAAGTTTTATTTATGAAATGTTACAGTTACAAACAACAAATCAAAATTATTGTGTTCAGTTTAGATGTATATATTTATGAATCTGGCAAAACTTAACATAAGCTTAGGATAGTGTCTGCCTTTTACAGTTGTCTTGAGAGAGCAGTAAATCCTTCTGTAAATACTCGATACTCCAAAAAATGCCAACTACTTGACTCGACTCGAACTCAAAAATCACTACTCACACACCCCTACTAAATAATGTGAGTTCTCCATGGTTTAATGTATGTTAATCAAATCATTACTACAAAAATCATGCATTGTAAAGATATATATGTAAAAAATTGTATCAAACCTCAACTAGACCTGCAGCAGATGCCAACAATTTCAGGAAATTGCGAGTAATGTTGTCTGGTGCCTGGCGGCGGTTTAAAGTCTCCTTCACTATCTCCAACACAGTCGCTTCTACTGCCTCTTGATTCATGGAGAACCTAACAAAGATATAAATGTTAATAAATTATAAGCAACCAAAAGAACACTTTTTAATCCTCCAAATAGTGAAAATTTTATTTTATTTTGATTTTATTACACAGCTCACGTGCACAATATATTTGCTATGAATGCAGAGAGCACGCTCTATTCTGCAATTTCCTATAAACATTACTCCTTAATTTGTACTGCACAGAGCCACATTACAAATATTACTATCTCACAGTATGTAGAACTCAAAAAAAGGATTTTAAAAGTGCACCTAGTTCAAGTTTAGGTGATGCCTTAAATACAAATACTGAACAGGTAAGTAACAAATGCTAAGGTTAAGAATGATATCAGACTAAAAAAAAGTAAGAAATAATAATTAAGGACAGAGATAACAAAATAATTAAAGATATTAAATGAACAGTGATGAGATAAATGCTCATACTTTGTATAGAACTAGTATTAGTAGAGATATGTCATCAGCAAAATTACCTAAGAAAACAAGTTTACTAACACAGAGACAAGAAGACCTGTCTTTACTCACCAATGAAAGTGCACATGGCACTGCAATTTATGAACAAATGTGTAATTACTGTGTTTGTTTAATACTGTGTTAGTGGACTTGTCTTCTTAGTTAAGTTTGCTGACATTCTCTATCTCCTAATATAATAATTCCTGCCATAGTGCCATTTAACCTAACCAAAAATGTATATAAAACTAGAAATTGTTTTTAAGCCTACCTGTTTATGACAGGAATAAGATCTTGTATCTCTTTGGCCATAGAAGAAACTGGTCCTGAGTTGAGAGTAACAGCATCAGGGTCATCTGCCAACTCCGGCCTGTTCTCCGTTTCTATCTGTTTAGTACTGAATGCTGTCAATATATTATCTACAAAGCTTTTGCAGCTGTCCTGATCCACCCACAACCTCTCACCTAAGGCATCTTCTATGTACAACTGAAACCACAGAGTGTTTTAGAGATAAGGTAAAAATTATACGCTCAGAATTGGTAATTTTAATATGAATTTAATATTGGAACAAGTAAATACCAGCATGACTATTGTGAAAGTTGATATTATACTTATAAAATAGTAATAAAGATAAATGTTGTAAAACTTCATATCCATGCATGTATGATCAGCTACTCTAATATGAGTAAATATAGATATTAAGGTGAATGATCTTGGAAGCTCTCACGGTTGAGTTAGTGAACTCAGAGATGTGTTACAGTCAGGAAGGTCAACACCGTCTAGAGTCAGCTGGGTTACCAGTGTGCTAAGTATCCTATCAATGAAAGTTTGGCACGCATAAAACACAGTGCACATAAAAATAATTGTGATAGGGCTGAAAAATGACGGCTATCATCATTTCAGTACAAGTGCTTCTGTCGGGTATTCTAACATTAATAATAAGGGAACTCCCAATTAGTTCTTAATTAATATTAAATTTCGCAGTAACATTCATTTTTTTATTTACTTTTCATTAGCCAACACACTGTCCAAAGATCAGGTTTAAACAGGAAAAACAATCGGAATTCCTCCTGACTGAATATCAGACATTTATCAGTTCCACACAACGACAATAAAACATTTGAATACATCTCACTTGTTTATGACCACACTATCAGTGTTATCTGGTCACTGAACCTGATCTTTATGACCACACTATCAGTGATATCTAGTCACTAAACCTGATCTTTATGACCACACATATCAGTGCTATCTGGACACTAAACCTGATCTTTATGACCACACTTATCAGTGCTATCTGGTCACTAAACCTCATCTCTATGACCACACTTATCAGTGTTATCTGGTCACTAAACCTGATATTTATGATCACACTTATCAATGCTATATGGTCACTAAACCTGATCTTTATACTGTAGTTTGGCCTTAAGGAATATATTAAATAAGAACAAGAACAAACATTTTTTTTTTTATTGTTAGAATAAGACAAATTACTTGTATACAGTATGAAAACTGTATACCTTTTAATGTTAAATAAACAAATTGAGGTATATATACATTTTAAAGAAAAAACATTTGTTATTATTGAGGAATTTTCACTACAGCAGTGGAATTAAAGAAGCCATTTTGGACGTGCCGAGTGGCCAGGGCAGGCAGTGATTTTTTCACAGCCCGGCGCTTATGACACGTCTATCAATAATATATCAATTAAAATCACTCAGCTGACAGTGATTATAACTGTTAATAATTGTTGATATTAACATAATAATTTGTAATTAATTATATATGTTATAAATACAAAACAAATTACTGACATCAATGACTCAATAATAAGACTTGTCTAATATTTTGTAACACGAGTTTCTGGAAAAAATATCTACACTAAATTGATACAATTTTTTTGCAAAAAATTCTGAAACTTTGTAAACTGTATGTCAGTTAATGTCTCTACATTATATAAAAGTTTCACGTATATCTGATGTGTTATTTATTTGGCAATTTTTCAAATAGCACAAAACAATCCAAAGGTGTGAAATAGTGACAATTTTTTGTTTTAACAGAGACTTAAAAGATGATAAAAATTTTACATCTGAATAGACTGACGTTGAGATAAATAAGGACAATTTTGATGTTTTTTTTATTTCTTTTAGCCCAGTGGTTATGTTCAGTGTTCGTTCGAACTAAGGTAATTTTGATCGAAGAGAAGTAAATAGTTGCAGTTTTCTTAAATTGTTCATCAAACAGTATCCATACAAATCATTCACTATTTGATGTTTTGGCTTGAGAATCTATTACATAATTTAAAAAAACAAATAGTTTTAATTTTACAGTATATGACTTTATGTGTAGCTCAACCACCCACATTCTACGTGGGTTTGGAAACCAACAGATAATATGTTACATTAACACTGCTTATGTTAATTATATGTAACTTACATAGCATATTTTACTCTGATCAAAGTAAGTATAGATTCTAGATATCTGGTTGAAGGAATTCTATAATTTTCCATAATTCTTTCCATCAATGAGGTTTTCTCTCTTTTATATAATTTTAGTGTCATTTGTCTTTTTAAATAAATTGGATAAAAACAAAAACCATCTTATCTACGAGGGCCGTTTTTTTTTCAACCTCCGATCGCACGCCATGATGGCTGGAAAGGTCACAGACCGGCCCTGTGCGCAGCAGTCGATCGCGCATCTTCCCCACTACAACTTTTGTCACTCCCGAGTTCAAGTAGCCAGTTTGCGCTTAGCTGCAGTCGGGTAAACATGGCCGCGTCTATTGATTCTCCCGCCAAATGCGAGTTGAGAAGTGTTATTCGTTTCTTGCAAGCAGAAGGGAATAGTGCAGCAGAAATCCATCGGAGAATGTACCGTGTTTATGGAGAAAACATTATGAGTGAAGGTGTTGTGCGGGAATGGTGTCGTAAGTTTAAAACTGGCCGAACCGACGTGCATGATGAAGGAGGTCAAGGACGCAAGTCTGTCGCTACAGACGATCTTGTTGAACGAGTTGACAAAGTGGTTAAAGGAAACCGTAGATTCACAATAAGTGCTTTGTCTTTGGAATTTCCAGAAGTGTCGAGATCTTCTCTGTACTCTATTGTTTCTGAACATTTAGGCTACAAAAAGATTTGTGCTCCCTGGGTGCCAAAGATGTTGAGTGACACCCACAAAACTCGCCGAATGGCTGATGTTGTGGGTGTCACTCAACATCTTTGGCACCCAGCGAGCACAAATCTTTTTGTAGCCTAAATGTTCAGAAACAATAGAGTACAGAGAAGATCTCGACACTTCTGGAAATTCCAAAGACAAAGCACTTATTGTGAATCTACGGTTTCCTTTAACCACTTTGTCAACTCGTTCAACAAGATCGTCTGTAGCGACAGACTTGCGTCCTTGACCTCCTTCATCATGCACGTCGGTTCGGCCAGTTTTAAACTTACGACACCATTCCCGCACAACACCTTCACTCATAATGTTTTCTCCGTAAACACGGCACATTCTCCGATGGATTTCTGCTGCACTATTCCCTTCTGCTTGCAAGAAACGAATAACACTTCTCAACTCGCATTTGGCGGGAGAATCAATAGACGCGGCCATGTTTACCCGACTGCAGCTAAGCGCAAACTGGCTACTTGAACTCGGGAGTGACAAAAGTTGTAGTGGGGAGGATGCGCAATCGACTGCTGCGCACAGGGCCGGTCTGTGACCTTTCTAGCCATCATGGCGTGCAATCGGAGGTTGAAAAAAAAACGGCCCTCGTATATATACAGCCATTTACCACTGTTCACTATTTTTCCCAAAACTATACGTCCAATTGACTTAAAATTTTGTACTTGGGTTTATCTTGGCTCCTAAAGGCTCACTTATAATGGATTTTTGTCTCTGACCTCACGTTTCAGACCCACTGGCCTCCAAAATTCCCATGGTATTCTTACCAAGCTATGTTAATTGATTGATTTACTTGATTAACAGCTGTTAAATAAAAACAAATTGAATACAATTGTAGTAGGCTAAACTTTTAAAACTAAAAATAGAGTACAGTAATAAATTAACATAACATCAGCTGTTCTAAATTGGATGCAGTATAAACTAAAAGCTTACTGTACATTTTGATTATATAAACAAACTCAATATTATGACCGGCGAAGCAAGTGGGTACAGCCAGTGTAAGATAAAATTAACAAGGATGAATTGCTCTAATTTTGACATACCTTAACGAAGGTCTCAGGCCAGCGTTTGCTATCTTGATATGCCCTCATCAACAAATTGGTGGCCAGTACTGGGAGGAGCACATTTTTGCTCTTAAACGAGTGGCTTGGGTCTCTACGAAGCACAGAGCATAAAGCATGTACAACATAGTCACTGGTGAATATGGCAGGCTTGATCTTTCCCAAGTAAATTAGGCTTTGTATAAGACTGGCGTCTGGCTTGAACCTGTGCTGCTTGAGAATTTTGATGGCACCACAAATATATCCAACCTACAACAGTAATTAAGGTTCAAGAATAATTTATATTGAGAGCCTATTCTTTTATTTATCTTATATAAACTTCACTTTCCAGGACATGTAAGTTTTAAAAAATGTGTGCAAACTTAATTTAACGAGTTAAGCACCAACTATCAACTAAGTTGGAGACCTCACGCTCCGCCTTGAGTCTTAGCCACTGAACATCATTAAATCTAACAGCAAACATAGTACCTGCCCTTCTGGTTGAATATAATATGCTGTCACAGCATTTACATGAAACAAGAGGAGCAAGAGGGGGACCGAGGAACAAGGTGCTGGAGTGGAGGAAATGGTAAGTTTTCTACAAGCCAACCTCAATCATAGTATTGAGGCTTCTACTATACTAGCTAGAACTGTAAGAGATAGAGGGGTTAATTTTGCTCTGATTCAGGAACCGTGGATTCGGGATAACTGTATTATGTATTAAGAGTCTTAACATTCTTACATATAAGCTCTACGGGAGATCTGGTGGGCTGAAACCGCGGGCGGCCATTTTGGTTGCAGGCGTAGACAGTTGGCTCATACCGGAATTCTGTGGGGGTGATGTGGTTGCAGTGATAATTAAACTGCAGGAGGTCAATGGCGTAAGGAGGAAACTGGTGGTTGCATCGGTATACCTCCCATACGATAGGACGATCCTCCCACCATCAAGAGAGATGGTGGCGTTGATGGATTACTGGCAGAGTGGGAACCTTGAGCTAGTGGTCGGCTGCGACTCCAACTCTCACAATGAGGTTTGGGGAAGCAGTAACACGAACGAGAGGGGCCTTGCTCTTGCAGAATACCTGGGAGGTACCAACCTTTTGGTACTCAATAAGGGTAATCTCCCAACCTTTTCAAACATCATTAGGAGGGATGTTATAGACATAACTATGGCCTCAGCCTCAATGTTTCATGACATTAGGGACTGGGAAGTTTCGCAGGAACCCTCGTTGTCGGACCACAGACACATCTGCTTTGTGCTTGAGGGCCAGACAACACTGAGGGTGTGCAGGAATCCCAGACAGACAGACAGACTAGGCCTCCTATTCGGTGGAACTGTCTGACAGACTGGATCTAATTCCTAAAGGCCAGATTCGATCTGGACGGGACTTAGAGGAGAGGTTGGCACTCTTTACAGAAGCCGTAATCACCTCTTATAAGAACAACTGCCCTTTGATTACACAAAGGGATGCTCGAAGCCGGAGATGGACTCAAGAATTAGAGGTCCATCGAAGGAGAACCAGAAGACTCCTCGGCAAGGCCAACAGATCTGGTAGTGATGCTGACTGGCTGGCCTACCGGGAGTCCCAAAGAAATTACAGACGAGAGGTTCGCAGATTCTCCAGAGTCTATAGAGACGACCTCAGCGATGTCTAGGCTTCACAAAGTGTTGGCTAAGGACCCTGGGGGAAGACTGGGACCCCTCATTAAAGAGGATGGGGAGTGGACCAGATCAGAAGAAGAGACTTTGCAACTTTTATTTGAGACTCACTTTCCAGGTTCCGTCGAGGAAACAGCGGTGAGCACTCCCACTTTGGTGAGGCGGGCTTGTACCGGGGTCTCGCACGGGGACTGGAGTGAGGCAAAGAAGGTTGTCACAGAGCAAAGGATTAAGTGGGCAGTTGAGTGCTTCGCCCCCTTCAAGAGTGCTGGGCCGGATAGCATCCTGCCTGTGCACTTGCAGAGGGGCCTGGATTCGCTCCTACCCCACCTGACCACAATATGTAGGGCTTCCCTGGCCATTGGTTTTATCCCAAGGCTGTGGAGGACCGCAAAAGTGGTCTATATCCCCAAATCTGGAACGAGTACACATTCCAGACATAAAGATTTCAGACCGATCAGCCTCATATCTTTTCTATTAAAGACATGGTAGATAGGCATATGAGTGACGGGTTATTGAGAGATAACCCGCTCCATACAAATCAACACACATACATGGCTGGGAGATCTGCTGAGTCGGCTCTTTACAAACTCGTCACGAGGGTTGAGGAGACGATTCGGCAGAAGGAGCTAGCCATGGGTGTTTTCACGGAGGGGGCGTTCAACAATGTCTCCCTGCAGTATATGATCGCTGCTGCCGTTAGGACGGGCGTAAAGGGCATTATTGCCAGATGGATTGAAGCCTACCTATGCAGCAGAATGGTTAAGGTAACACTGAACGAAGCGTCGGTTTAGGTTGTAGTTGGAAGCGGCTGCCCCCAAGGGGGTGTCCTTTCTCCTCTCCTGTGGTCCCTGGTGGTTGATGACCTACTAAGGGCGCTGAACGGGATGGGGTATATGCTCAGGCATACGCGGACGATGTGTGTATACTGGGCGTTGGTAAGTTTGCCAGCACGGTGTCAGACATAGTCCAGGCTGCCTTGAGATACATAGAAAGGTGGTGTAGAGACAAGGGGCTCTCTGTTAATCCTAATTGGTCGGTAGCGTAGTTGGTTCAATCCCAGCTTCATGTGCTAAAGGTTCTCAGTTCGATCCCAATCAGAGTCAATACATTTTGAGAAGGATCAACTGATAATCACCGGCTGTTCATTTGTCATTGGGCTATTAATTAATGACACTTTCTAAGGAATAGTCGGCCTTAGTTTGTAACAATGACTACATTCGCTCATCTACTCTCGTCATACTCATTCGAAATCCATATTCGCCCATATCTTGACGATCGGCGTCTTATAAATAAAAAAATAAATAAAAAAACAAGACAGAATTTGTACTTTTCACTAGGAAGAAGAGGCATACATGCCCACTATGGGAAATATGGAGCTAAGAGCTACAGGGTCGGTTAAGTATCTGGGGTTATCCTGGATGCTAAACTGAACTGGCTCAAGCACCTTCAGGAGAAAGCCAAGAAGTTCAGAATGGCTTATTGGGCTTGTCGGAGGGCCATTGGGACAACGTGGGGTCTTAAACCAAAGATGGTTTACTGGCTATACACGAGTGTACTTTGGCCCTCCTTATGTTATGCGGCATTTGTCTGGTGGCCGGACATGGCACAGAACAGTGCAAGGCTAACATTAGACAGATGTCAGAGAATGGCGTGCCTGGGAATTACAGGCGCAATTAGAACAACCCGATTGGCGGCGATGGAGGTCCTCACTGGGCTCCGTCCAATGGACCTGTTTGTAAAAGGGGAGGCTTGTAAAGCGGCCTTTAGAATAAGGACGACTGGTGGCTGTTTGCCTGGTCAACCAGGACTCCATGGGGAAATACTATCTAGGGACATTGGTCTGGACCCGTTGCTTTTGATGGGAACAGACTCAATGACACCTAGGTACAGAATTAACAGGCAGGTCAGGGCCTTCCTTCCAAGTAGAGATAAGTGGATAGGGAGTACCGAGCCTGCACAAATCAAAGGAAGCGTCTGGTATACAGACAGCTCACTTACAGAAGGAGGTGCGGGTGCTGGGGTGTATGGGAGGGGGGCACGGAAAGTTCTGTCTGCACCTCTGGGGGCCCATGCTACCGTCTTCCAGGCGGAGGTGATGGCTATCATGACAGCCACACAAGAAGAAATGCGTCTAGGTGGCTTCGGAGAAGTAGTTTCAATCTGCTCGGACAGCCAGGTGGCGATAAAGGCGATCATGGCACCACGTACCAGCTCTGTTGGTATGGGAGTGCCAGGGGATCCTGGAGACTCTTTGCCAGCGTAAACAGGTGAGACTCATATGGGTCCCTGGGCATGCTGGTATTGATGGAAATGAGAGAGCCGATGCACTGGCTAGGAGAGGGGCAAAGTGCCCTCTGCTGGGGCCGGAGCCGGCTCTTGGTATTCCTTTTCAAAAGGTAAAAAGAAGAATTGACAGGTGGACCTTTGAGGAACACGGTGGCAGATGGAGGACCGAGTCCGGGCTCAGGCAGTCTCGTGCACTTATCCAAGGGACGGATCGCAGGTACAGCATAGATCTGCTGAGCTGTAACTGGGCCAAGGTGAGGGCAGTTACGGGAATGCTGACCGGACATAATCTTCTTCACAGACATATGAAGATAATGGGCCTAACAGAAGACTCCACATTGTAGCCTTTGAAGGATGAGAGAGCTCCATACACATCTTTTGTCATTGTGGAGCTCTCTCATCTCCACATCATTTTTTTGTTTTCTGGAACCAGAGGATATTAGAAGGTCTACACTCGGGGAGATCATGTCCTTCATAAGGGGGATTGGTCTATTGTGACACTGTCGTCAGGCTCGGGGCGCAAAGGACCATGGAGTCTAGGCGCAGTGGGCTTGGTGACAGGACCACAACCCGGTGTAGGCTACCTAATCTACATGAAACAATTTTAAATAAATCTTCTTCATCTAAGTATATCACACATTCAGTTAACTTTGCTGGACGATAAATAAAACACAAGCAAAAGAATTAGAAAAAGAAACTGTTTGCTAAAAAGTTATTTCTCAGCTAAATGTTATAATCAAATGGAGAATCAGCTCACTAAAGAAAGGAAAATACTAAAAAACTTTAACTCTTGTATAAACAATCTACAATTAATTATAGAAAAAAACCTTTCTATAAAGAATTATAAAATAGCTTTAAAATGTAACGATACTATCACCATTCAAAACTCAAATGTGACAGTATAAAACACGTTTTAAATAAAACTACTTATAAAGTCGTTGAAACTGAATCATATATAAACATATGTTCTAAATGAAAGATCCACCAACGATGAATGTGATGTTATGATAGCTCTTTATTTTAAAAAGGCTGACACAAATAAAAATGAGTTAATAAGAAACACAACTAACAGTTCAATACTGAACACAGAATAAAACAATAATATTTTAATACGAACCTAATTTGGTAGCCTATTCGTGTCATACTATTAATACACTTATTTAACATGACTTACTTGTATATTGGTAGAAGCCTTTAGGAATAACATGTAAAATAAAACAAGCAGATTAGGAACATAACACTTCCCTGTTCTATTGTCAACATGTAAAAAGATAAATGACGTTTTACTTACAACTTTCTCCTGGTCATTTGAACTCAATGAATCACTGATTAAAGTCATGAAGTCTGCTGGCTCAAAATCATGAGCATAGGCTTCCCAGGCATCTATATTGTCATGAGTAGTGACAGAAGTACTTCGTACAACGCCACCAGATACCACTGATGAGCTGTGAGTTAGTTTAGGTTTTTTTGCAGGTATTGCAGAAGCAGATGGGACTGTTTCTCTTTTTCTATCACCTGTGCATAAAGAAAAAACACTTGTTACAAAATGTATTTAACTTCACCTTTTGGTGCCTATGAGTAAAACAAATACGATTGGGATATAAATCTTACAAATGAATTTCATTATAACTAATAAAAAGAGCAAAATGAAATAATGAAACCCTTTTAATAAGATTTTAATTTTAACTTAGCAATTTCATTTTAAATTAAATTTTAAATTTATTTTAAAGTAGCAAGGAACAAAATAAGTTTCAAAACAAGTTGTATGTGGAAGTGTCTTCTCCCCAAGATGTTTTACATTAAAAATAGCAGTCTGATGCCAGTCCAGTCTGGCCCTAAAACTGTTTTATATTTTTTTTAAGACACCACCACTATTCTTGATTTCTATGAGAAAATCCCTTGATATTTAACATGCAATTGGTAATATGTCTCTTGAGATGAAAAAAGTTCTATAGAACCTGAGAGGGACGTTATCTTGGTCTTGGCTGAGATATGCATATTCGGGCCACCTGCAGCAAGGCTCTTTGCATCCTTGGTACATTTACTGACACTTGATCACTGAACATTCTATATTGTACAACTGGGTCGCTCACTCCATGTTGAGAAAACGGTCCATTCTCGCAGGCTGGAACCATTAACTGCAATGCTATTTATGTGAATGCTCTATTGTAACTTACATCATCTTTTCTGGGTATTCAGCACCCAACATGATAGCAAATACATCTTATGTTACGTTTGCAATGAATAAAAAGATTAAATATGATGGTATTGACTATGTTAATTTTGGCATGAAATGAGTAAATATTTTTTGTTTAGAAAAAACACTTAGTATGGCTTCCATTATGTTAAAAAGTATATTCATTAGGAGAGATAGGATATCAGCAAACTTGACTTAGAAGACAATTCTGTACCCCAGTAGTGGTAAAAAAGTACAATAGAATCACTGTGCACAAATGTTCTGTGCCACTGGCACTTTCTACAGGTGAGCAGTCTCTCTCACTTTAGAATCATCTACGGTATTCTAAAAGTTAGGCCGTGGGCTAATAAGAAGTATAACTACAAACTTAATAAAAATTGCATTGGCAACACAGCAGATAATTATAAGATGTGCAGCGAGTTGAGCACACTGTCTGTAATTCCTGCAGACTTCAAATAACTTCAAAATAACACTTAAAGACAGCTTCTGATGCATAAAGATGTTTTTTTTTTTTTTTTTCTTTTTATGTCAGGATGGTTGGTAGTTTTGAACAAATCGTAGAAAATGTGTTAATTTATCAGTGTCATCATAAAATACCCTGAACTTTTATAGGCCTATTCTTGCAGGTAAATATATTTTTTACTACATTTCCTATACATTCTTTATTTATCAAAATACAAACAAGATGTACTAGCTTGTTAGTAAACAAGCTATAGTAAACAAGCTGATTGAAATGTAAAAAAAATATTTTTAGTTTTGTGATATATTACAAAACAGGTTAAAAAAATTTACCAATAGGTGAAAATTTTAAATCTACCTGCTACCAACCATTTACAATCCATTTTGTTAAAAAACACTTACAGAATTTAGTATGTAAAGATTGTGAAAAACTGCCCATAACATTAATAGCTAAGAGCAAGAATGCAAATCCAGTTAGATTTGTTTTAAAGATTGCAAAATAAAAATATGATAACATTGGTTAGGTCATGACACATCAGTTTACTTGATTTTAGTTGAAAATATACTCCCCTTGTAAAAGCACTTAGATTGTTGTTTTAACCAAATCATGTTTATACTCTTCAGTTCAAACTAAATTACACACAATTATTCTGGTGCAGAGTAATATAGATGCGTAAACTGTTCCTAGCCATTTGCCAGCTACAGAGATATAGTTAAGTGTTTTTATGGTTAGTTTGGGTTGAAGCTTTATCTAGTTAATTTAAATAAATAATATCTCAAGTTTCATTAACTAGTATTTTTTTTACTCTTGATTATTTACCTATCTAATAAAAAAATGCTATCTATCTAATAATAAAAATGCATTTTAATTTCTTCTGCTGATAAAATTAAAATGATAGAAAATGTAGGGTGAATTATTATCAAGTACCTAATTTCTATAAAATTTAAGTGATAGTTAAGTATTATCTTTTTTAATTTATTCTGGAGATGTCTTTTGTGTTTAATATAATTTTATGTCATCTATCTAATATAAAATATAAGGATGAATGTGCTACGCTGGTCATTGATGGAAAAATCAAGTATCAAACAACTTTTTATTGTCCTGAAAAGTCATCAAAATGAATATAACTCATTTTGTATTCTTGTTCTTCGAATGTATGAAATTTTAAACAAGTTCGGTGGAACAAGTTAATACAATAAAGCTCATTATTCTATATTGATTACTAATTACATTCCAATATTCAGCTTAATTGATATGTTATCGTAACCACACAGATAATCATTATATATCAGCAACTTACTTGACAGCTGATGACTAGGTCCTGCCTTTGTATGAGCAACAGGAACATTTCTTTTAGCTTCACTTCCAGATTTTGAGCCCAAAGCATAAACTTCGGCCGGATGCTGTGGTATTTTACTTTTGCCACCTCTACCTGGACCAGACTTTACACGGTCCATGATGGATATCAGTTAACACAACTAAAACAAATGCATAAATTGAAATTTATCAATAATATCCAATCAGAGTCATAATACATTTTGAGAAGGATCAGCTGATAACCACTGGCTGTTCATTTGTCATTGGGCTATTAATTAATGACACTTTCTAAGGAATAGTCGGCCTTAGTTTGTAACAATGACTACATTCGATCATCTACACTCATCACACTCATTCTAAATCCATATTCGCCCATATCTTGACGATCGGCGTCTTATGAATAAATAAAATAAAATAAATAAATAATTTTCATGCCTAAATGACATTTAAAGTTTTAATAAGGTTTAGGTTGGGATAGGTTATTAAAATCACAGACTAAACACAATATGATCCGTAAAATAATCTTTTTATCATTAAATTTATTCTTTCCATTTCTAAAACTTTGAAAACAAGTACTTTTAAATCACACACTTTTTACTTGATCCTCAAAAACTTCAAACTTGTTGTTTTTGTGGATAAAACAATTTTAGTTAAAAAATCAGTAGATATTTTATGCTATTTATTATTAAAATATAGGAGATACTTTAATGCTATTTAAAAGTTTTTTACCATAAAATTAAAAAAAACTTGTTACAAAGTGAAAAATAAAAATGCAACTTGTTTTTTATGCCATACATAAATAATGGATTTTGCAGAATAATTATTATTTTGACCAATAAAAACACTTCCTACCCTAACACAACCTAACTTACCATTTAGATTCATGTTAAATTCAAGGGCTTGATGGATATCCCTACAGTGAAAATTTGTTTGATAATTAGCCTTTGATTATTATAAATGTTAAATACAGTAAACCTCATTTTATCCTGACCCAAATTATCCAGATTCCGATTTATACGGATTAGCTGACCAATCTGATGGACGGTGAATATTTGTTTTCTAAAGTTGTTACACCAATGTAGAAGCATTAAATGTCGTTCTCTCATGGCAGCGCCAGCGATAAACTCATTACAGTTGCATTGCTTGCCAAGTATCATAGACATACACGTGTGTAGGCATGGTTCCCGGTACATAGCAAACTGTAAATACTGTATTGTATTTGGATTAGTTCTTAGGCGAACTATGTAAATAAAACAAAGTTTACTGTACATAGTAGCAATAAGCAATTTGTCACAAAAGTAGTTTTTTAAAGTTTTTGTACAAAATAATTGTCAAACTGCAGATAAAAAATTATTTCTAATTCCTTTCCAGCCTAAAAAGCAGGTAAAAATTAAAAATTATATTGTATCTTATAAATATAATGATTAGAAATGAAAGTATGACAAAAATACTAATTTTTCTTTAGTTAGTTCTTCTATTTCTTCTATAAAAAACGTGACTTTGGCAGAAATAAAAAAGTTTTTGCATTTTGTTTATTAGAAAATGCAAAATAACTAATACTTCAACTTTATTAATCTCAAAAGTTTCTATAAAACAGTTGAATTTGGAATGGTTAGAAAGTCACATTTTAAGAGGAAAATTGACTTTTCCCCGTACATTTATCAGTATGGAATTGGTGAATAATTCCATCCTCAATGAGTCAAGTTCAACAGCAAATAACTCAAAGACCTTGATAGCTTGTTGGTTAGCTTTTCCGCTTCATATGCAGATGGTTAGGGTTTCAAATCCCGGAAGGTCTACTACAAATTTGCTTGATGAGTTTGGACCATTGTCCCATAACAACATTTGTAGATTAAGCTAAAAAAATTGCCACTGGCATAAATACACTAAAAAAAGCGTTTCATACAAACCCAGCCAATATGCCACTTACATAAAGCTAAATACTGTTAGTAGCCTATTCTAATATTATACATTTGCTTTTTTTACCTATCAAGAATAACAAATATAATAAATATAGACTCTTTACTAAGCTAATAACTAAGACTAATACAATTCTGTAGTCTTCACAGGAAATTAGGTAATAATTTGTTAATACAATGGTTTCTGCTATAATGAATTTAGTGGTTTGTAGTACCAGTCTAATTTTGTGGTTTGTAGTACAGTCACAACACTTTCATAGCAGAACTGTGGAGCTACCGCACCTAATAGCAGTAGCATGCAACTACACACCACATTATTGTTGTATTGCATTGTGTCTTGCAAAGAAGTAGAATAATAATAGAAAAAGTAACACGACAGATTTTAGAAATAAGTTATTTGACATTTACTAATAACAGCTGTGCATGTAAATACTTTGTGCAGAAGTACACGCTACTCTGTTTCCACCGCTAAGAACACTAGCATTGTGCTAGTCATCAATTTTAAACTGATGTCATGACTGAATGTTATTAAAATATGATAGTAGCCTATACACATTATGTAAAACATTTTTGTTTATGGGCACATATATTTTTATATTTTCTTAACCTAGCCTAAATAAAATTGTCTACTATTGGCTTTTTTTGGAATTTATGGCCTCTACATACTTTCAGACGTACCATACCCTTTTTTATTTTATATTAAAAATCAGTAAAAATAAAAATACACACATATAATATACACGCAACTTTAGAGCTTAAAATATCTAGTTCATTGTGAGTGCAGGTAAGTATAAAACATAAATCAGGTGTACTAAATTTTTTACGAATTTTATATTAATGTCTACAAAATAGCCAAAAACAGCCTGTTGTTTTTTATTCATTTATTTTCAACGGCATCTACCATTTCAAAGGAAGAATAGGAAATACAAAAACAAAATACACTATGACATTTAATACACAACAAGTAGCCTAACAAAGAACTAACTAATAAATATGACAGAAAAACAAACATAATTCATAATAATTAAATAACAAAACAGTTTGAAAAACAATGGATACCAACCTATAGCTCTGTCAAATGACCCTCTACAGCAATAATTCAATGTGTATTGAAACATTTGACTGAAAGTAGATTAGAATTTTGGTTTTTTTTTTTCGAATAAAACGTTATTTCCACGGAATAAAAAGTGTCTTTTCATAAAATATAGACATGATTCTACCCAGTGGTAATGAAAAAGTCAAGATTGGTGAGGGGTCTAGAAAACGCATAAATATCAAAAATACTTTACAAAGCCAGAAGTAGTCTTAGTAAATTTTAACAAAGCTTATATTTGATAAAACTTTTAGATTCATGAGGCGTTCAGAAAGTGCATAATACATACATTTTGACCAAAGTTTCTTCTCCAAAAGAGTTCCATTGAACAAAATTAAATTCCCATAAATAGGTGCAATAGAATTTTTAACCATGTTATGGAACATTTTTTAATTCTCTATTACTTAGTCAACCTCACATGTTATCATACTTTGTTGATTCACTTGTTGGACGTTAAAAAACAATATTTAGGAAAAATTAGGTGTCGCAAACCATTTTAGAGAGAGAAGGAATAGCGGTTTTTAGTACCATATTAAATAAAACCCATCTATTTACATCACGCCACAGTTGTTATAGTTGGGTTATGTTATTATACTGTAGAATAAACTTAAATTGACTTATTTTGATTATCGCAAGTCACTTTTCAGTCAGTAGACGATGTAAAACATATTCTACAACAACCATAACCTAACCATAACTGCCACACTGCGATGTAAAATAATGTCAGTGATAGCGTGTGAACTTTAAACCTTCTTACCACTTTTCAATGTGAGCCATGGCTTTCCTTTCTGACAATTTTCATTTCTCTTATCAAGCAAGGACTACCTTATCATAATATAAAAATAATTGTAGTTTTATTGAAGATTTTAATTTTATAGGGCACAAGAAAGTGCAAAGTTAGTAAAATTATAGATCTTAGAAGAAATTAAACCAACTTACCAGATTCTTAACTTAGTATCACACGTCCATTATTTAGATGATACAAACAGACCGGAGATAAACAAACAACTTAAGAAAATTTGCATCTCTTATGAAGATATGATAAGTTTAAGGTTAGGTTAGATATGGCTTTATGGTTTGCCTTTTTCTCCTGCATTTTTACTTTGCGGCGGGCTTCAAGATGAGCTTGCCTTCAATGCCTGGTCTGATCTTTAGACTATAATTCATACAATTCTGTAAAAACGTTTGATTCTGTAATTACCTAGCAGGTATGGGGATTTGTGAAAATAATAGTTTCTAGAATGTTTACTGTGCACACCAAAGTCTTGGAATTAAACCAAGTATAGTAGAATAGATTTCCTAAATTAGAGGAGTATTTCGTGTGCTGGTGTGTTATTTTTTTATTGTTATTACTATTATTATAATCTTGTTGTGCTACAATGTATTAACATAAAATTCCGTTATTTGAGCTTGGTCAGCGAAAGTATGTATTCACAGGGCTCAGTTTTTGTTCAAACCTAGCTTGCTGTAATATTTATTATGTATATGTCTGCAACTATTAAGAGGCCATCTTAACACTATTCATGTGACCACTGCCTTTCTTATCAGGCAATTTGGGCATTTCTTATTAACAAGGCCTTAACATAATTATTTAAGATTAAAGTTGAGTTTGTAGAAATTAAGTTAGTTTATAGTCACTGAAAAAAGCAATATAGTGAAAACGTTTCATGCGTAAAGCAATATATTAACCAAACTACATTTATTTTAACCTTGTATAAAGTGCCTTGAATATGTTAGTGGTTAGTAGGGAGAAACAACTTATATCAGTAAAGTTTGCCATTGTTATACAAAGAAAATGTTTTTAAGGTTATGGCTTGAAAGAAGCTATGTCGCATCTTAGGCCTGTACTTAAGCTTATATACTGGATAAGTATTCAACAGTTGATGAGTTGATTCAACAATGTCATAAGTATTCAACAATGTTGTTTCTGAGCTGGCAAAACAACAGAATATTATTAATGTTGTATAAGGCAAAGCGTTACCTAATACACTTTATGAAAAATATTTCTGATCATATAAATGTGGGTGAAAATGTGTGTGCACTATTCTTAGACACAAAAACGCATTTGATACTGTAGATCACAGGATCTTATTGGCTAAACTCTATAATTGTGGGGCTCGAGGAAATGCTTATGAATGTTTTGATAGTTATATATCTTGTTGTGCACAATGTATTAAAATAAATAATTCCGTTAGTGAGCTTGGTCAGCTGAAGTATGGTGTTCCACAGGGCTCAGTTTTGGGTTCAATCCTAGTTTTAATATTTATTAATGATCTATGTTCTGCAACGTTAAGAGGCCATTAACGTCATTCGCTGATGACACTGCCCTTTCTTATCATGGCAATATTTGGGACACAGTTAAATTTAACACGAATCATTTAAGATTGTTAAAGTGGTGGTTTGTAGAAAATAAGTTAGCTTTAAGTCCTGAAAAAACAATATATGAAAACGTTTCCATGCGTAAAAGCAATATAGTTATACCAAATAATTTATTTACCCTTGTTTAAGGTGCCTCTGGAATATGGTTTGGTTTGTTGGGGAGGCACTTATATCAGTAATAGTTTGCCATTGATTATACAAAAAAAAAAATGTTTTTTAAAGGTTATTGCTAGAAAGAAGCTCACTGATCGATCTTGGCCTCTGTACTTAAAGCTTAACATATTGCCCCTTATACACCTTTATGTATATAAGGTACTGGTTATTTTCTTTAAAAGATGTGGAGATATATCTGCTGTTTGAGGGTTGTATAGGGAGAGATTAAGAAATAGAAAAAATATGAGATTCCTAGACCTTTGCTGACATATTATAAAAAAACATATGAATAAATTGGTCCTAAACTGTTTATCATTGCCTGATAACATTTAAGAAATTAAAAATTATGATAAATTTAAAAGAGAGATTGGAATTTCCATTTGGCTGTTTGAAAAAGATGATGTATGATTATTGTTCTGATTATATTTTTAAATGTTTTGTTACATTATTATCTCCAGCTTATGGTGGTATTATGATTCAGTTATTGCATATTCTTCATATTAAGATGCTATTGTTTGTTCTCTTTTTGTGTCATATTGTCCAAGTTGCTTTCTGTTGTCCTTATCCATTAATTGCATCTGGAAATTGGTATTGTTATTGTAGTGAGTTTACCTTGTTAATATTGTTGTGCTTTCTTGTTAATATTGTTGTTCTTATTAGTTCTATATTCTTTTTTGTTATTGTTAAATTTTTTATTTAGACACAGCCTGAAACTGCTATTTAAGAATGTATTGTATATTATTTGAAAATTATTATAATCTCAGAGATTTTTAAAAAAATTTTTAGAAGGTGTGGCAATAGCAGCAACTATATTATATGATGGAGCCTCAAATCAGGCTTGCCTTTGGGGTTCTATTTATTTCCTCTTTATATATTTGCTGTAGAATTATTGATGTACGTAGATTTATTTATATGTTCTTGTGAAACAGGTTACATGTAATGAAAATTTTAATTATTGTAATCTATGTAGAAACTTTTCTGGAGGAAATAAAAATTATTATTATTTTATTTCTAAGGTAATACACCTCGGTACATTATTTTTAATTTTATTTCCAAAGGAGATCTCCATTTTACAAGTATTGTAAAGTAACCACAAACAACTTAATCTAAATATAGATATTCAATAATGAATGAGGATTGCTAATTAGAATGAGACAGATAATGAATGAAAAAATCAGCAATTTTGAAGTAACATAAATATTAGGAGTAAGATAGTTATATTGAGTAACATTAATTTGAAAATGGCTGATTACAATAGAAAGAGAACATCGCAGCCGTGCAGCTTCAAGTGAAATTCTATATAAGTACGATTAGGGGCTAATAATCGCATTTATTGATACGAAAAACGTGTAATTGTGATTAGCAGGTAAGAGTGGAAGGCACTGGATATAAAAGGGGTATAGGTAGAGAAGTTCAGAAGGCCGATGGATGGAGCTATAAATGTATGAATATTTAATATGGTGATATTTGTGTGTCATGTAAAGGCTGGTTTTCATATATGGTACCGTGCTCCTACCGTGTCATGTCATATCGAAAAATGGTCTAATCCATTTATTTTGTATGGGAAAGCAGTTGCTCTTAATGAATCAAATCAGTTAATAAAGTCGAGGCAGTCAATACAGCATACTGGGCACTACTTGACAGCCAAATTAAATATGGAATAATGTGGAATGCTGCTTTACAGCACAATCTTAGTTGTGTATTATTTTTAGAGAAGATGGCTCTACAAGTAATGGCTAACCTGGACTGGATCGAGTTTTATAAATGCATTCATGGAGCGATAAATCTTGACTTTAATCAATATATAAATCCTTAAAGTTGTTGTTACCATAGTCCGCTTAATGAGACTACATCATAATGATATCCATCACTTCAATATGTGCTATGCTAACGATCGAAACTTCCGGTATATCACAGCCCAATGTTTGGGCAAAACTCCCATACACCTAGCAAAAATTATTAATAAGATGCTTGAAAAAATCATGAAGTCTGCCCTGAAATGTTTAAGACTAGACTCAATGACTAACTGCTTAAACATCCATTTTACATTGTAAATTAATACCTAAACAATACCTGAATAAACTAGCTCTTTATTCTTAGCTTTTTTTGCTCATTGTCAGAAATCATGGTAGTTTGATGATTTCTGAATCAAAAAGTCAAGATTGTTATATAACAGCAGTGTAAATTATGAAATGAGCCATTTGGGATCATGAGGACCCTTACCCAAATGAGCTACAAAATTTTGGAGTCACTTGTCACGTTTACCAAGGTGGGAGTCTGTATTTTAAATAATTAAAGAAGCCTTCCAGATGCTCTGTCAGACCAATAAAAACATTGAATACAATGTTCAGTTGAACCTACTATACAGCAAGAAACTTTAAATGGCCCATGAAACATTCTTCTCTTAACATGTGTGATGACAGAATAAACATATTTTTAAGATAACACGATTAGAATTCACCAAAACATGGGTAATTTTCCATGCTATACAAATAAATTAATTTTATGACCACAAAAGTACTGTATTGTTGTCCATTTCAAATAATGTTGTGGCCCGCCTTTAGTATGTTTTAAATCTATAAGTGTCCAAACAAACGAATTACACTTTTTTACACATGTAAAGTAAAAGCTGTATGAATTACTCCCTGAAGATGAAGGAAAACCTTCAAAAGCAGTCCTGCTAAACAACACAAAATTGATGGCAAACAAAAAAGGGGTAAATAGTTTACCATATAATCAATATTTTTAGATTCCACCAATTATAATATATCACTTACAGAATAATACGAGACATGTTTTTAAAGTAAGTACAGTTTTGGAATCCCGCCGCTGTAGCACTGCGGTCGGCGTTCAGCACATGCGTGGTGAGTACTACTATCTATTAGAGAGCCATAGCCACCGTTACGGATTCAATCGACTGTATTTAAAGTCACTTATGACTGTTTAAAATTCCTTCTCCTATTAAAAATGCTGCCGACTGTGAACTATGCGCTGTGTACATTTTCATAACGCTAAGGGTGTGGAAGCAGCTGACACTAATTGTGAGTATGTCACAGTGACAATTAATTTGGTTTACAAAATTGTAACCATCAAGATTCTAATGTTCTAGGAATGTGAGAGAACTGGTTAAACATTTTTTGTGTGATTCTTGTCAAACGTTAGTTTTTTTTTATCCTCCGTCAGCATTTTGGGAGCCTACCGTAAGCATAACTTTCGGTACTTCAAACAGTCTGTCACAATTTCAATAATCACACTTCTTGACACTTGAAGACACACTACATAATGATGCAGAAAAGTGTCTGTTTTCTCTGACTTTTTTCATCAACAATTTGCACCAAGCCATCAGTAATGAGTGAAGGTTTCCGACTTGTTCATCATCATGCACATTCGCACAACCTTAAAAGCTTACACCCATTTCTATACCATCCCATCACTCAATCTGTTTTCTCAGTAAACTTCACAGATCTCAATGAATGTCAGCTGCTTTGATGCCTTTATCGTTACAAATACTTATCACAACATGTACTTTACAGTTGGCGGCATTTTTTTATCAGAGGAGGAATTTTAGACAGTCATAAGCGACCTTAAATACAGTCAAATGGGTTCGTAACGGCGGCTGTGGCTTGCTAAAAGATAGTAGTATCTAGCATGAATGCGCTGGACGCCAACTGCAGCGCTACAGAGGCGGGATTCCAAAACGGTACTTACTTAAAAAACACGCCTCGTAGTAGTAAAAGACATTTCAATAGCTCTTACTGTAACATTTAGTTTATTAATCACAAAAGAGAAGTTGAAGCATGTAAATTAATATATTTATAAAGATATATGTTTAACTTTATAAGCAATAGTTTATAGCAGTATATAAAAAAAAAAAAAAATCTTACTGTTTTTAGAGAACAAACACATGATACAAAATTAATATTTATAAGTAATAATATAATCTTGAGTCTAATAACATATTAGACTGTGGTATTTTATTCAAACTATTATTTGAATATTTTCAGTTAAAACTTAAACAAACAACTAATGTAAACAACAAAAACCAATAGGTTGAAACAAGTACATCTAATATTGTATTTTACACAAAAAACTTAATGTCCTAAAGACAAAATCTTTATTCATACTAATAACATCCTAGTAATAAAAATATCCACTATTATTGACAAAATAGTTCATTAGCTTTATTTTGACTTTTCTTACACAACAGACAAATTCTAGAGATTTATTTAAACATTAAGGAAAACAGCTTCCTTTAGGCATTATTTAAAATAGCCTAAAAAGAAGTTTAATGTTAGAATTAAAATTGCTTTTAAAATTTGCTAAAATTAGGGGTAAATTCAACTTTAATTTCAATGCTTTTAACACCAATATTGTTTTTCCTAATGCTTTTATTTTCAAGCTTTACATTTATTTGCTCTATTTTATATTTTGAATAAAATGTATTTTCCTTATTTTGTTCCTTAGTTTTATATGCAAAGAAATGCACACATTCTTAATCATTGGTTGTGTTAATATATACAGTTCACGACATTTGAACTGAATTTAATGAATGCAGCATTATAAAACTATGTAAAATCAATAAAACCAGTAAAACTATCATAATAAAGACAGGATTAATCACAGATTAAAAGAGCATACTGACAAAGACAAAAAGATCTTTATTGACATGAACATAGAGTACAGTCAAGGCGTCAAAAGTTTTTAAACTTGAGTTGCGTGGTCATCAATGAGAAGGTCTTCCTATCTGCAGGCATTCTTCAACAGAGTAGAACTCCTTGACCAACAGCCAGTCAAGAAGAGCTTCTTTAAAGTTCCTGTTGCTTTTTTGTTCTTTCAGCGTTGGTGGAAGGATGTTGAAGAGTCTAGCCCCGATGTAGGACGGTTTTTTTTCATAGGCCGTCAGGTGATGTGCTGGGAGTCTGTAGTTAGCTCTGTTTCTAGTGTTATAAGGATGTGTATCCAAGAATTTGACGAGTCCTTTGTTAACTGCATAGGTTGTTAACTGCATGTTAACCTCACCGATGAACAGGTTGGCAACTGTCTGCAGTTTCAGTCTCTTAAACACCCCTCTGCAAGAGTCTCGAAAACCCAATTCACCCATTATTCTTATTGCCTTTTTTTGAAGGAGCAGTACCCTGTGTAAATTTTGCAGAGATGAGAACCCCCATACAGTCAGCCCATAGTGCATTTGGTACTCAAATAGCACCAAGTAAGCTGTTCTTGAGGTTTCTGTGTTGCTGATTTGTTTGAGTCGCTTAATGACATATAGGGCAGTGCTAAGTTTTTTGCACAGTTGGTCTACGTGGGGTTTCCAATTGAGGTCACTGTCTAGGGTTATCCCAAGGTATTTAGCCTCATTAAATGTTGAGACATTGGGTAGCTCGAGGGCACTCCTTCTTTGTGGGCCAAAAAAAAGCTGCTGTGTCTTGTCTTCGTTCAGAAGAAGGTCATTTTCCTGACCTTACTGTTTGGCTATACGGGCAGCAATGTAGGCTTTAATTTCCAACTCTGTAACATTCTTGTGTGACACAATGAGGGCAGTGTCGTCAGCGTAGAGTAATATTTCACAGTGGTCCTGTAGCGTGGTTACGATGTCATTTGTGTATAAAATAAATAGTATAGTATACTACAAATGACGGAACTCTTAACCAAATATCCAAAAACAACTGAAATGAAGGACATGATGTGAATATAGGCTGAAGTGGGAGACTTTATTGGTTGAAATAATTTCAGACTATTGTCAACTATCTGAAGTCAATGAACATTTGCATGTGTCAAAATCAATTAAAACATTTATTTTACTTAGGAATGAAGTATTTATTATTTTTAACATATTATAAAATATTGAAATACTAATCTAACTTTTGTTCTTTAGTAAGATTGGTTGGAGATTGTTCACTGTATGAGTGAGTGGGTGGGTCAATACCACACTATCGTTATATGTGGGTGGATGTATTCCAATTAATGGAGCAGAGATGTAATTCATGATCTGATATTCATTGTTCATTTCTATAAAACTTATAGATTTGGTTTCTGAATGCTAATTGACCAGTTATTTGAATAGCGAATTACTAATAATTCTTGAATACTTAAAAATTTAAATAAAACAATTTAAACTTTTTTCCTGTGATGAGTTATATGCTCACATTACTAGAACACATACTAATTTCAATCTTCATAAAAGATCGGCAGTTTGGCTTTTCTATTGTACAATTTTGTGATAGTCTCAGACTTAAAGTTACAACATTTATTAAATGGATTCAAAATCCATTAATTTTAATAATACGTGTTTCTTTGTTTTTACCTTCTTTACTTCTACATTTTTATTCAGATTGCACAAGCCAAACATCTGCATTTATTGAAATTATTCTCTTTTTTTGGGCCCCTTACCAAATGGGACACAAACTTGCCTAAAAATGTCCATTACCCAACCAAACACCCATGCACATACGGTAGTTATGACCCACCCGCTAACCCATACACCTGCAACAGTACCAGATTCCCATCAGCTCGACAAGTCAAAATCTAACAGACAACCTACTGAACACCTTCAAGGCTTGCTCACTGATCGTAGCCCAAAGAGAACACTATCTTAAACATTTAATAACTTGGGGACGATCAAAATTCATCTTTTTCACCTTAAATAGTTCTTTGATGAAGCATGCAACTCGGTTCCAAATGTCCTCCCACAAAGCACCACAAAGTGTGTCTGGAAGAGCATGTCACTTCTACATTAGCAATATACGTATGCCATTAGCCATCTCCCTTGGCTAACTTATTCTTATTCTCAGCCAAATAAGTTTTCTACAAATTGTCAGAATAATTTAGTTTGCACATTCCTTTTTGAAAATATAGAAGCATAAAATGACAGCTGTTTCTCTAAAATAACATTGAAATAAACCACTTGTGTATGAAATTTGTTAATCTTGTTAATATTTCTAACTTACAATTCACAAAGACAAGAAAAACTGACATTTAAATAAACTTGCCCGTCAGTTAGTTCAGAATTGCACTGTACCAAAGAGACTCTTTTTTCAAAGAGACAAAGTGCCATTTACAGAATGTTACATCCTTCTTTTTGATTCAAACAAGTAGGTGACTACTGGATAAAGGAATGAACAGATGCACACTCTTTGTTACTGTACCCTCTTTTGTTGTTCACTTCCTTGAATTAAACTGGCAGTAAAGGTACTGTAGAGTGAAACTCTTTTAAAAGGCATTCGTTATTAATAATTTTGCTTAGTAAAACTCTTAGTAATAATTTTCTAAGCATATTAATAATTTTTATGAGATATATTTATGACATGTCTTGGGAGTTGTTTCAATAGGGTTTCAATCTCTGTGTCCAAATTAAGGTATGGAATGAATTTGGAATGTACAATTTGTTTAAACATTCATAATAAAGCATTTAGTTGAAAGTGCGAATCGTTAATGCAAGGAGTGTGATGACATCTATAAACCTTCTAGTGGAGGGTACAAGTGAGCCTTAGGAATGATATTTTTGTATATAGATTTTTTATGGAATAACTGTATACATATAGTATGTTATTGGTTGTAAGTAATTTTATTACTGAAATGAAATGAAAATGGAAACTGTCTCTATTTCTCCAAGAAGTAAAGTTAAGGCTACAAAGTTAAGCTACCACTTAACCTCATCTCTACCACCTAACCACAATCAATTAAAAATATTTGCTTTTCATCATATTTTCTTTTTGATGAAAGACTTTTTACAAAGATTCATTACAAATAAAGCAAGAGATAGTAAAATTCTTCAAATTGATACTGTACTAGGAATCCCAGTTGGTCTTGTATTATCTGTAAAAATCTTTATTTGTATAATCACACGCAAAACTTCTACATTCAGTTTATCATCATTCAAGACAAGGATTGTTCAATCAACCAAATAAAACAAGGACTAAATAAATTGCCCTTGGTCAACCTAATTCTTCCAATCACTAAGCAAGCGTTTTTATTAAATTCATTGTCAAATAGATAAAGTAATACTTATTACTGTAAAGAAAGATATACATTCAATAATTTTTACTTGCCTAAGTCAGTAGCATTTCTGATACCTACGATTGTGGATGTAACTTCTTTATTACTAGTGATTGACACTGGCATAAAATAAAATATTCTTTATAAAAGTACATGAGCATGCTCATGGATAGTTTATACCTGTAAATTCATTTCTTACTTAATTATCAGGCAATTATGGAACTTAAAGTAATTTGATATGTCTAATATGAACAATACCAATATACCGGTAAATTCTCACATGTTAAAATAAATAACTTTTTCACAAAAATAATGTTGGAAAATTGATTTTCCATAGAGTAAATTTCTTGTCTTAATCGCTTTAAGAAATTAAATATATTAACTGTGTCCAGTAATAGAAACCATAGTTAATTTCGAGGTATTGAATCATGTTAAGGAACATCAGCATTCTAACAATTCTTGAAACAGAAATTTTTATTTGACAAAGCTTAAAGTTTATTTTTTAAAGCTTTTTGAA
This sequence comes from Stictocephala bisonia, assembly GCA_035578905.1. Lineage (NCBI taxonomy): Eukaryota > Metazoa > Arthropoda > Insecta > Hemiptera > Membracidae > Stictocephala > Stictocephala bisonia. The sequence goes on from JAQJVL010000008.1 coordinate 5,087,492, forward strand.
GGCAAGCCAGAGTATATTGTCTCTGGTATATATTGAGTATATATTGCCTCGAGTTGTTCTCTAAAATCCTTTGTGAAATAGCTAATATTAGTAATTAAAAAAAAAAAAAAAAATCAAAGCAGAGCTCAGAAATTATTTGCTAGATAATTGTTTCTAAGAGCTTCCTTCCTGTATCTTCTAACCTAACTCACAACCAACCAACCAAACTGCCATTTCCAGTGTCCTCCCCATCTGATAAACATCAAGCTGGATGGGCTGAATGTTGGATATAATACTGGTCTCATGCCACTGAAACTGTGGTCAATCTAGACACAGGATATATTTATGTAGAATGCACTTTTTAGTACAGCTAGGCAATAAAAGCACAAGACACAAATTACACAAACTCTAATTAATTACTAACCCTTTCATTTGATAAAAAATTGTAACATTCAAATTTTTATTATTTGAGAGTATTATGCAATTAAGGTAATAGTAAAAAAATATTCTTATTGCATCTTATCTAGATATAACAAAAATGAAATATATATCCACATAGAGGTCATCAGTATATGTACTACCACCACAGTCTTTACAGTGCTACCATAGTAGCTAGAAAAATTTACGGTATGTATCACGGTGAGCATGTGCTGCAGATTGTGACATCACACGGGCAAATCTGCGGGTTGCACAATACACAAATAAATTTCCCATCCAATGCTAAATTTTTTGTTTCATATTATCAGCTGTTTTTGGTCCATTGTAGAGCACTTGTGTAGTCTCATGTAAAATGTAATGCAGTTTAAACCAGCTGTAGTTGCAGACGTCACTAACTAACCAAATTACTGGCAAAATTATTCCTATTAAATGGATTATCTATTGTAGGTGTATACAATCCAGGCTACTTTTTTTTTTTTTTTACACTTTTATTTCTGGATCAATATTTTACATATTATACACAGAAAATGTAACAGGTGGAATAATAACATTATCGGGTTCGCTCATATATGAGTCACCCTGTAACACGAATAACAATCAGTAAACAAAAAAAATATATATATAACATATTTAAGTAAGTTAAAAAAAAACAAACAAATAAGTGTGACATAGAGAGGCTATAAATCAGTCTATCATGTCTTGAGGAAGTCTGGCTTTCAAACGCCTGTGCAAAGTAGGTTCTCCAATGTGAAAGTTAATAGCTCCTGGAACATTTTCTAAGTTTGCCATGAACTTACGACAACTTCTTTTAATAAAAGCATCAATGGTATCGAGTCCAAATTCTACATGCAGATGAGAGTTACGTATGTACCATGGACTATCAACTGCAATTCTTAAAACTTTGTTTTGGAAAATTTGAATCTTTTTCAGTTTGCCGGAAGAAATGCACATTCCCCAAACTGGACAGGCATACATAATTAACGGCCGAAGAATTGTTTTATATATTAAAAATGTACATTCTGGTTTTAAAGACGACTTTCTGTTTATTATAGGAAATAACATGGATAGACGTGCGTATGCTTGAGTGAGTTTGTTGTTTACGTGAAGATTCCAGTTTAATTTTTTATCGAGGTAGACACCTAAGTATTTTATGCCTTGATCATCAGGGTTCCAAGGAATTGAAGTATTTTCAATAGTAACTTCAGGTGGCAAAATATACTTCCTCAAAGAGAAAACCTTTGTTTCACATTTCAATGGATTTAACGATAGTCTCCAGCTTTTAAACCAATTGGTTAGAGATGTAACGCTGAATTGTAAAGAATTTACGGCCTGGTTGATGTCAATGTGCTGGGTAATAAGAACCGTGTCATCAGCATAAAGAGCGATAGTAGCCTGAGGAAGCTCAGGAATATCAGACATGTATAAATTAAAAAGAAGAGGTCCCAGTATTGAGCCTTGAGGAACACCTGCGCCTATTGGACGAACTGAGGAAAGTGTGCAGTTGAGTTTGACACAAAAAGTCCTATCAGACAGAAACGATTGCAGCAAAGCTCTCAGATACAAAGGAAGTCCAAACTGATACAATTTATATAACAGGCCACCATGCCAAACCTTATCAAATGCACTTGTTATGTCCAAAAATGCTGCCGATGAATGAAGCTTCTTCTCAAATCCATTACATATGATTTCATTGATTCGTAGAAGTTGATGAGATGTAGAATGCCTTGTACGAAATCCAAACTGATAAGGGGGAATGATATTAGAAGAATCCAAGTATTTTAGCAGTCTCTTCTGTATAATTTTTTCAAATAATTTTGATATTGATGAAAGGAATCCAGGCTACTGAATTTTATTTTTACTATTCATATATAATCGTATAAATTTTAATACCCTATAAATACTTATTCACTGTATCATATATTTATTTCAGATAACATAGTAAAGTATACATATTTGGCAGACTTGGGAAAGTTAACAATTATTTTTAACTGAATAAATTCTTGGACAAACAACAATGGGACACGTTGGGTGTGTCTACTAATTATGGGCAGGGCAGGAAGATGGCGGAAAGGGATGGGATGTGACTCATGACTTTGTTTGTCGGCGAATACTTGGGATTGAGGAAAACGCCCGGTCTTTGACCAAAGTTTTGGACGCTTTCTCCGCCATTGTCTACATTCCACGGGACAAACCGTACTTCGTTTGTAAAACTAACTGAGTTAGTTTAATCGTTAGTGAATTTGTTAACTAGTTAAAGTTAAAAGTTAAACATCCCCAAAACTAACGAATAAGTTGAAAAGTTAACAGAAAAACTAACGATTAAACTTAATCGTTAATTATTTTTAATCATTAGTCCCAAGCCTGATATTTGGTTAGTCATAAATTGTTTCGTTTTTATTTTGTTTCCTATTATTGTATTATATAGCTATACTGTTAGGGTTAGGATAACATTAAATTTAGAGTTAAGGTTTAAGCTATTTATGTTTTTATATTAGTGTTTATATTTTGAAGAATTGGGATTTTTTATTTTAAATTAATATTATTTGCTCATGCGCATATTAAGATTTATTTGAAAAGAAGGAACCTCTAAAACAGGCATTGCCTTAGGAGGTCCTAGTATTTTCTTGAAATATGTAATTTATGAAAGGTTTTGTTCTAGTAGTATAAGTTTTATTTTGTTAACGGAGAATTAAGAAGAAACCTTTTTATGTTTGAATGTAAAGTCTGTATACGGTAGGGTGGCGCATGGACCCGCCAGCTACCTGTGTCTGTCCTTTCCTCCCCCCGGCGCTCGCGGCTGTTTCCATAATGAGTCACCAACTAGCCCCTCTAATAGAATTATTAACTTTTTTTACTTTCTCATAATATCTCAATTTTAATAGAATATTTGTAAAGTACTAACAAAACTAAGAAAAGTGATATAAAACACGATGTGCTTTGATTATAAATAACGAAATGGTCGAAAGTTATTTTTTAGCCGGAATACTGTATGATTTGTTAAATGTTTTATATTTCTCATAATTCCCTAATCTTGATACAATATTATTTTAAGAGTTCTTTGAAAAAAGGTAGAATAATTTAAAACTATGTTATCGCATACTATTTAATCAGCCAAAATATCATTAAATAGGCAACACTACATACTTTACAGTTTATTTGATTAATAAATCAACATTATTTTATATTACTCCCAGTAATCTTCTTCAAGCCAAAGTATTTAGTGTCCAGAAGTTGAGCATTTTCCATTTATCTTCCATGTTGTTTCCGTGTGACACTGAAATAAAACAAAATCGCGCTAAAACCAATATACAATATTTTAAGATTGCAGTTAATTTTTTACCATTCGTTATATTTTATTACTAGTTCTAATGACATTAAAATGTTTTAAAGCATACATTGAAATGTTACAGTACCCGCTATTCATCAATCATCGCAACCTTATTGTCATGACTAATAAAGAAGTAGTAATATCTTATTATACTCTACTTATATTAAAAAAAACGTTTAAAGTCTCTGTAAATTTGAAGATAATTATTTTGTTTTACTGTATACTATTATCATATTTTTATACCCTTTTTGTAATCATATATATTACGTCCAATAAAATTTTCTAGGTAAATAGATTTTATTTTTTATTTTACCTGATTACTCTAGAGGTGACACTCCCAGATCGTCATCGTCATCGCTGGTATCCCAGTCACTGTCATCCGATTCACCAGGGGCCAGATTAATGACTAGTTCTTGGACACTGACGTCATCAAGTCCTTCGTTTGTCCAGTCTGCCTCGACTTCTTTCTTGACGTGTTCAACGCATTTGCGCCAATCTTCTGAGGTGAAGGAGTTTACAGCTTCCATAAACAAATCATGAACATCGTTCAATTTAAATGTAGTATTCCTTGCTGCTACATACCGATTCAAAGTTGACCAAACCAGCTCAATTGGATTGTAATTACAGTGGTACGGTGGCAGTCTGATTACTTTAAACCCACGCTTACAGGCTTCTTTATCTATTACGTAAGATTTTCTTTGTTCCTTATGCAGCTTTACAAGACTGTATAGTTCTGGCTCCCGCATGTCTGGTGAATATGAAATGCCGCGAGTTTTCAGCCATTCCTCCATTTCACACTTTCGTGAGCCAGATGTTGGTGCTTTGTTGGCTACTTGAGAGTGGTAAGGTGCGTTGTCCATTACTATTGTCGAACCAGCTGGAATAGACTTCAGGAGAACCTCAAAAAACCAACCCTCAAAGACTTCGGAATTCATTTCCTCGTGATATTCGACCGTTTTTTTTTGACTGGAATATCAGAGGTGGCGACTTGATCCAGCCGTTAAAGCCTCCTGCATGGCAAATTATTAAACGTTTTCCTTTTCCTAAAGGGGCATTTACAGAACACTTTACACTGTCATTTGTCCATCCTGAGTCTTTCGAAGTGTTGGCGTTGATCCATGTTTCATCCAGAAAAATAACTTTTTTATAGTCAATTTCCCGTATTTTGCCTGGATTTATTACTTACAGCTGATTCAGGTATTGGTGATTGATCCGTTTCTTCAAAACTTTGAGGGTTGACACTAGAGTTTCCTTCATTTTCCACTGCTTGTTTTAGTTGCGACTTGATCCGCACCAATGTTCTTCGTGAAATGTTACATGCGGCGACCACTCTTTCAGATACTTTTTTCACATCTAATAATGGACCTTTGTTGTCACGTTCCCGCTCAAAGTAATGTAACACCGATGCAATTATAGTTCTGGCTTGAGAGTTATAAGTAAACCCACGTTTTTCACTTGATGGCGGCATAATCGTGCACAAAAAATTAAAACATTCACTAAACAAAAAAATATCACTTGGAAAAAAATTAAACTATTTAAACAATTAGAAAAATAATAAATAAACCAACTATGTGTAATGTATTCGTTACAAGTTATCCCGGGAAGTATCCACATCTAACTGAAAACTACCCTGGCACCCTGGACAACCATTACTGCTAAGAGTGGTGAATCACCAACCCCTTCGCGGAAAAATATTAGCGCACATATTAGACTACGGTTAGTCATCAACAAGTTCAATGTCCTAACCAGTCTTGTTGTCCCATGTCCCATATCTGCACACTGCACGACTATGGGAGAAGGCAAGAGTACCGTACCTTATTTCAAAGTACTCTTAAAATAATATCGTATCATGATAACGTTGTATGAGAAATGTAAAACATTTAACAAATCATACAGTATTCCGGCTAAAAAATAACTTTCGACCATTACTTATAATCAAAGCACATTGTGTTTTATATCACTTTTCTTAGTTTTGTTAGTACTTTACAAATGTTCTATTAAAATTGATATATTATGAGAAAGTAAAAAAAGTTAATAATTCTATTAGAGGGGCTAGTTGGTGACTCATTAAGGAAACAGCCGCGAGCGCCGGGGGGAGGAAAGGACCGACACAGGTAGCTGGCGGGTCCGTGCGCCACCCTACCGTATACAGACTGTAATTATATGTATTTTATGTATATATTTCGAGAAAATAAATATATTCTTATTCTATTCTATTCTTCTACTGGTAATTAAATATTCCAACTACAAGGAAGCTTTTAGGTAATTTGGAAGTAAGCTACTTGCCACTAATTAGCTGAAATTGTAAATACATTAACAGTAAAAATTAGAACAGAATTTTTGTTTTGTTTACTGTTTGTTGTTCCACTCAGCCATTTGCCATTTTGCCCATGTGACGTTGTGGGAGATGCGGGTGATCCATACCGTCTTCATGCCTGGGTTCCATGGGCTGTACTTGAGTTGAAGCATAAAAATAGCCTATTTATACTGCCGTGTTCTATGTAAACATATCACTTTGCTTCTGAATTTAAAAATCACAAGAACTGAAACTGAATTTATATCAATTGTTGATTTCCAATTTTTAATTTTGCAATTTGATTTCTTATTTTAAATAAAAAAAATATATGTGATTGACAACACAATATTATTACAGATTGGTCCAGCTGACAGAGTCCACATGTTTGCTCTGAGTAATAGAAAATTGTATTTGATAAGTAACCTATGGGACCAAATAAAGCTTTCTGAGTGATTGGAAAGCCAAGATTGCTTCAGATTGGACCAGAATCTGGGGATTGGTGTATTGGGATATTGAGCAGCCTTCACTCGTAATAAAACTTAACCCACTAACTTGATTCTGTAAATACTGTAAAAATTGTTATAATAAAAACAGTATATATGTTTAACTCTTTTAACTGAGTTTAGAAAGAGCCGTTTATTTATATGGCCTTTAATAAATGTTTATGAATATAATCCAAACAGAAAATTTATGCTTGTATTTTATCATAATTGTTATAAACATTGTTATATTATAGTATTGTAACTATAGAGAATCATTTTTTGTTGTTGCTGTTTATATCATGTGAAAAGAACAGAATTTATCTATCTAAAACAGTTAATATTTTACTTTTAGAAATAATTTGATGTCATTATGCGTTTGATTCAGGAAACTGATTCTGGGTAAAGGTGTTAATTCAATTAAATTATGTCACTATTATATCTTTATCTGCCAAAATAAAAATAAATTTGGCAACAAAAGTAGATCCAACTATTGCTAAATACTCTCAATATTCTAATGTATAACATTTAGTATTTATACCATCATAAAAGTATTATTAAGAAAAAGTAGAATATAAAAACTCTGTTTCTCGTAGCTGATATACAATATACTGTTTTAGTGACATAAGTTGTGTTATTCATTGTGACTGGAAATAAAATAACTTATATAAATATTATTTGCTATCCAGCTTATCTGTACTGGACATTTTTCTCAATAACGAAGACTAAAGCCCCCACCCGCCCGCCCATACAAGTACAGTGGCATTGACCCACCCGCCCACCCATACACGTACAGTGGCATTGACCTACTCGCCCATCCATACACGTACAGTGGCATTGACCCACCCGCCCATCCATACACGTACAGTGGCATTAACCCACCCGCCTGCCCATACACGTACAGTGGTGTTGATGCCATATTTTTCGTATATTTTTTGACGTATATTTTTTATATAAATTTTGAATGATCAATGTGATATACAGTATAATTAATTAATTCCACTCAGTTTATTTTCCAAAATTTTTTAAAGATTACTAAAAACAATACTGTAATTTAAACATTTTGTTATCACTTATATTGCAAGTATTGTAATTCATTAAAAGTTTTAAAAGGAAAAGTCCACTTTGAAAGGGCAACTGGGCAGGAGACAGGTGGTGAATAGAGAAGGTTGAATCAGAGATGATAACCAGCTGTGAATAAGATGTAATAAGATAAAACAGGCAGAGTTGAGTTGAACATATTCAAGGGGATATAAATGTAATTGTGGGTGGTTTATCACTAAATACAACAAGCCATGTAACTAACTGTGATTAAATGTCATTAAAAATGTCCCCTCTCCCATAGTTCCCTTTAACAGTTTGGTGCTGGTCCTAAATACGTAAGCCATTTAAAGAATGATGGCTATTTTTGGTACTTTTTAAAAATTCATAGATTTAAAACCATTAAACATAAAAAAGTTCTACTTAAATATCTGGATTCTATATTTCTTCTTCTTTTTATCAGTATACAACTAAAAATCAAATTTTTTTCATCTCAAAATATCGGTTTTTTTTAGTTATAGCGTTTAAAAACCATATATATCAAACTAAGGGCAATTGAGCATACAAAATAATTTTTAACATATTTTTTTTGCCCTATTCATACAAAACTAAGTAAAATAAGTAAAAATAAGTATTAATAAAATACTTGTTTTTTTATTTACGGGCTCTATTTACACTTTGCAATAGAGTCCACTCATTAAATAATGGTTCTGAAACGTGCAAACTAAAGCAGTGCAGTCTATCTATTGTCTACAACTGAATCATTCTGGTCAAAAACAGTACATTTTGTGTATTATAGCTGTGAAACGGCTCACTAACATCACTAGAGACCATTTATAGTATCAGACTCCTTATTAATACTCAATAGGGTATTTAAAAAAATTAAAACATCAACCCCGTAAAACTACAAGATCTATATTCTTCGGAATTTACGCTACTTCGTATAAATACGGGATCCGCAGTCAAAGTGTTAAATGACTGCGGGGGGGGGGGGGGTCAAAGTGTAAAAAAATACGGGATGAGATTAAATGCTAAATAATTACTCCGTGATCTACTCGGGTAGCATCCGTGATCTACCTGGGTAGCAGCCGTGATCTACCTCATCTATTTCCTCTTTGAGTTTTTTATTGGAAATTGTTTAAATTATAAATAATTTAAAATTCTCAGTTTACTCCAATTTTTCAATTACTCAGGTTATCCAATAAAATGATTTATTTACGAAAATAAATCATTTTATTGGATAACCTGAGAATTTTAAAATTATTTATAATTTAATTAATATCTGAATTCTAAGTTAGTGATACATGAGTGGAGGGTAAAATTGACTGAAATAATTTATACTTAAAAGCTCTTCTGACTTTGATTATAGAAATAAAAAAAATAAGGGACTGATTTAATAGCCGTCTAAGGATTTAGAAGAAAATAAACTAGAGCCATAAAGATAAGTTTTAACCACCTGGAAAGAGGGGGGGGGGGGTAAATAGGCATTGTTATCTATTATTTTAAAATTGTGTTGTAATTTTGATTTGGTTTTTGTGTCTTTGAGCAACATATAAAAACATAAAATGTTTTATGTATCGTTCTGTTTGTTATTGATTTATTTTCCATATTTATTGAATTTTTTAATTTATTTATTTTTGTGAATTTTAGGATATAAAGCTTGTTGTTAGTTGTTTATGTTATTGTCTGTCCTAAATATTTTATTGCATTTTTTTATGTTTAATATTCATCTTTATTCAATTGTTAATTTTTTTGATATTTATAATATTTATAGATAGTTATGTTTGTTGTTATTTTATAAAGTTTAAGATTAAGGAAGTTCCCAATAAATTAGTTTAATTAATGTCGAATACTTCATTATATATTTATTAATATACATTTTTAAATAATAAATTTTACACAGAATCCTAAATAAATTCATATAATATTTCTCTCAAATTCCTCAAAAGCTAGAGATATAACTAAAAAACAGCTTATGTCAAATGCATTTGCAAATAATAAGTAAATATGAATCCAAACGAATGTATCAAATTAATGGCTTTAAAAAAAGTATAAAGTCTGGAAACACTAGGTTTTATGATCTAGGTAGAAGACTAACCTGCATACATACATAAGGCACTAATACTATGGCTTTATAAGGAATTATGTAAACACTCAAATTCAAGGTGTACAAAAACTAGTAGTGTACAGTGGTGCTGTTACAAGATTAAGCAATGAGCTGGTGACAATTAATACTCATTAACTTACAAGTATATGGGTTTAGAGGGTAGAGTGAGCTAGATGTAGGGACATGATAATTAAGGAAATAACTAATAACTCCTAAGATGTTGGGTGAAAGACCAGCTAAAAGAGACTAGTGAAGAAAGCTCCAGAGGAAATAACTTACAAGATAAGTGCAAGAGCATTTTCTGATAATAGAATAATTCCAATGGACTATAGAATTGCTGGACAAGGGAAGAACCTAGTGATTCTATTAAACTTTTTGCTAGGCTTGATCTTGTAAATTATTTTAATAAAATGACCAATTAATTGTTTGTTACTAAATTTCAATATTGGACCTTTTAGGCATTCATTTATCACATTTGCATAGTTATGATTGTAAACAGTATCTGAGAAAAATGTAAAGTTGTTGTTTAGTTAGTTATATTCTTCAATAAATTTGGTGGGAACCACTTTAAAATATTTTAAAGATTCTAAGAAAAAGATTGATTGTGATTATTCGTAGCTACCGTTAATAACAAAACTATTATTACAGCTCTCCTTTGACCAGTGCCAACTACTTTGACTACACATTTCAATCAAATAATAAATTCATACCATTTAAGCATACAGGAGAGGGGAGGGGAGGAGACCTCCAGAAGAGTGTAGTTCAAGTAGATACTACCTTTTTTAGACAACTATTAACCTTTAATAGACCTATTAAAGGTTAATAGTTGTCTAAAAAAGGTAGTATCTACTTGAACTACACTCTTCTGACATCAAAGTTTTATATTACAAATATTAAGAATAATGAAGAAATACAAATAAGTATGGTGTCTGTATGAATTAGAAAGAGATAGTCATAGAGAAAAAATTTCAAGTATACTATCATCAGTTTTCTAGAATAAATTTGTACAGTATCGATTTCAATTGGAGCTGGAGGAAATTTAAGTAAATCAATCATAAGTTGATAAAAGAGAAGATCAGGAAATCTCTCCCTCTAGTTGTAAAATGTACGACCCACAAGAATTGTCCCAGTACTCACTTAAAAAATTACAAAAGACAGCTGATTAAGTAGAAAGTTAGGGTTTGTTTGACACAAGTTTTTATGAACAAATGTTGCTATATTGTCATCAACTTTCTTTTCAGTAACTTTTTTGATTAGAAAGAATATAAAAAATCTGAATATATTTAACTTGGAAAAGTAATATATTTGTATAGTATATCAAATACAATCTTGATTGATCTACTTTTAATAAGGAAATATCTCATCAAATATTTATAGTTAATAAAACAATAAAATTGGTATTTTATGCTCATAATTAATTCCATATATCTCATTAATTAAATGTACAATATAATATCAATTTCACATCTATACGGTAAACGAGAGTGTCTAAATTATTAATTGGCAACTTTACCTAATAGAATTTAGATTTTGACATTTTTTCTAGTTATCAAGCTTGTAATTTTATACTGAACACTTCATTAAAACAGAACGAAGGAAAGTTATTTTTAATGTCAATTTATTTATTTGTGTCATAATTTACTAAAATTACAATAAATAAATGTACATCACACATACATTGTACATGATCCAATTAATTGATTGTTAAAAATAGATCTCTTTTATTATTTTGTATGCCTGGTTTTGCAGTAACTTGTAAAACGGATGAAATACTAACAAAATAATAATACGTTTTTGTACAATTAAGCCTTATATAAGGCACAATCAAGGCCTGATATTTCATAGATTTTTTTGTGATAGAGTACAATATATTTTGGTGATTAATACACAAATAAAGCACAGATATGTTTAAATAAATTTACATATGAACTTTTGTAAAGAAATAAATTCAATTCTTTTCACCTTATATAAACAGTAACAGTAAGAAAAATAAATTATTAAAAACGCTAGTTGGTTTTAAGGTTCTTGTAAGTTGGTTGTTGTATTCCTGTAAGGTAAGGATTTCGCATCAGAGAACTCATTGTAGATAAAAAAATAAATAAATATTGCTAATGTCCTTTAGGAAATTTATTAGAACTCTAACATATTAGTTATACCTCCAAAACAACCTTTACATTATCTTCATTTTACTATCGTTTTTAAAAATAATACTTTATATTGATTTATATATTTACTTATAAAACATTATACTAATAATGAAAGATATGATGGGTAAAAAAGAAAATGTTTTATGACAAATTTGTCTCACAATGTCAATATTTGAACAAAACTTTTCTTTAAAATATTCAATTAGTAGTTTATTGTTTATATGGCTTAATATTAGCCAACTTTGTTTGTACCAGTATTCATTTAAGTCAGTTATTAGATCTGGTACTGAGACAAGCAATATTTGTCTAACATATTTCAATAAAGAGAAACATGATATTGTTTACTGGTTAGAGCAGACAACATTGTCTTGAAGTAACGTTTATATTTTACAAATTCTTGAAGATATTATTAAGGAGTCAGGTGTTATAATCACTACACTGTTATACTTCATGTTTTAAAACGTTATAATAATGACCAAACATAACATCATGAAAATTAGTCAATTTAGAAGATATTTGGAAAACGTACATTTTTTTCTTAGTTCAAGGAATATTGATGAGTAAAAACTAAATTTAAATCAAACTGTTACCTTTTTACATATAAAACCAAAATATCACTATATCTTAAAGTAAGAAACTGACTGAATTGTTTGCTGATTGAAGTAAAATGTAATTGTTATTAAAACTATAAATAATAGGCAATTTCCATAAACATTTCTCAATTAATTTAAAAAAAGAGCATCGAAAGGCAAAGGAAAACTCTGCATTTAACTTTGAACATTATTTGTCTCTTCTGTGTAAGGAATGATTTCACTGTGACTTTATACCACTTGATATAATGTGGTAATATTTAAGAAAGTGCATGCTAAAAATGAGATATTTAGCGACCTATGAGCTACATACTGATTGCCAATGTACAAGAGTATTTTTTTACAATATAATATTATATTAAAATGTTGCTCTATTAAAGGTCATGTTATTTTATTTGTTGGAGCAGCAGTATTATTAAAAAAACTACCACATTCACAATTTCTCATTTCAATTATGTGCAATTTCAGTTACTATTTTGCTATTATTTAATTTTATGAAATAACTAACTGCGCTTGTTTGGGGACACCTAAGTTCATTACGGGTGCTACCCAAGATGATCAAAGGTGGCTACTTAAGTTTATCATGAGTGCTACCCAAGTTGATCATGGAGGAGTGGGATTCCCAAGTTGCATGGGTGCTGTGCTACGTAAATGGATCAAGGGTGGCTACCCAAGTTGATCTGGAGGGGAGGGATTCCCAAGTTGCATGGGTGCTGCGCTACGTAAATGGATCAAGTGTGGCTACCCAAGTTGATCCGGAGGAGAGGGATTCCCAAGTTGCATGGATGCTGCACAACGTAAATGGATCAAGTGTGGCTACCCAAGTTGTTCATGGGGGGGGGGGATTCCCAAGTTGCATGGGTGCTGCGCTACGTAAATGGATCAAGGGTGGCTACCCAAGTTGATCACCGGCTATCCAAGTGGGCTAGTGGTTATCCAATCACAATTTATTATATACATCCTTACTGTTAGAAGTAAGTATCAATTTTTATAAACCTATCAAAAGAAATCTCTGTGACCAAAATATTATATTATGATTTTCTAAATTTATTAATTCTTAATTGAAACAACACCAGTAGCTCAGATTGTTCATATCATTATGTATTTATGATAAAGTTAATAATAATATAGAAAAAGAATAGTGTATATTATTTATTTCACCAATGAACCTTGTTTTAGAAGTTTGTTAATAAACATGATGAAGAAATTGATTGAGAATTGTGGTGTTCTGTCTCTCACAATGAAAGAGGAGCCAAGGTGGGTGTTTTGTTTTACTTGTTATACATGTCCAATCAAGAAACATCCATGTACCTTAATGCTATTGGAAGTTTTTTTCAATACATTTATCAAATTAAATGCTTTCTGGTAATCAATTAACACTATCAGTCTTCAAATTTGAGTTTACGGTTTTATAAATTTTATTTGCAAACTTTACCAAAGCATTTACAGTTGATCTCCCTAATGTAGCCTAATTTACTTTGGAAATCTATTGTATCAATCTAAGATATATTGTGAGGATAAGTTTGTATTTTAAGGAAATTAGTTAATTTTCTTCAATTATTTTATTTGTCTTGTCTTCAACGGGTTTATGGCCAATTCATTATGGAGGCAGTACTGGAATGCTTTAGCTAGTGTATGTGTAATATCAGAAATGAGGCTTTGAGCATTTTTATTCTTAAAAAGCACTGTTTTGTTATCTGCATAAATAATTGTCTACTGTTCTGTCTCATTTAAAACTCAGAAATTCATTTGTAAAAAGCACAAACATGAAAGGACCCAGTACTGAACCTTGGGGTACACCTCTTTTTACCAGTGATGGCCCATATTGAATTTAGTTAATTTTCTTTCTAATATGACGATGTTTTTACAATTAATTATTTTAAAGATATTAATATATAAATGACAGCATTTACATGTAAGGAAAGTCTTTGTAACATTACATCAAGTCATCATAATGTACAGGTATTTTGGTTACGCTTTTGAGTTGTTTAGTTTAGTTTATTGATAACAACATTACGTTAATTTAATATTCACCATTATTATTCTAACATATTTGACTATTGGTTTTAAATAGAGCAGTAAGTATAAACAAGTTTAAAGCTCTATGTTAACAACAGAGAACAGAGTATATCACACGGAAGGGTAAACTGTCATTAATTGCTTACTTTGACTGGATGGCCAATGCAAAGTTAACTTCACCCCTCATTTACTTTTAAAGCAATTAAGATGAAAAGGGTGTCTTCTCTTATTAATTTAATATTATTCCTAACTATCTATAACTTTGTCTTCAGTATTGAAATTGATAGCTACACGTCCATCTGTAAATTAAAATTATTTCCCTGCATATCAGATTTACAAAATCCTTTTTTCATTATCAATTATGTTCTTCTTGCATAGCGTGAACAAAATAGGAAAAAGTAAATAGCTCACGAAACTAACAGCTGACATCCATAGTCGATACAACACTTAGTCTATATAATTTCATATTTTAGGCATAACGCAATATAAGATAGGTTACAATATATTTTAATTTGATAAAACATAACAAGCTTAGCTTTCGTTCAGTTCCAAGAGAAGCAAGCAAGTAGGGAAAAATGTCTGTTTCAAACCAACTTTTAAGGGGAGTCCAAATCGAAAAAATTAAAAAATATTCATTTTTTTGTTTTTAATTGTTTATTAAACTCCATAAAGCTCTGAGTAATTTGGTATAAATCTTGTATTCCTAAGTATTTCGGAAGTGCATGAAAAAAAATAAAATCATAAATCATGCAACTAGCTCTGAGTGACTCTGCATGTCGATACTTGGTGAAAATATAACCAATGTCAACAAAAAAACCAAAACTATGACCACAATGCACATTTCCATGTCAATGAAATTGTTATGACTGCCACTAAACACATTTTTAGAGACCTATCTGATACTCACCTACTAGAGAAATGTCTCAAAGGTAAAACTCAAAATCCTAATGAGAGTCTGAATAATGTCATTTGGGCAACAATACCAAAAAGGGTCTTTGTTACTCTGGAAACATTAAAATATGAAGTATTTTCAGCTGTATGTGCTTTCAATGATGGGTTCATTAGCAAAGTAAAAATAATGGAAGAAATTGGACTCCAGCCTGGGAAAAATCTAGTTCAAGCTATGGTACGGCTAGAAAAACTTAGGCTTCGAAAAGCTGAAAAAGCGGCGTTGGATTTAGAAAAAAAATTAGACTAAGTAGGATGCAGAAAAGAAAAAGATTGGAGGATCAGTTTGAAGAAAATGAGGATCCAGATAAACCATTTTATCTAGCTGGGAACTACTAAATTGTCGAGGTAAAATAAAGAATTATATTATTAAACTTTAAATGCAATTTTCCGAAAATTAATTTTTTTCATCTTTGATGTCACTTTTCTCAGTAACTATAAGGCCTACAAGTACCAAATTTGCACTGCACTTTCCTCTTACTAAGGTCTTTCCACCCTCATAAGGGTTTATCATTGTATACATTTTTAATTCAGAAAATATTTTTTTTTTTTGTAAAATAATTGGTGAAAATTTAGTGGTTTATTTTAAAAATAACTAAAATTTTTTTAAAAAATATTTTTAAAAAATCTCATGAGTGTGTCTAGGTAAAAAGATGATCTTCAAAATAAAAAAATAAATATAGCTCTAACTTGCTTCTTTCCTGAGAAAAGTGACATTAACTTAACATTACGTAAGATAGGATTTCGTACTCCCCTTAATAACATAAAGAACAACTAGTCAGAATTATTTATAGTAAAACTATGTTAATAAATATGACTTGACAGATGTGTTTGTCATATTTTGACAATAAAAATAAAATATTGTCAGGGAACCTTTCAACAATTAATTAAATATGTACATTTAGATCAAAAACCATATTGACATTTACATGACAGAAGTTTTTTATGTGTGTAAATAAAAATAAGTCACCTACCATAAAATAATTGTTTAACATTATTTTTCAATAATATGTTAACAATTGAAAAATATTGTTAAATATTATTTATCAATTCATATTATAATACAATTCTAGCGAAATGCACAGTATTAATTTTCTGTTCTTTTGGGGTTTCCATAAAGAAGAAAAAAACTCTATTGAAACAATAAGCAAACGTCTATTAAAAAAAAAAGACAGACAGACATAAAACGACACCTAAATGTCTATATTATCATCAGTGATAAGTAATTATAATTATGTAGATTTCCCTTATGCTAAAGGTATTGTTAGCACTTTTCAGTTGTTTTAATCACTTAACAGTTAAAATAAAAACACTTGTATTCCAGATAAAGGAAGCAGAGACCTTTATTATGTTTAGCCATTGCATTTTCAACCCATATGTGGCACTCCAGAAACTTAATTGAATCTCTCCTTGGGGAGGTGGGGGGGGGATCAAACAATTAACGTGTACTAAATTGATTTACAGTAAGGGTAGTTCACCAATACTTCACTCACCCACTAACTGTAAGTAGTACAAGTTGTAATAAATGGACTCATTATCTAAAATTTACATACTGCTCGTACATCAAGCTTAATGGTTCAGATATCTCCATCATACCAGAGTTCATTTTTGCTATGATTAAAGATAAAATGAAGTTGGAATGTTACAACTTGAACCCCTCTAATGCAAACTTAGTTCTTGATGGTCTATACCTCTGTCACTATTATATTTTAAGAATAAATAAATGGGATATTTTCTAACTTCAATGTTTATTAAAAAAAAAAAACAAAAGTAATAGTTAACATATGTTTTTATCAAAACATCTGTACATCCACTGTCACGAACACAAATCTGATGACGATCTTTCAAGTATATTTGTAATGACACAATTCTAATAGATTCACCTCTATCCTTTACATAGTTCTTAATAGTAATAGATATCCAAACAGAAACAATTATTCATGTTTCACCCTCCCCTAATACCAAATTCTTGATGGTCCACCCCCTAACCCCAGACACAATTGTTTATGGTTCATTATCTTCCTCAAAGGCATCATTTTTAGACCTCTATTATCCGTGAGACACTTGTGGAGACACAGTTGCACCACCGGTTAATGGTGGTGTGGCGGGGTATGGAATCAAATGGGAGCTATTAGCCACGTGACACTAGTGGAACAACTTAAAATTGTGGCAACACTACTACCTGACGATGTCCAACCACAGCGACTTGCTCATCAACATTTTGTGTCTCACCGGAGTCATGGGAATGGCATCTTATGGAGCCCCACACACCACCTGTAGCACAACTCAATGCACGCACATACATTTCAGAGTCTAGATCATGTACCTAAGAAACAAATCAAAGTCAGTGTGTCTTCTGAAAAAAGAATATGTTAGTAGTTCCATCCAAAGCATAATCACAGTCCAACAAAAACAAGGCACATTATTAAAATAAGTATAAAGCCAATTCTCAAACCCAAACAAAAACTCGACCCAAAAACAAAGTCACGATGAGGAAGGGACGGGCATTATACAGGTACCTGCCGAGATGGAAGTCACATTTAATCAGGATTTTATTTCAACTGCTGACAGTTTTGGCCTTGAATTGAAAAATAAAATAGCTTCCGAGCGAGATGTGAGGTGGGCCTTTTACATTAACAATGTTACCTCACTAATGGCTGAGTCGTTAATGACTCATTCTACTTCAACCATGGGTGATCGTGATATAGAACTGTATTCATACTATATATATTTAAGACTGTAGGATGTAAAGTATTATATCACAAAATACAACGTAAATTAAATTCAAATATAGCAAGCAATCATCGAACATTATGATTCGATGATTCGATGACCCACCCACCCGCCCATACACATACATTGGCATTGACCCACCCACCCACCCATACACGTACAGTAGTAATGACCCACCCACCCGCCCATACACATAAATTGGCATTGACCCACCCGCCCACCCATACACGTACATTGGCATTGACCCACCCGCCCGCCCATACACGTACATTGGCATTGACCCACCCGCCCGCCCATACGCATACATTGGCATTAGCTGAAGTGCCAGTGGATTCAGTCAATTGAAAATGTCTGTCAATTTGCTTTAATTTTAGTATTTTATTATGTCCAGTGAAAACTGTACAACAGTATCATTCTCATCGTAAGAAGATAATTCTTCACATGAAGAATTGGAAATTCGAAAATAATTACAAATTTGTTGTTATCAGCAACAAAGATCTTCAAATAATGTGAAGTAAAGCCCTTTACTTAGTCTTGGGACCAACATCGGTTGTTTACAAAACTGTCTAATCCTTCTTTTTTTCTTTCTCACTGAAAGGACCAAAAGAAGAAAATCCGCAATACTTAGCACCATTCGACACTGGCAGAAGACAGAAAGTACACGATCAGGTATGTTTTGTGCTGTTTTGCTACTGTGTCTCAACTCACTATTTGTCAGGACAATCGTGGAGACACTCTGTCTCCACAGTTGATCCACTAGTGTCCCACGACTAATAGTAGCCTTAATTCTTCATGATTCCCCTCCCTCCCTCAGGTGAAGTTTTTCATGACTAACTCCCTGCACTATGGACACAAGTCTTTATGGTTTCGTCTTCTTTCCATCTAACACAACTCACAGTGGTTTCCCTGATTTGTAGTTCAAATTCTTCTTTCCCAGTTCTTTTATGGTTACAACTCCTAAAAATAGAATACAACTTGCTTATATTTGTTGAACAACTTAGCATGGCCTAAAATATGTTTTATTACATGCAAAAATAAAAATTTACAAGAGTTGACAAAGCCATACTGTCAGTGGTTGTTTCTATTTTTTTTAAATTGTACTCCTCATACCTGGTTTTATGAATTAAACTACTTCAACAAATTTAAATGACCTGTATTGTATCATCATACATTTTTTTACAAAGAGAAATTTTATTGGTAAAGAGCCTTTGTAAAATAAACTTTTTTCTAATAAAACATTATACTGTATAATCCCTTAAATCAATACTAGGAGTGTAACAGTTTCAGTTCTTTGATCTGTTGTAAAATTTGTCTTTCCAATCGCACAAAAACTATCTGTATTTAGTTCATCGTCAATCAAGACAAGGATTGTCCAATCAACTGAAGAAAACTAGAACTTCAATTGCTCTTGGTCAATTTACAGCTTTTATCCAATCTCACTGCAAACTTTTTTATTTAATTCTTTATCGAATAGAAAGTTCATTAATCAAACATATTTAATCAAAGCAGAGGAACACACATGTTCAATAAGTTTGTCTTGCCTCAATTAGTTGCATTCTTGCTGCTTCCAGTAGTGGACAGAATTTATTTATTAAATAAAATCTATTTACAATGGTATAGAACAAAAACAGTTTGGAATGGTACATTTATATTTAGGTTAGTTATTTCTTTATTTCCTTATAGTTTATTTAATTCTATATCAATTTAATATGTATGAGTATTCATTTTGTAATATAATGAAGGGAATAAGTAAATAAATGTTATAATTAATTTAACCATACCATAACATAATAATATAACATTCATACGAATAAAATTAAAGCAATTTCATGTATTTATTTATTTGTTGGTAAATCCTGATCGTCAAGATATGGGAGAATAATATGGATGACTGTGATGAGTGTTGATGAGCGAATGTGGTCATTATTACAAACGAAGGCGACTATGCCTTAGAAAGTTAGTTAGTATATTGGAGAGATAGGACATCAGCAAACTTACCTTAAAAGACAAGTTCACTAACACCAGAGTAGTAGTAACAAACACAAAATAAACACAATCTTACAAATGTTCAACATCACTGGCATTTTCTTCAGGTGAGTAGAGAGCGAGAGTCCTCTCTCTGAAGACCTTGTCTTTTAAGGTAATTTTGCTGATGTCCTATCTCTCCAATATACTAATTCCTGGCCTAGTGCCCTTTAACCTAACCTAAAATTATTCCTTAGAAAGTGTCATTATTATTAGCCAAATGACAAATGAACAGCCAGTGTTTATCAGCTGAGCCCTCTAAAAATTTTTTTATGACTCTGATTGGGATCGAACTGAGAACCTTTAGCTAATGAAGCTGGGATTTAACCAACTGCGCTACCGACCAATTGTATCCAAAAAGACACTAATATACTAATATTTTTAAGAAATACAGGCTAAAATAAATCATATTTTTTTTAAATACTGAAGAATCGATTTCCCTCAGTATAGACTTCAGTTTTTTAGTAGAGCTAAACAATAAAACAGAGACACATATCAAAGAAATACTAATTGCTAGCAAATATGTTTAAGAAAAATAAACAATTATTTTATTTAAATTGTTAACATTAATCAGATTTATTACCCAAATAGTAAATAATATTCTTTTAGCGTATAATCTACATATCAAAGATATGTAGATCATATCAAAGATAAATCTGCCTGCACTACTTGCTCTAATCAAAGCATACTGCTCCAGGTAGTTGAAACATGCCTATATTGCTAAGAAACAAATAAACAGGTTTACTGAGTGATTAAAAAGCCAAGATTGCATCAGATTGAACCAGGGCCAGGGGATTGGGTTGGTGTATTGCTTCAGATTATTGAGCAGCCTTTACTACCAACAAAACTAAACCAATCAACCGTGAAACCCTGGATACTACGAAAAATGGTGTAAAAAATACCATGTTTTGTTTAAAGTATTTTAACCGTTATGAAGATATGTTAAAATTATTTTTACTAAATTACTACTATATGGCCTGACATCCAAGGAAGCCTCAGTTATTATAAACAGCAAAATAAACCAAAGCGTATTTTATTTTTAACAACCATATTTACTTTTTTTATTTAAAAAATTAAAAAAAACAACATGCATTTTAGTCTGTAAGCATTGTCAGTACATTAACAATCACACAAACGTATACATGTCTAATAAATTTAATTTTTTTATAATATCATCATAATTTGAATGTAGATTTCATTAAATTAGTTAGTTTTCTATATTGGTCAATATAAACCAATATAAAACCAATATATGGTCAATATAAACGTTTGGACTGACAGACAAATGTTGTGTAATGTCAACAACTCTCTGTTCTAGTATTTGTTAAAAGTAGAAAGGTAATTGAAAACGTAAATAGGTTAACTTGAAAATACTATTCACCCTTAAAATAAAATTTATTTAGAATATGGATGGATTAGTTTAAAATCTGTGAAGTATCTGCTTTAAATGATTATAATACACAAAATAATATAAATTACTTTGTGTTATTATAATATGTTATAATATGTTATTCATTTCTAAGATGCCGATCGTAGAGATACGGACGAATATGATGAGTGAATGAGTGTAGATGAATGAGTGTAGGCATTGTCACTATGAGTTCAATTTAGCTCAGAAAGGACTTTTTATTAATAGCCCAATAGCCAGGGCAAATTATTTTAATTATTTTCGAAGGGCATACGATTTCCTTTATACAATCTAATCCTTTATTATTTGGGTAATGTTCAACTTAATTAGGTTAACTTACTTGCATCGCTGAACTAGCGTGGGCAAATGCTAACTACTGGGGTTAGTGTAAATGCGGTTTGGTAAATGGATTACGTAATTACAGAGTGCTTCCTACACTCTTTTACAGAGGGATTAGCTAACATAAATAGACTCAGTGAAGCAGGTCTTAAATGGCTTGATGAATTGGATGTAGTTTTGTTATGGCAATCATTTTTATGTTTACTAATATAACATAACTTTTGGACCTTTTCCAAATAAATTACAGGTTTATGTTTTTAAAGATTAATAAATGTTAGCTGACAATAAACCACACGCTATATATATTTTAACCTTCTAAATTAGTATCAGATATTTATTAGATTATGTGATATTTTAATTAAAAGCCTAACAAATGGATTTTATAGTTTGATATTTTTTCCTGCAATTTTATATTTAATAGAAATAATCCATGAAAGGTTTAAAAATATTTTTAGGTTTTAAATTCAAAACTTTTTTATATTAGTAAGGTGTTTGATAAGGCGGCTAAGAAGTGTTTCTTCAAAGGTAATATAGTTATGAAATGAATGAAAATTGTCTTTATTGTTTGTATGTATAAATGGTGAGGTTAGGACTACATAGTCCTCTCTTAAACCTAACCACTATTAAAATTACATGTTATTATAATTTAAACATGATTAACTAATAGGAATTACTTCAATTTTTAAATGAAAATATAAAAGTAGGTACATTAATAGATAAAATAAATTATACAAAGAAACAGTCGGAAAATTTACAATTGTAAAATTATTAAGTGAAAAAAACAATATTATACCTATAAACATAATGATGTTTGTGTCTTTATAAAAACTAAAAAAATAATTAACTAGTCCAAACATACATCATCTTTCATACCGCACCGCTAGTTCAGCGCTGCGATGTTGTCAGTCTGTAAGGCCAAAAGAGAGCCCATTACCTCAGCCCAAAACCTAGCTGGTCAATGCCTATGGTGTGATCAGGTAGATTGTTCCACACTCGGCAAGCAGTTACTGTAGAGGATTTGTTGTATACAGAAGATCTATGAGTGGAAATTGACAACAATGAAGATCTGCGCAGAGTATTACTAGCACTAATTTCTTTAATAAAAGAGAAACGCTTGGAGAGATAGGTAGTAGAATCATTAAAAAGAACAGAATGCAAAGTGGAAAGTATATGGAACTGACGAAGCTGATTCAATTTTGTGCTAGATAAGACGTTTAAAAAGGGCGTTTCATGATCTCTTTGCCTAAGATTGAAAATAAAACGAATATAATAATTTTGAGCACATTGGAACATATTGACGCAGATGTTTTAATTTTTAGTCCTATGTTCTAACTGAAAAAAAAAATGTAGGTACCACATTATAATTACATTTAGATTATACATGATCCAGAAAAATAACTATAAGAATACATAACATGTGTTGTTTCTTGTGCTTTTTGTTATTTTTTACCTGTTATAATGTTAAAATACTAATTTAATTAACTAGTAATAATAACTAAATAGTAATTTATTTTACATACAATCTACTGTGATTAGGAATTAATATAGTTCATAGATTCTATATAACTGATTAACCATTATTTTGTTGATTGATTAACCAAATTATATAATCTAATAACAACTTTACTTGAGCCTATTTTCAAGAAATAAATTCACTTCTTTTCATTTCATGTAAACGGCAAGAAAAAAAGAATAAATTATCAGATACTGTTAGATGGTTGAGAGAGTCCTTTGAGATCCTTAATTTACATCAGCAAACTCATTATACACTCCTAAAAAAGGGCGCAGATATCTTCATTTAATATTGCTAACGCCCTTTGGGAAATCAATTACAATCCTGCGTCTCAGGTGGAGAATCTCAAAGTATCACCCTGCTTTACAGAAATGATGGTAAGTGGGATTGGGGGTTACCCGTACAGTCTACTGAATCGCACTAAGCTAAAGACAGTAGAAGATTTGCCTGTAACCATAACAGAATGATAAACATTTAAACAGTAATTTAAAAAAAATAGTAAAATTCATCTACTTTTTAAATGATACCTTTGATAAATTGTAAGCAATTCATAATAATGTACATATTTATAAAATATAAATGTTGTTTGAAACTGAAAAGATAAACATATAACATGGAACTGTACATTATGTGTTTTGTGATTAGCACTTCTTCTTTATACTCAGAGGGCTACGTGTTCAAATTTCGGGAGGTGTTCATAGGTTTGGACAATTCTCCCCTGACGTTGGAATAGCAGATAAAATATTCCACTGAAGTTAAAAGACAAAACAAAACACTGTTTCTCATGGGTAAACTGGACATTGCTTACTTGAATCAGACCACATATACATTTAATTTAATGTACTAGGAATAAATACACTGCATATACATTAGTTTTGCCCTTTAATATATTAAAATCAATAGATATACGTAGTATAATACGATAAATGTAACTTTATCATTCATTCTTTGAATTGAAAATAATTAGGAACGGATTTTATAACTACATTTTGTCTGTTATTCATATGGTCAAAGATGTGAAGGGACAGGTAGTATTATGTGAGGTTTGAGTTAAGGTCTACGAATATGGAGAGGTGAAGTTCATGTAGAAAGGCTAAATACTTAATGTAGTGGGAGAGATGGGGCATCAGCAAACTTACCTGAGAGGATAGTTTAAGTTTCTGCAAGGTAAGTTTGCTGATGCCCATCTCACCTATTAGCCTATTGCATTATGTTCTAAAGGTAAGTTACTGGTGCAACATGAGTAATTGAGCTTTTAGGTACATAACTAATATAGTTAGTTAATTGAGCTTTTAGGTACATAACCAATATAGTTAGTTAATTGAGCTTTTAGGTACATAACTAATATAGTTAGTTAATTGAGCTTTTAGGTACATACTGTAACTAATATAGTTATATAATTGAGCTTTTAGGTACATAACCAATATAGTTAGTTAATTGAGCTTTTAGGTACATAACCAATATAGTTAGTTAATTGAGCTTTTAGGTACATAACCAATATAGTTAGTTAATTGAGCTTTTAGGTACATAACTAATATAGTTAGATAATTGAGCTTTTAGGTACATAACTAATATAGTTAGATAATTGAGCTTTTAGGTACATAACTAATATAGTTAGATAATTGAGCTTTGAGATACATAACTAATATAGTTAGTTAATTGAGCTTTTAGGTACATAACCAATATAGTTAGTTAATTGAGCTTTTAGGTACATAACTAATATAGTTAGATAATTGAGCTTTTAGGTACATAACTAATATAGTTAGATAATTGAGCTTTTAGGTACATAACTAATATAGTTAGATAATTGAGCTTTGAGATACATAACTAATATAGTTAGTTAATTGAGCTTTTAGGTACATAACCAATATAGTTAGTTAATTGAGCTTTTAGGTACATAACCAATATAGTTAGTTAATTGAGCTTTTAGGTACATAACCAATATAGTTAGTTAATTGAGCTTTTAGATACATAAGTAATATAGTTAGTTAATTGAGCTTTTAGATACATAACTAATATTGTTAGTTAATTGAGCTTTTAGGTACATAACCAATATAGTTAGTTAATTGAGCTTTTAGGTACATAACCAATATAGTTAGTTAATTGAGCTTTTAGGTACATAACCAATATAGTTAGTTAATTGAGCTTTTAGATACATAACTAATATAGTTAGTTAATTGAGCTTTTAGGTACATAACCAATATAGTTAGTTAATTGAGCTTTTAGGTACATACTGTAACTAATATAGTTATATAATTGAGCTTTTAGGTACATAACCAATATAGTTAGTTAATTGAGCTTTTAGGTACATAACCAATATAGTTAGTTAATTGAGCTTTTAGGTACATAACCAATATAGTTAGTTAATTGAGCTTTTAGGTACATACTGTAACTAATATAGTTATATAATTGAGCTTTTAGGTACATAACCAATATAGTTAGTTAATTGAGCTTTTAGGTACATAACCAATATAGTTAGTTAATTGAGCTTTTAGGTACATAACCAATATAGTTAGTTAATTGAGCTTTTAGGTACATAACTAATATAGTTAGATAATTGAGCTTTTAGGTACATAACTAATATAGTTAGATAATTGAGCTTTTAGGTACATAACTAATATAGTTAGATAATTGAGCTTTGAGATACATAACTAATATAGTTAGTTAATTGAGCTTTTAGGTACATAACCAATATAGTTAGTTAATTGAGCTTTTAGGTACATAACCAATATAGTTAGTTAATTGAGATTTTAGGTACATAACCAATATAGTTAGTTAATTGAGCTTTTAGATACATAAGTAATATAGTTAGTTAATTGAGCTTTTAGATACATAACTAATATTGTTAGTTAATTGAGCTTTTAGGTACATAACCAATATAGTTAGTTAATTGAGCTTTTAGGTACATAACCAATATAGTTAGTTAATTGAGCTTTTAGGTACATAACCAATATAGTTAGTTAATTGAGCTTTTAGATACATAACTAATATAGTTAGTTAATTGAGCTTTGAGATACATAACTAATATAGTTAGTTAATTGAGCTTTTAGGTAAATAACCAATATAGTTAGTTAATTGAGCTTTTAGGTACATAACCAATATAGTTAGTTAATTGAGCTTTTAGATACATAACTAATATAGTTAGTTAATTGAGCTTTTAGGTACATAACTAATATAGTTAGATAATTAACTAATGATAGGAAATTATTATTACATTAATATTTGGAGTCCACTATCAAATTTTTTGTATTATTTATAAAGAAGTTTGTATTTATAGATTTTATGTAACAATATAGGGTATATTATATTTTAATAATAAAGAATTAAAACGTGACAGCTACTAATAAAGTTTTTTAAACTTTACTATACATTATTGAAATTAGACATTTTAGCCCCGGACAGACGATTAATAATTACTTAATAATAATAATAAATAGTTTATTGTTCTTCCAAACATACAATACATTACATTTTAAGAAAATACACATATATGAAAGAGACAATATTACACCTCAAGGCATTGCCCGTTTTGAGGTTGCATAATATAAACATAATCAAGTTATCTTAATCAAGCTCAAAGTTAATAAATTGTTGATACGAAATACTAAGATATACGAGAATGTGTGCATTTTACATTAATATTATTACATATATTTAACATGTTTATTTCAGTTTATAACTAATGTAAAAACACTATTGCAGGATGTTGAACATAAAATCTACATCTTCTAAACATAGTAACCATTTCTTCGTTTATTTGATAATTATTCTATTTTATGGTAATTTTTTATTTCATCTGGGATTTTATTGCAAATTCTGGGGGCAATAAAATTGTATGTTTTTGTAAAGAATGTAGTGTTCGGTTAGGGTACCTCAATGATATTTGGATTCCGTATTATGGAATCCAAATATTATTCCGTATATTATGGAAAATATTTTATTCCATAAAATAATAGATATACATTACTTACATGTATTAATAAGTCAATCTGTCCACAAGAGAGAACTGGTCGATGCGATGCAAATCAACAGATTCATCGCCATTGTCTAGTTCTCTAGTGGACAGATTGACTGATTAATACACGTAAGTAACTTAGTATACAACTTCTCTAGCCAGGGCAACGTTTGTACCAATGAAATATATGCATTTAGGACATCAGTAATATTGATTTCCTGATCTTTAATAAGGTTTTCTTATAAAAACACCCCAGTGTAACACATAGAGTTAAACTAAAATTGGCCAATTTTGTTGTTATAGTGTCATATGTTTCAATTAACAATAAAAAATCTAACATTATTATTTCTGAAATTGTATATTCATGACTGTGGTCAATGCAATATGTCCATGATTGTACATCTAAACTAATCTATTACATAATTAATATATTTACAACTAACTATCTACAATAATATACATTGTATGGCTTTCAAAACCAGCCATCAAACTAATAAAAAATTAAATTATCATAAATTAAAAATTTATTATAAAATATAAACCACCAATAAAATGGTGGCATTGTTTTTCCCATAGCATGTAATTTAGTTATATAAACAATGACAAGATAATAACTAAAATAAGAAAAAAAATCAATTTTTTTTAATTCTCTGGCCAAATACAAAGCCGTTTTAAAAATAATATATTTATACTAATGGATACCATTGTACTTGTATGGGTGAGTGGGTGGGTCAATAACATTGTACAGGTATGGGTGGGAGGGTTCAAGTGTGTAGAGGGATGTTAATACCACCCAACCAGTCTCGTTATAAAGTAACATGTAAATTAAGGGGAAATCTGCTCCAGAGAAAGCACATTCTGTCAGCTTCAATTTCAACCCACACGTGGCAATGCCGAAACTCAATTGAAATCTCTTCTTAGAAAGGCCAACAATAGATGATTCCTGTACTCATTAACAATTCTAGTTAGTTTCCAAATGAAATGCTATACTTGAATAAAGTACAGGATATAAATTAAACAAACGTTGATAGTTGAAACACAACCTATATGGAAAACCTAACTAATCTCATATTTAATGCTTACTGATTCATCCTATCTCCTCCCCAACACATTGGTTTAGCCCACCTCCTTCAAATACAGAGTTTTACATGTATGTTTATAGGCAAGTGGGTGTGTTTGGACACATTTATTATTATTTGTGTTGTTTTAACACGTCTAACAAGGCTTTACAACAGTCACTTTATAACATTTACGGGAGTTGAATATTGCTGTGTATCATTTATATAAGTTATTGGTTGAAATTGTTTTTATTGCGTTATTATTATTGTAGGTATGTCTGATGATTATTTTAAAAGTCTGGGCATGTAAACTACATTTTTACCTCAGTTTAAAGGCCACATATAAGAAAAAAAATCACCCAAAGTTCATCTGTTAAAAGACATGCGTACGAGGATAACTGAAGGAGAGACGCACAGGACATAGAAATAAACAATATTTATGTGTTCTGTGGAAGGACGGCACTCAAGCATCTTGTATTCTTAGGGTGGGTATTTAAAAAGATATTTAAAACGCTGTTATAAATCTAGTCTAAAAAATATCCATTTCTATAGGCCTATTGTCAATAAGGAACTTCTGGGCTTATAATTTTATTGTCAATAAGGAACTTCTGGGCTTATAATTTTATTGTCAATAAGGAACTTCTGGGCTTATAATTTTATTGTCAATAAGGAACTTCTGGGCTTATAATTTTATTGTCAATAAGGAACTTCTGGGCTTATAATTTTACTGTCAATAAGGAACTTCTGGGCTTATAATTTTATTGTCAATAAGGAACTTCTGGGCTTATAATTTTATTGTCAATAAGGAACTTCTGGGCTTATAATTTTATTGTCAATAAGGAACTTCTGGGCTTATAATTTTATTGTCAATAAGGAACTTCTGGGCTTATAATTTTATTGTCAATAAGGAACTTCTGGGCTTATAATTTTATTGTCAATAAGGAACTTCTGGGCTTATAATTTTATTGTAATTAGTGATAAATTACATTTTAGCAGTACAGAGCGAGGTTGTTATACAATGTTTAAATGAATTTGATCAACTTTTCTTTATATTTTAATAATTACTAAGAATAACGGTTGAATTTTATGAAAATTTGAATTTTTTAAAATAACTCGTAAACTTGAAGAGATATAAATAAAGTGTCCATTATAAAAATGTTTATTTTTAAAAATATCTTTGATTTTAAACGCAACATGACTTATGTCCTCATTTCTAAATTTTTGGGTACAGGGCTGCAAAGTTTTTTGAATTTGAAAATATTGGGCATGTGATAAAAAATTGTCAATTATGGTCATACGACATATCCTTTGAACGCTTATCTTGTGCTCTTTCCAACTAAATACATTTGACACTCATAAATTTAAGTACTAGAGTACCACGGTCAAGATAAAAAAATGAAAAAACCCCTGCTATGTGGACAAGACTTGAGATATTTTCAAAATTGTTTGACCCATACTGTTCAGCGTTCAAAAACCTTTAAAATGATATACCACATGACCTATGTTGTTATTTGAAATTTCGAGATTCGAACCTACGAAGCCCATTTCCGGGCACAACCTGCATTTTAAATGCTACAAAAACTTTTTTGCAATGTTCTCCATATGAGATTTATCAGGGTTAGTAAATCTCAGCTCATGCAGTCACTTGTATTTTCATTATTCTATTACTGCTATCTGGCCTACGGGAACAGCATCTCGAGAGGGGACATTGATAGAATCCAATAAATTCAAAATTCAGCCACCCGGTGTACATTTTCAATCTTCATTTTTCCGATCATGTTTCTCCCTTTCGAGATGCTGTCAACGTGCTCCCTATGGAAGTGGTGTGTAGAATTCTGACATGTTGCATGGTCCATAAAACTCTTATTCTAAAAGAGCCACAGTACCTATAGTAAGCGAGAAGCTCATGTTTCGTGGGGAGGTCTCTCAACGTAGCACCCGCCAGGATGGACAGCTTCACTTTCCTCAAGTGAGGCTTGAAGTAGGGAGGAAGGGGTTTTTATACTTTGGCCCCAAGTTATTTAATGACCTTCCTTCGCATGTTAAAAACATAGCTTCTGTTGCTAATTTTAAAATAAAAATGAAGGAGCTGTTAAAACCAGGGCCTTTTTAGATAAGTAAAGTGTTTTTGCTGCTGTGTAACTATTTTTATTAATTTTATTATTAATTTTAATTTAAGATTGACAATAGTTGATATGGAAAACAGTTGTTCAAACTGAAGTACGCTTGCACAATAAAGGCATTTTTATTTATTTATTTAACGTTTACTGCAACACCCTATGTCAAACGGTTCAACCACCGGAGATTGTGGCCGGGTGGTATAAATCACCCTGTATAATGTACAACAACCTATAAAAATTACTCTTGTTATTTTTCGGCACCCACTTAAAAAACTAACGTGTCACGGTGCTCACGTCTTGTATTTCAATATAACTGTAACTTAGATGCTTTTGTAGAAATAAAAATGAATCAGTTATTAGTATAGCGATGTAGATGTAGGATAATTTCGACTCATTGCCACTATACAGAAGCTTCAGCACAAATAACAACTTCAAATGTCACGGAGAGAATGTAAGCCCACCCCGTAATACCCGAAGTATTCAGGCACCAAGCTTAGTGTGTGACCTTGGGTTTCCAGCAATAAGTAATCCCAGCATAGCAATAAACGATATCTAGCAAAAAATAAGTTAAT
Organism: Stictocephala bisonia; assembly: GCA_035578905.1. Lineage (NCBI taxonomy): Eukaryota > Metazoa > Arthropoda > Insecta > Hemiptera > Membracidae > Stictocephala > Stictocephala bisonia. The sequence continues at coordinate 5,118,587 of JAQJVL010000008.1, forward strand.
ATTATAGAACTGTAGTTACGACTGTAGAACTGTTAATACGATATAACTAAAAGAAGATTCAAATAAATCATTGATTGATTTCGGTAAATGACGTTTACTGTCCTCAGACCAGAATAGTTCAGGAAGAAATCATTATCAAAAGAGATTGGGTAATGTATTTCCCTTGCCACTTCTGAAAATACGATTTCTTGTAGAAAGAGGGGGGAAAATATGAGTATATCGCTTGATGAGGTTGATTTAAACCGCGGAGTACTAGTATTTTTTATCTAATAGTAAAAAAAAAATCAACTATATTAAAAAATCGTCATTTTTCAACATTTGTTTCTCATTTTACACGTTTTTTCTGAACACGGATACATATAATCGGTTTTTCAATCAAATTATTTTTTTCTGTGTGAAAAATACACTTTCTAAGTACCTAACCAAACATAATCTAACTTACCGTAATTGCCTATTTACTCAACAAAAATTCATAATTTGTGTTAAATTCGGGTGCCTGACCTCCGTGATGGCCTGCCTGCCGTCCCTCCGGTGGAAATATTGGTGAATTCTGTTTTTGTGGTTAATAATTGGTGTTTATAAAGATCGCGTAATGACTGCTAAACGCGATTTTCCACAAAAGTAATTTTTCCGTTATATCTCGAAAAATAATTGATATTTACCAAATCAGTTTTAAAATTCGCATTCAGCGGAAAACGTGTAAAATTAGAAAAATATCATTTAAAATAACTGAAATATGTTAAAAAAACTAAAAGTTGTGACATTGGTTTATTCGAATTTTTCGGTAAAATCCGTGATTTCCGCAAAATAAAAAGCACATCTCGTGAAAATTTAGCCAATTCTTGACCCATTCCAAGCAAAGTTTTCAAATTTTGTAACGTGGCAAGAAACTGCATAATAACCATATATTATTTTACGTTTGCTCCCTAGTTTACATGAGCCTGCAGGCCTGTGCGTGAACTTTATTCAGCGCGTAGAGTACTGACTGTAAGCTCTGTTGCCATTCTAAATTGGGATTTGGATTCCACAGTTCACTGAGCGTCTACCCCAACACGATATTTATATTTATTTATTGTTTTACTTATATTTAAATTTGTGTGATGTGGCATTAACTTGTTTGCTTGTAAAATATGTATATGTATTGTAGAGTAAAATCTTTAATGTAATTTAATTTTGAATGCTAATATTTACACTATAGCAATTGGCTTATACATCTTGTAATGGTAAGTTAGTATCCCATAGCTGTAACTTCACTATAGTTATTAGAAAAGGCCTAGGCTTTCCTTCAAGGTTTCTTCAGATATGTCGGTAAATGTGTTATACAATAATCAATTAAGTAATCGTTCAAATACATCATTAAGATGTCAAAAAAGAGGTTGTGTTGTTAATTTAGTGTTTTATTTACAATCCGGTATATTTAAGAAAGCAGACGACATAACCAGAAAAACAGGGAGGTGAGGCGTTATGGTTTATTGAGCACCCCTGTTGTGTTGGTGATTATTGATATAGAATAAATATTTTTTATATATTCATATAAATAGAATAAATAGAAACAATTTTATTACTTTATTACCAAATCAATGTTACTAACTTTAATCAATGTATGCCTCTTGCTAGCCTAGTGGTTAATATCGCTTACTTGAATGCAGGAGTCATGCATGGGCTTAAGACCTTGGAAACCCAATTAAATTTATCTAGGTGTGGTTGGACCGTTGTCCTAGTAACGTTGAAATACTTAGTTAAAAATGCTCTTGGCATTGAAAGAAAAAAATATGTTATTAGAAAATTATGCATTATAATTATATATTATCTATCAAATTAGTCACACTCAATTTTTCTAATATTAGATCATGTTTTATTATATACTTGTAGTAAATATTTCTGAAGCAATATTACAAGCAGCGAGGAGTCTTTAATTACTCCCGTCAACGTCTCTAACTTTGTCGATGTCGGCAACGATATTTAACCCCCCACCCCACCCCACCCACCATTGACGTTATTGTGTGGGCTTATTTTGTAAGTTAAATCATCGTACAAGCAGTGTGACAAATGGAACATGTTTTTAAATTTGATTAAAATTGGAAGAAGGAAAATACAAATCAGTTAATCAAAATAATTATTTACAAAATATTTAGCAAGTTTAAATCGCGTCTTCCACTAAACACTGATCGACCCCCCCCCCCCCCTTTGGTGATGACCTCCCACCCACCCACATACGTACGTTTGTAATGATCACAAATTACTGCACAGCAAAAATAACGTAATGAGTTTCCAGTCGTTATATACATTATATAGCCACTTTTATAGACAACTCATACAGTTTCGAACCCCTAATCACAATCATTGAATTCAGCAGAGTAAAACTTTTAAATTGGTCAAAGAACTTTCTAAAATATAATATATTTAAATATTTACGGTGCCTGGAAGCCGAGTGGCACTCCAATCATCGTTCCGGGTTTGATTCTCGTGTCGGTGAGTGGAAAAATTGCTCCTCAAGACCATGGCGTTGACAATGTTGACGTCATTGGCCAATATTTGCTGTAACCCAGCTACTCGGGGGCAAAGTGTTGTGGAGATTGTAGGCGATATGTTCTATGCTCGGTCCTCCTAATACCAACACGGTGTCAGCTCAATGGTTGCCATCGATGAGGACACTACTAGAGAAATCTAGGGTGTCCATGTTCAGTGGTGGTCGGGGTCCGGATGTGGTGTAGGCAGAAATGTGTATCAGGCTTGTCAAACAGCTGAAAATCATACCAATCCACGTAGTTCATATTCCACGTAAAGCTGTAGGTTCCTTAGTTAGCCTGAATGGTTAAGGACCCAATGGCTTAATGAATGGTCCTTTCTGAACTAAGTCGAACACAGTAACAATGACTACACTTGTTCATATACACTCATCACATTCATTCACCCCTCATATTCACCAATGTCTCAACGATCAGCGTTTAAGTATTGAATCATGAATATAATTGAAACCTACGACCCTCAGCAACCAACGGCGTCGAGTTCCGGCGTGCACATCACGCCATTCAGCACCTGTGGTCTCTAGGGCTGGTTCATGTTCTATTATATAAAATCTGAATTGTGAAACAAATAACATCTATTACAAAATATCCTTTTATACAAAAGCTCATTTGAAAACCTTTGCATGACGTTAAAGTAAATATAAAACCGCGTTATTTGATATACAGTAACTTCAAATACAAAAATAAACCCATCCTTTGCCTAATGTATGATGAAAGGTTCTAGCGTTAACGTAAATAACATCTACAAAGATATGTTAATTAAGGATGGTAGAATGACAATTGTTCCATGATGTTGGCGGTGTCTTGAATATACATGCATTAGACCTATTGTACCATATGTTGTTTAGATGTAATGCACGAGGAAATATACACGTAACAAAATACAAGCAATTTTCAACATACCGTTGCTCGGATCTACACATTATAATGAAAAACAAGTATGTGTACATTTCTATGTAGCTTACTATTTTTGTGTAATAAACCGGAGAATAAAGCTTAGCGATGTAACACATTTGTAAGGACCAAAGAAACACTACATCAACTAATTTCAACTAACTTGTTATATCGAGATTAGGATTGAACTAATTGATTTCATTCAGGTTATGGGATTTAAATATTTTAAAAATTAATATAATGAAGAATATTTTATACTAAATCTATATTTATAAAGTAAAGCCAAATACTATTAACAGACTGATTAAAGGTTTTTTTCTTTATGAGCTTTAATGCGTAGTAAGACAAGATTTTACATTTTTTCCTGTCAAATAACTAAAATAAGGTAGATAATAAATACCCCGATATTGGCTAATTAGGTTGTTTGTTACCATACAAATAAGAGCTTAGGACATAAAATATGACAAGAGTTCAACAATTTAAGAGTGTAATGTGAAGAACAATAACAAATTACAAGAAGTAGGTGACACAAGCTTAGCAAATGTGCGTGCAGGGGTGTCCCTGGTATAAATAATAAAATTACGAAGTTGGTTTTTACAAAAAAAAAAAACATAGACTATATAATGATGTATTTGAAAAAAGTCATTATTGTTTTTATGACATGTAACCGAAAACAACAAACTTTATTAATGTGGAAGTGTAATTTTTATTTCTTTAAGTTTTTTTTAACACACTACTAGCCAGCAGCAGTACTGATGACTTAAAAACAACTAGGATGGGGGGAATAGAGTTTGAATCATATTGACCCATGAACTACAATTTCTTTACACCAAGTCTGTTAGAAGGCATTTAGTTAACATGTCGAATTCATTTTACTAAAGATTTCATGTTGACACACTTTTTATAAGGTACATTAACACGAAAGCAGATAAGATTCGTGGTGTGGCTGCCGACTGGTTTAGGTCCTTTTTAAATGGTAGAAGACAACAAGTTAAAGTAAAAAATTGTTTAAGCGATGAAAGCTGCAATAGTATTGGGATCCCGCAGGGATCGGTACTGTCAGCTGATCTGTTCTCTTTATTTATAAATGATCTTTTAGGGCAACCTTTTAATGGACAAATAACAGCTTTTGCGGATGACGTAGCTTTTTTTTTATTCATTTGATAGTTGCGAAGAAATTAAAACCTCCATTGAACATGATTTATTTTTGTTGAGGACATGGTGTAACAGCAATGCAATGACCGTCAATGTTTCAAAGACTAAAATTCAAAATTTTGATTTATTTGGCTTTTCTTTTGACTATAATTATAAATATCATTCATTTTCATGCTTAGACGTAGACCACTGCAATTGTGAAAAAATCGAGCAAGTAGACGAAATAAAATATTTGGGGATTTGGCTGGATAGTAAAGTGAATTGGAAAGTTCATATAAGTAATCTTCATGCAGAGTTAAGAAAATCTATTAGAACATTTTATTTTCTGAGAAATATATGCGATGCTTCCTTTTTAAGGACGTTATATTTTGCACTTGTAGATTCTCGTTTGCGATACGGAATCGAGTTTTGGGGTGGAACTCATGATTATTTATTAAATAAGATTTTTGTTACACAAAAGTATTTTATTCGTATAATGTTATTTAGTAAACCAAAAGATCACACTGAACAACTATTTAAACAACTTAAAATATTACCAGTAAAAAATCTGTTTATTTTCAAAGTTCTTCAAATGTTTTAGAAGATGAGTGGTAACACTGGTACAGTCAATTTATTTTATCAAACAAGAAGTAGAACACAGCAACATTTTATCAGACCTCGAGTCAATAAAGTATTTTTCTCTAAAACATTTTTGTTTTTAGGCCCAAAGTGTTTCAACTTGTTGCCACAAGAAATTAAACAATTAAACAGGTTTAATTTAATTTCAAAAATGCTAAAAAAGTGGTTAATTGATATTACAGATATCAGCACACTTACATCTTTAGTTTGTTAATTTACTTTGCAATAAAACTTATAATGTATATGTGTGTGTGCGTGTGTGTGTGTGTGTGTGTGTGTGTGTGTGTGTGTGTGTGTGTGTGTGTGTGTGTGTGTGTGTGTGTGTGTGTGTGTGTGTGTGTGTGTGTGTGTGTGTGTGTGTGTGTGTGTGTGTGTGTGTGTGTGTGTGTGTGTGTGTGTGTGTGTGTGTGTGTGTGTGTGTGTGTGTGTGTGTGTGTGTGTGTGTGTGTGTGTGTGTGTGTGTGTGTGTGTGTGTGTGTGTGTGTGTGTGTGTGTGTGTGTGTGTGTGTGTGTGTGTGTGTGTGTGTGTGTGTGTGTGTGTGTGTGTGTGTGTGTGTGTGTGTGTGTGTGTGTGTGTGTGTGTGTGTGTGTGTGTGTGTGTGTGTGTGTGTGTGTGTGTGTGTGTGTGTGTGTGTGTGTGTGTGTGTGTGTGTGTGTGTGTGTGTGTGTGTGTGTGTGTGTGTGTGTGTGTGTGTGTGTGTGTGTGTGTGTGTGTGTGTGTGTGTGTGTGTGTGTGTGTGTGTGTGTGTGTGTGTGTGTGTGTGTGTGTGTGTGTGTGTGTGTGTGTGTGTGTGTGTGTGTGTGTGTGTGTGTGTGTGTGTGTGTGTGTGTGTGTGTGTGTGTGTGTGTGTGTGTGTGTGTGTGTGTGTGTGTGTGTGTGTGTGTGTGTGTGTGTGTGTGTGTGTGTGTGTGTGTGTGTGTGTGTGTGTGTACTTTTAATAGGTTATTTAAGTAGGTTACTTTTGTATTATTTTACACACACTTCACAGTGGACGCTTCAGTGAAGTGTATTCATAAGAAGACTCACCTAAGAGTGACTTTATTTTATCTATTATTTGTATTATAGCTACCAGTTACTGGATGTTGGTAGTTATTTATTTTTTCCAAGAAAATATTGTTTTGTTCACATTGTACATAATTGCGGAAATAAACGATTTATTATTTATTATTATTTATTTATTTAATTTTGTTTTAAAGTGTTACTTTAGTGATGGTTAAATAAATTTACTACTGGATAATTTTCTGTTAAGGTTAATTAACAGCCATCTTTTAAACATAAGGGATTATTGTTACTGACTTTCCTTCAGACGAGATCCCAGAGTTAATAAACCCACTTTCTTTTGATTTTGAATAAATTATTACTTGATTCTAGACTATACATTAGTTAACCTTTTACTGGTTGGCAAATTATTCACAAATTATTTTCCCTTGTCTTAATACATGAAAATCATACGTCATTTGTCAAACTGATAGACGTTTTACATGTTTTACAAATCCAGCATTGAGATTGCTGCACAGGGATCGTGTTTTATAAATCCAGCATTGAGATTGCTGCACAGGGATCGTGTTTTATAAATCCAGCATTGAGATTGCTGCACAGGGATCGTGTTTTATAAATCCAGCATTGAGATTGCTGCACAGGGATCGTGTTTTACAAATCCAGCATTGAGATTGCTGCACAGGGATCGTGTTTTATAAATCCAGCATTGAGATTGCTGCACAGGGATCGTGTTTTATAAATCCAGCATTGAGATTGATGCACAGGGATCGTGTTTTATAAATCCAGCATTGAGATTGCTGCACAGGGATCGTGTTTTATAAATCCAGCATTGAGATTGCTGCACAGGGATCGTGTTTTATAAATCCAGCATTGAGATTTTGAGATTGCTGCACAGGGATCGTGTTTTATAAATCCAGCATTGAGATTGCTGCACAGGGATCGTGTTTTATAAATCCAGCATTGAGATTGATGCACAGGGATCGTGTTTTATAAATCCAGCATTGAGATTGCTGCACAGGGATCGTGTTTTATAAATCCAGCATTGAGATTGCTGCACAGGGATCGTGTTTTATAAATCCAGCTTTGAGATTGCTGCACAGGGATCGTGTTTTATAAATCCAGCATTGAGATTGCTGCACAGGGATCGTGTTTTATAAATCCAGCATTGAGATTGCTGCACAGGGACCGTGTTTTATAAATCCAGCATTGAGATTGCTGCACAGGGACCGTGTTTTATAAATCCAGCATTGAGATTGCTGCACAGGGATCGTGTTTTATAAATCCAGCATTGAGATTGCTGCACAGGGATCGTGTTTTATAAATCCAACATTGAGATTGCTGCACAGGGATCGTGTTTTACAAATCCAGCATTGAGATTGCTGCACAGGGATCGTGTTTTATAAATCCAGCATTGAGATTGCTGCACAGGGATCGTGTTTTATAAATCCAGCATTGAGATTGCTGCACAGGGATCGTGTTTTATAAATCCAGCATTGAGATTGCTGCACAGGGATCGTGTTTTATAAATCCAGCATTGAGATTGCTGCACAGGGATCGTGTTTTATAAATCCAGCATTGAGATTGCTGCACAGGGATCGTTTTTTATAAATCCAGCATTGAGATTGCTGCACAGGGATCGTGTTTTATAAATCCAGCATTGAGATTGCTGCACAGGGATCGTGTTTTACAAATCCAGCATTGAGAATGCTGCACAGGGATCGTGTTTTATAAATCCAGCATTGAGATTGCTGCACAGGGATCGTGTTTTACAAATCCAGCATTGAGATTGCTGCACAGGGATCGTGTTTTATAAATCCAGCATTGAGATTGCTGCACAGGGATCGTGTTTTATAAATCCAGCATTGAGATTGCTGCACAGGGATCGTGTTTTATAAATCCAGCATTGAGATTGCTGCACAGGGATCGTGTTTTATAAATCCAGCATTGAGATTGCTGCACAGGGATCGTGTTTTATAAATCCAGCATTGAGATTGCTGCACAGGGATCGTGTTTTACAAATCCAGCATTGAGATTGCTGCACAGGGATCGTGTTTTATAAATCCAGCATTGAGATTGCTGCACAGGGATCGTGTTTTATAAATCCAGCATTGAGATTGCTGCACAGGGATCGTGTTTTACAAATCCAGCATTGAGATTGCTGCACAGGGATCGTGTTTTACAAATCCAGCATTGAGATTGCTGCACAGGGATCGTGTTTTACAAATCCAGCATTGAGATTGCTGCACAGGGATCGTGTTTTATAAATCCAGCATTGAGATTGCTGCACAGGGATCGTGTTTTATAAATCCAGCATTGAGATTGCTGCACAGGGATCGTGTTTTATAAATCCAGCATTGAGATTGCTGCACAGGGATCGTGTTTTATAAATCCAGCATTGAGATTGCTGCACAGGGATCGTGTTTTATAAATCCAGCATTGAGATTGATGCACAGGGATCATGTTTTATAAATCCAGCATTGAGATTGATGCACAGGGATCGTGTTTTACAAATCTAGCATTGAGATTGCTGCACAGGGATCGTGTTTTACAAATCTAGCATTGAGATTGCTTCACAGGGATCGTGTTTTACAAATCCAGCATTGAGATTGCTGCATTGGGATCATGTGTTTTTAACACAAGAGATGGGTGTTTTTTTTTAAGAGTACGATTGTTCAGAGAGCTTGTAAAGTATTCTTTAAAAATATCAGAATAGCTAAAATTTTATTTTCGTTTATCTTTAATTTCTCAAACACAGTAGCAAATAATAAAAAATTTCAAAATCTTTCTTGAGTAAAATTTAATTGAAAATAAAATAAAATAGATCTTCAACAAAATAACAATGTTAACTTCTTCTTGCCAAAATAGTTTATTTAAAATTAAAAATCAAACTTTATTACTTTTCTTTAATAATGGTATAAAACAAAATTAAACATTTCAATGTGCCAAATTATTTTCTATAAATTCTTTATGTATGTTTCTTAAAAGGAATGATTGTATGATTGAATGAATAAATGATTCTGCCTTAGGAATGTTGCTTCCAGAGGACAGTCGATTTAAACCAAAGGCGCCGCCCGATACATCAACGTCGAGCACAATCAAACAAGACTCTCACTGCGCGGCACCTCAACTTCTCAAAACTTCCCGCAGGAAAATTGCCGAACTCCGGAACGTAGTGGAAGAACGGTTCAAAAAGCGGTGAACTTAATACAGCAAATGACGGCGGCGAAACAGACCGCAAAGACCGTTCCCCGAAATATTTACGTAACTCCCCCACTACAAGCAGAAATCCTCGAACAAAAGAGCTTCGGGGATGAAGCAAACGTAAAAACGTCACCAAAATCTGTAAATTGCAGAAAACATGCCGATCAGACTCGACCGGAGAAGATCTTGTTGTAACAAAAATAGTTGTTATTTTATTTCTAATGGGAAAAATCTACTTTTTTATTTGAGGGGCTAAGATTCTCAATTTTTATGAAAAACTGCAAAACTTTGATTGAAATTTTATAGAGTTTGAATTAATTTTCTATTGCAAGTACTTTTTCTTATATTTTAATTTTTCCAAAATCAATGTAACTAAACATTGTTACAAGCTGATGTCAGGGATGGACTGGATTATAAGTACCTGATATTAGGTGATTCTAAATTAAACAGTTTGTGTAGTAATATTGATTATAATACATATATTCAATCTCTTTCGTAGAAAAATACTATATTATGTTATTATGAACATCATACCAATCGTTTGCACTATGAAGATTGAGAAATTCATCACTAACCGATCTCGAATCTGAAATGTGAGCTTACTTGTTCTTAAAATAAATTCAAGATACTTTAAGACGAAGTAAAATAATTCCGACAGATTTATTTTTAATTAAAGACACACCATATCAAAATTTTAGTGTAGCCAACGACATGACTTTTAATCTGTTTTTTGTAATGCGAGACTCACAAAAAGTAGCATTTCTCACGTCTTTGATGTCATGAAATAATTTAATAAATTGTTTATTAAAGTAATGTCCAAAGGGAGTTATCTTTTAATTTGTAAAACTAGGGCAACATAACAACTTGTCACAAACACTAATAACAGCTGCGCCGTCCCTTATTTGTTTTGATCACTATTATCACGATGTATTGGATGACTATAGTAAATTTATAACTCTACTACATTCTATAAAATGCTACTAGATATAATTGTTTGGTTATGAAGATATTAGTTTGAATTTCATATTTAATTTCTTTAAAATCCATATTTCTTTTATTTATATATGGACCATAAAAAGGTTAGGTTAAGTTAGGTTAGGTTTTCGAATAATACACTCCCTACATAATGCAATAAGCCTAAATTCATTGCCCCATTCTGCAGGGAGATAGATATATTGCAGGCTATTAAAATTGGCAAGGTCGTAATCATTAGCCACTCACTCTAAAGTTATCTTTACACAAAATCCAAGCACGTTAAGTAATAACTAAACAAATATGTCTTTAGAAAATAAAGTAATTAAAAAGTCAAACATGTTAAAATAAAACATAAACATGTTTTTAATAAATAAACATGTTTATTTATCTATCTAACATACTTTAATGTAATGCTAGGAATAAACATAATTGTTTGTATTATCTTTAATGATGATTAAAGTAAGCATTACATTTTTACTCATATTTGTTGAAAATTTTATGAGATAAGAATTTTGTATTTGTTCTGTAATGAAGACACCTGTAAAAAAAGGTTTTAAGAAAAGTTTTAAAAATTATAAATCCATTATGTTGAGTGATTTTGCACGATTAAAATTTAACATGTAAACCGTATATAACATTTATATAGTCTACAGGGTTGGGCAAAAGTCTAGAATATATTAATTAATTTTAAAACTATTGAAATAAATGTAATAAAACTTTGTTGTGTACATAATTTACTTGTTTTTCGCATAGCCAGTGGATGGCTAATGAAGGAAGATTTAAATGTTTTAAATGTAAGCCTACCTCGAGTTATATTATATCTCAAATTAAAGGCCTTTGTTTTTACAACACAAAAGTGCAAACCTGAGGTAAAAAGTGAAAAAAAGTGCAAACTTGTCCAGTCAGAAAAACAGCCACTTAAAGAATATAATGTCATAGTACTGATACTTTTTAGTTAACATTTTGAGGTCCCTGTTGTTTAAATGTTGTTGATTGTTCACAATCGTAACGAAAGACTACGTTATTTAACGAACATAGGAATAAGAAAAATGATTAAAACCATTTTGACAGTAGGTTTACCCTAAAAATAGTTTAAAGAAAGTAATTATAACAATTTGTTACTTATTGTTTTGTGAAAATTAACTAATTTCTCATATTCAGTCAGTTAAATTATGACTCTACGCAGCAATAAATAATAATTATCTTATCCTTGCCCTTAAGCAGTATTATATGACATTAAATTCGTTGAATCGCTGTATTTTCTGACTGGGTCATCCTTTTGACCTCTGTTTTACACTTTTGTATTTTAGAAACAAAGACCTTTAAATTGTAGTACAACTCGAGGTAGTCTTAAATTAAAAAGTTTGACTTCCTTCATGGGCTATCCCCAGCTATGCGAAAAACAATTAAAATATGTCTAATGTTCGGTATAGAGACACGTACATAACTACAAAGAGTCATTATATTTCTATAAAAGTTTCAAAATAATAAACATATAATAATTTAAAAGTTCATAAAAGTAGTATAAAATATCTAAAAAATGTCCTTAGAATAAGTAAACTCATTGAATAAAATAAATTAACATTACAACTAATTTGTTTATTTGTCATAGAGAAACGTAAAGTACAAAGGTTAAAATAATAGGCCATACATTTGTTTAATCAATAATGCTACTTAATTGGGGTTTATAAATTAAGAGTCATATATATAATGAAACTTGAAAGTCTCATTTTGACGACGCCGAATCGGTTACAACCTTGATCTACTCGCGAGTTCCGCGCCGTCAAAACAGAATGTCCGCGATTTTGCGAGCTAGCTCGGAATGGCGCCATCATATATCGATGGATGGCACGTACAAGCCGCGAGCCACTCCTATCCCTTCCCGCCAGTTGGAGGTAAATCATGAAACGGAAAAGGCTTGAGACTCGGGAAAACGCGAGCCTCGCTCGGCTCGTGCTACTATTCTCGTGACTTGCTCAGGTCCATTCTTCCCTCTCCGGTGACTGACAATTAATTTAGAAGAATATAGGAAGGTAAACAATAATTTGTTTTAATTTTGTGATGCAGCAACTTTACAGCGGTTAGCTGAGTAATGCATTTTTTACTGATTATAAATTAATGTAAAAAAACAAAGTCGATCGAGCAATTTTTACATACAAAAACTTTTCATTTAAGTTTTACAATATAGTAAGTCTATAATCGTTTATAATCCGGAATTAATATAAAATCAAAATTACAGAAGTTATATGTAGAACGATTCTATAAGTCTAATGTACTGTTTTAAGAAGTAGACTGAATACAACGTTTTTAAAACAAGAATGGAATAACAATATAATTGACTCGTGTAATTAAAATGTTATTCATTAGCATATTAAGTATTGGTAGCATTTACAACCCAAGGAGATGTCACCTAAGTTTGGTTATACACAATGTAAATAAAAAGATAGTTTTGGTTATCGATTTCGGTAAGCCATGTATTCCTTCCTTACAACAGGGGATTGAAGTCATGAAGTATTCATACGAATGGTGCCTAACTGCATCTGCATCAAAATTGGCAATATCAGTTACCGGATTTTTACATTTTCTTGTTTTCTCGAGTGTTGTCAACATTCCATTTTCAGCACTTCTTTCCGACAATATATTTTCTTATCGTTAAATAATAAGCATCTAATTAAAGTAAGTATTGTCACAGGAAAATAATTTGTAGACTATACCTCTTATAAATTCATCTATTATTCTTATAAATAATGGAAATACAAGTATTTTACATCGTGAAAACACTCTTATTTTTTTGTAGATGCCCTAGTTTAATCTTTCATATAAGCTCATACTGGCTCGACCTTCCATCCATGCCGTCCGTGCTCCTACTAATGATCACGAACCACCCCGCATCCTTAGAACAATTGGCTCGCAAAAACAGTAATGACTCGTCCGTCCGTCCGTCCAAACATCAACGTCATCACCGACTCAGCGAGTCGCGCGTTGTGAGAACGGGGTTCAAAATATACACCAGGTCATACTCAAAACCCACTCAAACTTAAGTTATAATAACAATGTTCAATATATAATTAATAAATGATTAAAGATCATTTATCATAGACTATTTTTAAGCATTTAAAGTAATAATAACATTTAAATATATTTTTAGAACTTACAATAACAAAATAATGAAACCGTACCCGGTGTTTATAAAATTCACGAGCGTAATGCTAGGTTTACACAAGGACGCAACTATGTAAACTGTAAACCAACACACTCACAACTTTGTCAGTTGCTCACTTGTAGATGGCCGTTCAGATGTCGAATGCAGTGTTAGGAATAAACAAATACGCTACTATGTATAATGTAAGCCAACAAACTAACAACTTTGTCAGTTGCTCACTTGTAGATGGCCGTTCAGATGTCGAATGTAGTGTTAGGAATAAAAAAGTACGCTACTATGTATAATGTAAGCCAACAAACTCACAACTTTGTCAGTTGCTCACTTGTAGATGGCCGTTCAGATGTCGAATGCAGTGTTAGGAATAAACAAGTACGCTACTATGTATAATGTAAGCTAACAAACACGACTTTGTCAGTTGCTCACTTGTAGATCGCCGTTCAGATGTCGAATGCAGTGTTAGGAATAAACAAGTACGCTACTATGTATAATGTAAGCTAACAAACACGACTTTGTCAGTTGCTCACTTGTAGATCGCCGTTCAGATGTCGAATGTAGTGTTAGGAATAAACAAGTACGCTACTATGTATAATGTAAGCTAACAAACACGACTTTGTCAGTTGCTCACTTGTAGATCGCCGTTCAGATGTCGAATGCAGTGTTAGGAATAAACAAGTACGCTACTATGTATAATGTAAGCTAACAAACACGACTTTGTCAGTTGCTCACTTGTAGATCGCCGTTCAGATGTCGAATGTAGTGTTAGGAATAAACAAGTACGCTACTATGTATAATGTAAGCTAACAAACACGACTTTGTCAGTTGCTCACTTGTAGATCGCCGTTCAGATGTCGAATGTAGTGTTAGGAATAAACAAGTACGCTACTATGTATAATGTAAGCTAACAAACACGACTTTGTCAGTTGCTCACTTGTAGATCGCCGTTCAGATGTCGAATGCAGTGTTAGGAATAAACAAGTACGCTACTATGTATAATGTAAGCTAACAAACACGACTTTGTCAGTTGCTCACTTGTAGATCGCCGTTCAGATGTCGAATGCAGTGTTAGGAATAAACAAGTACGCTACTATGTATAATGTAAGCTAACAAACACGACTTTGTTAGTTGCTCACTTGTAGATGGCCGTTCAGATGTCGAATGTAGTGTTAGGAATAAAAAAGTATGCTACTATGTATAATGTAAGCTAACAAACACGACTTTGTCAGTTGCTCACTTGTAGATCGCCGTTCAGATGTCGAATGCAGTGTTAGGAATAAACAAGTACGCTACTATGTATAATGTAAGCTAACAAACACGACTTTGTCAGTTGCTCACTTGTAGATCGCCGTTCAGATGTCGAATGTAGTGTTAGGAATAAACAAGTACGCTACTATGTATAATGTAAGCTAACAAACACGACTTTGTCAGTTGCTCACTTGTAGATCGCCGTTCAGATGTCGAATGTAGTGTTAGGAATAAACAAGTACGCTACTATGTATAATGTAAGCTAACAAACACGACTTTGTCAGTTGCTCACTTGTAGATCGCCGTTCAGATGTCGAATGCAGTGTTAGGAATAAACAAGTACGCTACTATGTATAATGTAAGCTAACAAACACGACTTTGTCAGTTGCTCACTTGTAGATCGCCGTTCAGATGTCGAATGTAGTGTTAGGAATAAACAAGTACACCACTATGTATGATGTAAACTAACAGACACGGCTTTGTCAGTTGCTCACTTGTAGGTGGCCGTTCAGATGTCGTATGTAGTGTTAGGAATAAACAAGTATGCTACTATGTATAATGTAAGCTAACAAACACGGCTTTGTCAGTTGCTCACTTGTAGGTGGCCGTTCAGATGTCGTATGTAGTGTTAGGAATAAACAAGTACGCTACTATGTATAATGTAAGCTAACAAACACGACTTTGTCAGTTGCTCACTTGTAGATCGCCGTTCAGATGTCGAATGCAGTGTTAGGAATAAACAAGTACGCTACTATGTATAATGTAAGCTAACAAACACGACTTTGTTAGTTGCTCACTTGTAGATGGCCGTTCAGATGTCGAATGTAGTGTTAGGAATAAAAAAGTATGCTACTATGTATAATGTAAGCTAACAAACACGACTTTGTCAGTTGCTCACTTGTAGATCGCCGTTCAGATGTCGAATGCAGTGTTAGGAATAAACAAGTACGCTACTATGTATAATGTAAGCTAACAAACACGACTTTGTTAGTTGCTCACTTGTAGATCGCCGTTCAGATGTCGAATGTAGTGTTAGGAATAAACAAGTACGCTACTATGTATAATGTAAGCTAACAAACACGACTTTGTCAGTTGCTCACTTGTAGATCGCCGTTCAGATGTCGAATGTAGTGTTAGGAATAAACAAGTACGCTACTATGTATAATGTAAGCTAACAAACACGACTTTGTCAGTTGCTCACTTGTAGATCGCCGTTCAGATGTCGAATGCAGTGTTAGGAATAAACAAGTACGCTACTATGTATAATGTAAGCTAACAAACACGACTTTGTCAGTTGCTCACTTGTAGATCGCCGTTCAGATGTCGAATGTAGTGTTAGGAATAAACAAGTACACCACTATGTATGATGTAAACTAACAGACACGGCTTTGTCAGTTGCTCACTTGTAGGTGGCCGTTCAGATGTCGTATGTAGTGTTAGGAATAAACAAGTATGCTACTATGTATAATGTAAGCTAACAAACACGGCTTTGTCAGTTGCTCACTTGTAGGTGGCCGTTCAGATGTCGTATGTAGTGTTAGGAATAAACAAGTATGCTACTATGTATAATGTAAGCTAACAAACACGGCTTTGTCAGTTGCTCACTTGTAGATGGCCGTTCAGATGTCGAATGTAGTGTTAGGAATAAACAAGTACACCACTATGTATGATGTAAACTAACAGACACGGCTTTGTCAGTTGCTCACTTGTAGGTGGCCGTTCAGATGTCGTATGTAGTGTTAGGAATAAACAAGTATGCTACTATGTATAATGTAAGCTAACAAACACGACTTTGTCAGTTGCTCACTTGTAGATCACCGTTCAGATGTCGAATGCAGTGTTAGGAATAAACAAGTACGCTAATATGTATAATGTAAGCTAACAAACACGACTTTGTTAGTTGCTCACTTGTAGATGGCCGTTCAGATGTCGAATGTAGTGTTAGGAATAAACAAGTACGCTACTATGTATAATGTAAGCTAACAAACACGACTTTGTCAGTTGCTCACTTGTAGATGGCCGTTCAGATGTCGAATGTAGTGTTAGGAATAAACAAGTATGCTACTATGTATAATGTAAGCTAACAAACACGACTTTGTCAGTTGCTCACTTGTAGATGGCCGTTCAGATGTCGAATGTAGTGTTAGGAATAAACAAGTACACCACTATGTATGATGTAAACTAACAGACACGGCTTTGTCAGTTGCTCACTTGTAGATGGCCGTTCAGATGTCGTATGTAGTGTTAGGAATAAACAAGTACACCACTATGTATGATGTAAACTAACAGACACGGCTTTGTCAGTTGCTCACTTGTAGGTGGCCGTTCAGATGTCGAATGTAGTGTTAGGAATAAACAAGTATGCTACTATGTATAATGTAAGCTAACAAACACGACTTTGTCAGTTGCTCACTTGTAGGTGGCCGTTCAGATGTCGTATGTAGTGTTAGGAATAAACAAGTACGCTACTATGTATAATGTAAGCTAACAAACACGACTTTGTCAGTTGCTCACTTGTAGATCGCCGTTCAGATGTCGAATGCAGTGTTAGGAATAAACAAGTACGCTACTATGTATAATGTAAGCTAACAAACACGACTTTGTCAGTTGCTCACTTGTAGATCGCCGTTCAGATGTCGAATGCAGTGTTAGGAATAAACAAGTACGCTACTATGTATAATGTAAGCTAACAAACACGACTTTGTTAGTTGCTCACTTGTAGATGGCCGTTCAGATGTCGAATGTAGTGTTAGAAATAAAAAAGTATGCTACTATGTATAATGTAAGCTAACAAACACGACTTTGTCAGTTGCTCACTTGTAGATCGCCGTTCAGATGTCGAATGCAGTGTTAGGAATAAACAAGTACGCTACTATGTATAATGTAAGCTAACAAACACGACTTTGTCAGTTGCTCACTTGTAGATCGCCGTTCAGATGTCGAATGTAGTGTTAGGAATAAACAAGTACGCTACTATGTATAATGTAAGCTAACAAACACGACTTTGTCAGTTGCTCACTTGTAGATCGCCGTTCAGATGTCGAATGTAGTGTTAGGAATAAACAAGTACGCTACTATGTATAATGTAAGCTAACAAACACGACTTTGTCAGTTGCTCACTTGTAGATCGCCGTTCAGATGTCGAATGCAGTGTTAGGAATAAACAAGTACGCTACTATGTATAATGTAAGCTAACAAACACGACTTTGTCAGTTGCTCACTTGTAGATCGCCGTTCAGATGTCGAATGTAGTGTTAGGAATAAACAAGTACACCACTATGTATGATGTAAACTAACAGACACGGCTTTGTCAGTTGCTCACTTGTAGGTGGCCGTTCAGATGTCGTATGTAGTGTTAGGAATAAACAAGTATGCTACTATGTATAATGTAAGCTAACAAACACGGCTTTGTCAGTTGCTCACTTGTAGGTGGCCGTTCAGATGTCGTATGTAGTGTTAGGAATAAACAAGTATGCTACTATGTATAATGTAAGCTAACAAACACGGCTTTGTCAGTTGCTCACTTGTAGATGGCCGTTCAGATGTCGAATGTAGTGTTAGGAATAAACAAGTACACCACTATGTATGATGTAAACTAACAGACACGGCTTTGTCAGTTGCTCACTTGTAGGTGGCCGTTCAGATGTCGTATGTAGTGTTAGGAATAAACAAGTATGCTACTATGTATAATGTAAGCTAACAAACACGACTTTGTCAGTTGCTCACTTGTAGATCGCCGTTCAGATGTCGAATGCAGTGTTAGGAATAAACAAGTACGCTAATATGTATAATGTAAGCTAACAAACACGACTTTGTTAGTTGCTCACTTGTAGATGGCCGTTCAGATGTCGAATGTAGTGTTAGGAATAAACAAGTACGCTACTATGTATAATGTAAGCTAACAAACACGACTTTGTCAGTTGCTCACTTGTAGATGGCCGTTCAGATGTCGAATGTAGTGTTAGGAATAAACAAGTATGCTACTATGTATAATGTAAGCTAACAAACACGACTTTGTCAGTTGCTCACTTGTAGATGGCCGTTCAGATGTCGAATGTAGTGTTAGGAATAAACAAGTACACCACTATGTATGATGTAAACTAACAGACACGGCTTTGTCAGTTGCTCACTTGTAGATGGCCGTTCAGATGTCGTATGTAGTGTTAGGAATAAACAAGTACACCACTATGTATGATGTAAACTAACAGACACGGCTTTGTCAGTTGCTCACTTGTAGGTGGCCGTTCAGATGTCGAATGTAGTGTTAGGAATAAACAAGTATGCTACTATGTATAATGTAAGCTAACAAACACGACTTTGTCAGTTGCTCACTTGTAGGTGGCCGTTCAGATGTCGTATGTAGTGTTAGGAATAAACAAGTATGCTACTATGTATAATGTAAGCTAACAAACACGGCTTTGTCAGTTGCTCACTTGTAGGTGGCCGTTCAGATGTCGTATGTAGTGTTAGGAATAAACAAGTACACCACTATGTATGATGTAAACTAACAGACACGGCTTTGTCAGTTGCTCACTTGTAGGTGGCCGTTCAGATGTCGAATGTAGTGTTAGGAATAAACAAGTATGCTACTATGTATAATGTAAGCTAACAAACACGACTTTGTCAGTTGCTCACTTGTAGATGGCCGTTCAGATGTCGAATGTAGTGTTAGGAATAAACAAGTACACCACTATGTATGATGTAAACTAACAGACACGGCTTTGTCAGTTGCTCACTTGTAGGTGGCCGTTCAGATGTCGAATGTAGTGTTAGGAATAAACAAGTACACCACTATGTATGATGTAAACTAACAGACACGGCTTTGTCAGTTGCTCACTTGTAGGTGGCCGTTCAGATGTCGAATGAAGTGTTAGGAATAAACAAGTACACCACTATGTATGATGTAAACTAACAGACACGGCTTTGTCAGTTGCTCACTTGTAGGTGGCCGTTCAGATGTCGAATGTAGTGTTAGGAATAAACAAGTATGCTACTATGTATAATGTAAGCTAACAAACACGACTTTGTCAGTTGCTAACTTGTAGATGGCCGTTCAGATGTCGAATGTAGTGTTAGGAATAAACAAGTACACCACTATGTATGATGTAAACTAACAGACACGGCTTTGTCAGTTGCTCACTTGTAGGTGGCCGTTCAGATGTCGAATGTAGTGTTAGGAATAAACAAGTATGCTACTATGTATAATGTAAGCTAACAAACACGACTTTGTCAGTTGCTCACTTGTAGATGGCCGTTCAGATGTCGAATGTAGTGTTAGGAATAAACAAGTACACCACTATGTATGATGTAAACTAACAGACACGGCTTTGTCAGTTGCTCACTTGTAGGTGGCCGTTCAGATGTCGTATGCATCAGGAGTTCCAAACTTGATGTTATGCAAATTACTTCAGTGAATACGATTATCTCGTGTTTCTGTTGGAAACTTGTACGTCATTTGCTGAAAAGCAATTGATACTTTTAGGGATTCATATAAAAATTTTAAATTAACCTGTAAATTGTATATCCTAAGTCAATTGAAGCTGAACCATTTTGTTATTATCTTATGCAATATTCCAACAGTGCCGTTTTCTGGAGATTGTTTTGAAACAAATAACTGAGTTTTACAAAAAAATTTTGTAATCAATTAAAGGGGACTTTAACCGGAACAAGGCCTGATTTGACGTATGATGTATAGTATTGTCTTTTTTAAACAGAGTACAGTTTAAAAATGTTTGAAATAATATTATGTTTAAGTTTTTCAATAAACATTTTGTATTTCTAAAACAAACCATGATTTTTTTTCCAACATCTTTTTAACATTGCACTTATACATTTTAATAAGAATTAGAATGTTATATGTTACATTATTACAACTGTAGTTATTAAGACTTGTATCTAGAACGTAGTTTAAGGTATACAATAAAAGCGGGACTAATAAATAAAAATACCATATAAAAATAACAACAAATCTTGTAGTTTTTTTTATGAAATGGTGGGAAAAGTTCAACCTTCCTTATTTTACACTATCAAATACTCCATCATTAAAGCTTTCGTCCTTCGAGGTTAGTTGTAAGAAAGGACTAAACTTTACCTTTTCGTAAATCTAATTTTGCAAATAAAAAATTATGTTATATTCTATGTCGAGAAATCCAAAAAGCAAAGATGGGATTTACAATTTTCTAGAACCTAACTTTCTAAGATAATGGGTGTATTTATATTCCTACTCTACATCTAATCACTTGTCTGGAAGGATAATTTCAGTTAAAGAGGAAATTAATATAAACAGAAAATCACAAGCGTGTCTTCAAAATTAAACCAATAATTCAGTAAACCTCGAGGGCTGTTAATTAATTAGTACTAACCTTTACAAATTTATTTGAGTGAATTCAATCCAAAGAAGTTTCTTACTAACAGTTGTTCGTTAGAAACTTATCAGCAATTAACTAAAGCTTTAAAATATAAGTGAAACAAGAACAATTTAATTGTAATTACTTTGGGTGGAACGTTAAAACGTTGGGGGTAAACCCAAAAGAGTTCTTGAAATATTTCATATGAAAAACTCTTAACATACGTTCATTTCTTTTTAAAAACAGTACATATCTACATTTGAATAAATAAGTATTTATATGGCCATCTTAAATAATTATACATTCTACTAGATCGTATTAACAATAAATACAAGATATACTGAATGTTCGGCCAAAAATCACGTATAGAAGCAGGAACATTAAAAATCGACAAACCATTCGTTCGTGATAGTTTGTCGTTCGCTATAGTTTGTTGCTGAAATGTTTTCATAGTAGACACATAACTAACAAACAAGAAGTTGGTTTTTTTTATCAGAAAGCCGGAAAAATACTAAAATGAGGAAAAACGGAAAAAAGTGTTGTTACGTAAATATAGCTATGTGGGTATCCAAATTGTGCGGAATTTCGTTCAGTACACGAATATGGCAAGGTTTTTGAAGTCGGATTATTAAGCGTGTTAGCGCCGGAAATGAGTTGTTTCAGTGAATATAGTTTTTTAATGGATAGGTTGGGTAGTGTTAGGTTAGATTATGTTAGGTTGGTTTAGATTATATTAGATTTAGTTTAGTTATGTTAAGTAAGTTAGATGAGTTGGTGGTTAGTAACAGCACATTTCCAGCGCTAACGTGCTTAATAATGATCAAATTTCAAAAACCTTCCATATTCATAATCAGAAACAAATTTCGCAACGTTTGAGTAGTCACTCGCTATATTTATGAAACATTATTTCTATATTTTATATTTATCCTCACTTACGTATTTTTTCGGATTTCCACTAGAAAAACGATCATAATCTTGTTTCTTATTTATGAATATTTTATAAAACATTTTCATGGAAAAAATCGACAAGGCCCTGTTCTATATAATTTCCATTATTGTGACTTGTAGATTATTGTATAAAGCCTATGACCTTCATACTACCTCATGTTCTCTGTATTTTAACTACTAAGC
Source organism: Stictocephala bisonia (assembly GCA_035578905.1). Lineage (NCBI taxonomy): Eukaryota > Metazoa > Arthropoda > Insecta > Hemiptera > Membracidae > Stictocephala > Stictocephala bisonia. The sequence goes on from JAQJVL010000008.1 coordinate 5,140,841, forward strand.
AATTTAGCAGTCAATTGAGAGTGACTAAAGCTGGACTTTTTCCATGACTTCGAATTAACAATTTAGTTACAACTCTTAATACAAGATTCCGAATTGAGTTCGTACTAATGGATGGACAGAAAAGTGAAAATAGTCCAGGGAATTAAAAAAAATATAAAACTTTATCATGCTCTACATTAACGTAATTCTTCATTAAGTAAGTAGTTGTAATGTTGTTTTAAAAATACTACATTAACAATAGCTATATTATTGTTACAATAATTTATAAAACACATTCAACAGAGCATTGTTATGCTGCGTCTTTGATAAGCTCTTCTTAATGTTTAGTTCAGCTGAATTTTCAATTACAGAATATCCTAGGATGAAAAAAATAGTAATTGTATTAGCATATAGTTTCAAAAAATGTATATTAAAAAAGTCTTCTATGAATTTTATACATATTATATAAAATTGTATCTTTCATCTTTCAGTTTAATACGTGACATTTAATAATAAATGCAGTGTTTTGTAGTTAAGTTAATTTATTCATCTCCATTTTCACTGCACAAACTTATCGTTTATAAGATGCCGATTGTTTTTTGGTATATGTAACATACATTTAGCCACCACCACCCACCCTACGAACACAAATAAGCCCAGTCACTGGCCCTAGCAAGAAATGTGACTAACTTTGGACAACTCCATGAACATATGTCGACCACCGACCCAACCTACGAACACAAATGAGCCCAGTCACTGGCCCTAGCAAGAAATGTGACTAACTTTGGACAACTCCATGAACATATGTCGACCACCGACCCACCCTACGAACACAAATGAGCCCAGTCACTGGCCCTAGCAAGAAATGTGACTAACTTTGGACAACTCCATGAACATATGTCGACCACCGATCCACCCTACGAACACAAATGAGCCCAGTCACTGGCCTGAGCAAGAAATGTGACTAAATTTGGACAACTCCATGAACATATGTCAACCACCGATCCACCCTACAAACACAAATGAGCCCAGTCACTGGCCTGAGCAAGAAATGTGACTAACTTTGGACAACTCCATGAACATATGTCGACCACCGATCCACCCTACGAACACAAATGAGCCCAGTCACTGGCCCTAGCAAGAAATGTGACTAACTTTGGACAACTCCATGAACATATGTCGACCACCGATCCACCCTACAAACACAAATGAGCCCAGTCACTGGCCTGAGCAAGAAATGTGACTAACTTTGGACAACTCCATGAACATATGTCGACCACCGATCCACCCTACGAACACAAATGAGCCCAGTCACTGGCCTGAGCAAGAAATGTGACTAAATTTGGACAACTCCATGAACATATGTCGACCACCGACCCACCCTACGAACACAAATGAGCCGAGTCGCTGGCCCGAGCAAGAAATGTGACTAAATTTGGACAACTCCATGAACATATGTCGACCACCGACCCACCCTACGAACACAAATGAGCCGAGTCGCTGGCCCGAGCAAGAAATGTGACTAACTTTGGACAACTCCATGAACATATGTCGACCACCGACCCACCCTACGAACACAAATGAGCCGAGTCGCTGGCCCGAGCAAGAAATGTGACTAACTTTGGACAACTCCATGAACATATGTCGACCACCGACCCACCCTACAAACACAAATGAGCCGAGTCACTGGCCCGAGCAAGAAATGTGACTAACTTTGGACAACTCCATGAACATATGTCGACCACCGACCCAACCTACGAACACAAATGAGCCCAGTCACTGGCCTGAGCAAGAAATGTGACTAACTTTGGACAACTCCATGAACATATGTCGACCACCGACCCAACCTACGAACACAAATGAGCCCAGTCACTGGCCCTAGCAAGAAATGTGACTAACTTTGGACAACTCCATGAACATATGTCGACCACCGACCCAACCTACGAACACAAATGAGCCCAGTCACTGGCCTGAGCAAGAAATGTGACTAACTTTGGACAACTCCATGAACATATGTCGACCACCGACCCACCCTACGAACATGACTGGCTCTGACTTATGGACTGAAACAGTTTAGTTTTACTTCAGATGTTTCATTTTATTTAGGCCATAACAATGCATAAACCAAAAATACGTTGTATTTTTTAGTTTATTTTTTGGTTTGAAATTTGTAATCTGATTTAAAAATTTTCTTTCATCCTGCTTTTATTATTATAAGTAGCTGGCTGGCATTGAAAGCTGTACGGTATATGTATTCACCACAAAACCCCTAACTAAGTAATTTAAAATGTAATAATTTACGTTTTTGTAATGAGATTCAAAGAGTATGTGACATAATTATTTTTTCGGGACTTTAAAAGGAGTTTTATCCTAAATAAATGTTCTCGTCAAAGCAAATATGTCGTGTAATGACATGTCTCATATATATCTGAACACATAATGCACTCGCTAATCTAAAACTTTCATAATTTAACAATAAAATTACAAATCACTGATTTTGAAAAACTTGTGATGACCAAGTTACTTTAAATGATTTAAAGTAGTTTTATTTTTTTACAGCAGAGTCCTTGATTTATTGTGTAGCCAAAGGTAATACAATATTTAACAATTAAAAATAAACTTATGTAACTAAAGATGTCATTTATGGGTCTCTTGACAAAACAACCAATCTGGAAGAACTATTTAATAGAATAAAGCTTTTTCAATAAGGTTTTTTTCAATTGAGTCCTAAAACGCTTCATTGGTAGCTGTTTTAACCAAGGTGGTGGGTGGTTATATAGTCGGATGCCAATCTGGTCAGGATCAGAGACTTTAGTCCTTACGATAAGACATTGGGTATAGTATTACATTATTCTTACAAATGAGACTCCGACACAACGTTGTGCGTATTTTAAGGCGAATATGAATGGTTTTATGAGTGTAGGATGAGTGTGGATGAGTGTAGTCTGGTTACTAACTGAGTTCAACTGTTCCTCAGAAAGGGCAATTTATTAATAGCCCAACAGCCAGGGCAACTAAGGACCTACAGCTTTACGTGGAATCCGAACCACGTAGTGCTGGTCTGATTTTCAGCTAATTGACAAGCCTGATACTCAGTTATCTCCCCCACACAACATCCGCACAATGATTACCACCTAACATGGACACCCCAGACTTCTCTAGTAGTGTCCACGCCGATAGCAACCATTGAGCGGACGCCGTGTCGGTATTAAGAGGACCGAGCATACAACCTATCGCCTACAATCTCCCAAACACTTTGTCCCCATGTAGCTGGGTTACAGCACTGCGCCACCAGTGCCGACATATATAAATTATAAAAAAGCCGGGAATGATAGTTTTATTGAAACGTTAAGATTTACAGTAGTCTATTAGTTTTTAATATTCCCTAAATTTACAGTCATGAATTTATTCGAGGGACACTTCACTCTCAGGGAAATCACTTCAAATGAAATCTTTCTGTTAATAAATTAAACACTAAACATTTGAAATAAATTGTAAAAGCTGCGCCATTCCTGTGTTAAACATTAATGACAGACTGTATTGTATTGTAAACAGATTGTAATATTGTGTCAAGAGTGGGTTACTTGGGAATATTATAAACATCTTTTTAATATCACCGAGACGAAATTGTACAAAACATGTGAGACTTGAGAGTGTGCTGACGTCCTGAGGTAACTGTTGTGTAAACCCGCGGTGGTCAACAATAGAAAATTCTGATGTGGTTATATTACATAACTGAGTGCACTCGACTGAATTTCTCTGTCTACAGTTGAAACAGGAGCATTTCCATGTATTATCTATAACAATTACTTGCTAAATACGTGACGTAATAGTTTCTATAAAAAGCACCTAATTAGAAAAATGTTTTAGATTATCAGAAAAGGAATGTATATCCTTTAAAATGTTCAATGTAAATGAACAAAACAATGCATTATCAACAGATATAAAATAAATTAACAAAAAAAGTATTAATCCAAGACACTAAATTTCGTTCAGCTAATCAATATCTATTTTCCCCACATAAACGATTTGCCTTTGTATAGTCTACGTATTGGTAACCAACTCTGTATAGACACAATATCTATATTTATAAAAGAGGATGTTTGTATATATATTTGAAGTTTATGCGCTGCCAAACCATCCAACCGATCGCCATGAAACTTTAGGATCTTGTCCTGTATACTCCCGAGATGGTTTCTGTGAAGTTTGATGCAGATCCGTCCACTGGGTTCCGCTCCACGGGCTCCTAAAGATCCCATGTTATTCAAATGGAGAATCTGAATTGTTTACAAAAAACATATGACTGTGTGGTTTAATGTAGTTTCACATGCCATAAGAAGATTGAAGTTTTCGTAACAACAGTACAGTATGTTTTGATTTATTGTAGTTCTACATTTCACATTGAGAGTGTAGCACACACTACTTTTACTTGATCAGGTGATCTGTATTTGGTGTTAACCTTTTTTCCTCGGTAATTAAAACATGTGGTGAAACGTGAAAATAAAAAATAAATAATTATTTGTTTTGCAGTTTACTTTTTATGACATGCCTCCTAAAAAATCTAATGTTGATAGAAGAAGCAAAAATGCTCGAATTCTTTCAGCTATTAGGTTCTAAATCAAACTCAATATTATGACCGGCGAAGTGGGCGGGTACAGCTAGTATAAATATAAAATTAAGTATGCAGTCATATAATATACAAAATCCACCTTTCAAAAAGTGTATTAAGTATTACCCATTGTACACCGGGTCGTTTTGACCGGTACATTTTGTTACGTTCGTCGTGGTCTGGCGGGCTGCCTGAGACCGCTCGTGCCCGGCGATTTGCTTACTTTGGTGGCCGTTGGCTCGGACTCGTTCGTTCCTGGTTCCGGCTTCGGTAAGGTTGGCCTGTCTGTTCACTTGTTTCTCAGTGGCCGATCGTCTAACCATGTACGGCTAGAGACTCAAAAATTCCAGGGTCCTTGAGTGGGACGTTTTCCCTCAGCCTGCCGTCCGGGTGAAGTTCGACCATCCCCACTGCTAGCCTAGCCTGAGGACCATGTATAGAGGCCATTAGCGACCCTGCTGCCCCACCTAAATCTTTGGGTAGGAGTCTTCTGTCCTCAGGTCAGTTCGTTCCATCTTGTTTTTCCGGTGGCTGAGCTGGGGGTGATAATTTATTAAACATAAAGAAAGGGGGAAAAATGGTGCAGAACTATTTATTGAGGCCTAGGCCTAAGGACTGTCCCGTAACAGTCTCTGAAACAGCCCGGGGACTTATAAAGGTGTATTTAAAAAAAAAGAAAAAACTTCGAAATCAAAAACAGAACAAAAACGGTTGTGTTAATATTTATTGTTATTGTTAATCTTTAACCTATTTAGTTTATTTTTGTTATAGTTGTTTAAATTTTTATATTAGTTAAGCCCTATTGTTAAATTTTATCTTTTTTGCATAATTGGAATCAGTAATTATTTTGTAAGCCTACGTTTTTTTATACTGTTTAAATTAAGGAATTGTTCAAATTGTGTTTGGGCCTAGTGGTTAAGTTTGTTTAAGTGTTATTTTATTCTGTTCGTTGTAGTATGTCTTGATGTGAATTTTTACTAGAACGTGCTATATTTTTTCCTAATTGTTTAATTTTTAATTCTTCACCAAAAGGGGATTATTTATTGTCTTTTACTTAACTTCCTATTAGGGAGCTGCCTAGGGATTCCGGCTTACTCCCTGGCCTTGGAGGAATCATGGGATGTGGGCTAAATTGCCGGGTTAATTGGTGTTGTCAAAATTTTGCTAAATTTTCACTTTTAAGTTATTCTTACGATTGTTGTGTCTCTAGTTTGCTGCAGATAGGCCATGTAGTTGGTAATTGTTAATTTTGGGGATTTGTAGCGTTTGCTGTTTTCGTGATAAGTTTGTATTCTCTTGTGAATTGTTGTGTTTCTTGTTATTTAATTAAGTGCCTGTTGATATTGTGGCCTTCTGCCGGTTACTGCTTAATTGATTAAATTTTTGTGGTTGAAAATAAAATTAGTTTTGCTCAGCTGCCAAGTTTTAATTTGACCCTCCGACTGCCACCCGTGATCCCATCGCTTGACTTGTTTTGAGCTATTCCCCAGTTGGCACATATTCCCGTTTTGGAGGGGGATGGGTCTCACCATATAAATTACATTATCCTGCCAACCCACATAAATTAATGATCTAACTGTATAAAAAAACTGTATAATCATATAAAATACATTATTAGCCATGGAAATACATTTCCCCGAATAACACATAAGTTACTATCAATTACAACAATTCGACTATCTACTTTTACACATATAAAAATAATATCCACTGGAATTAAATATATATTCATTATTCATTAGTAAGACGCTGATCGTCAAAATATGGGCGAATATGAGGGGCAAATGAGTGTGATGAGTTAAGATGAACAAGTGTAGTCATTGTTACTAACTTAGGTCGACTTTTCCTCAGAAAGAGCTATTTTTTAATAGCCAGGGCAACTAAGGGGCCTAAAGCTTTACGTGGAATCCGAACCACGTAGTGTTGGTTTGATGTTGGCTAGTCAGCTAAATGACTAGCCTGACACTCAGTTCTTTTCGCTATACAACATCTGAACCTTGACTACCATCCAACATGGACACCCCAGACTCATCTAGTAATGTCCACGTTGATGGCAACCATTGAGCAAACGCTATTTTGGTATTAAGAGGGCTGAGCATGGAACCTATTGCCTTCAAACTCCTCAACTCTATAGGCTACCTAACACACAATAACTATTCATACGAATATATATAAATTTGTTACTGGAATTTTAAAAAGTCCAAATATATGCTTAGTTGAACAGTTAGATTTCTTTTTATGCAACCAAATTTAGTCATAATATTTAAGACAAAATATTTCAAAAAGATATTTTCAAGTTTAAAATTCTCTACTTCATGCTCCTGCGATAAGTGGGTCGTTACTGCAAGGTCAACTTAATTAACCGAGAACCTAAACCAACAAACCATATTCAATTAGCTTCGCAAATTCAAAAGTAGCAGTGGCCATGTTACCTCGTCCTCCCCCTCGCTTTATAGTCTGACTTAACCACTTATTGTGCCAGCCAATAAACTTCTAAAACAACAAATTACAGTTTTGTTAGGTTACAAACAAAATTTAAATTGTTATGATTCAAATGGATTTTTTATGAGAGATCACAATTATTGTTGTAATTTCAATCAACTAATTAGAGCGTGCACTTCAAGTTTCAGACGATGATCCTCGCTATGGAGAGTTGTCTCGGAAATGCTCTCGAATGACATGTAATAGACTCACAGTTGATTTGGTTGGTTGGTAGACTGTACAAAAATGTGATGTTAGATTTCTTATAAAACTGACTTTGTCCGTTCAGCAATGAAACAATATTATGAATTAACTCATGTTAGTTCAATAAAGAGTTTAATTAACACATCAAAAGGCAAACTAAACGTCAAATTCATTCTTGGAACGATCTCGTTTATTGTAGCTAAGGTTGTTATGAACTGATTTTGCCTTCCCAGTATCTTCAGTTCTTGTTTAATGAACCATCAACTGAGTTTCGACAAGGCCAATTTACGGCCGATGGCTCAATTTTCCAACCTCCGACTTACAACCCCGTCACCTCTCTAATGAAGTAATTATTGTTGTTTATCAGATGTTGATGATACGCAATTATTATACACTGACGACTTTTTTAGTTTTAATGATCACATTTCCATAACGTCATTGAATAAATAGGCGCTAAGTTTAGAGCTATAGATCGTCGTTATTCGGAAGGGTTTTTAATGACCCATTAGTGGAGGAGTTTCATTGAGTTACAAAACTGAGCTGCAAGAATCCTAGTCATGATAAACATGTAAAAATGTGCGACTAAGTAATAACATAGTGATCATTTATCGATACTTTTCTCTCATATTGAATGTCTCATGCAAACTGTCAGAAATAACTTACAATGTACTTACGATAGGATTCTGATAATGGGTGTAACCCCTCCCCCCTACCCACCAATTTTAAGAGGATCCGCCACCATTTTAGCAATTTTTTTTATTTGCCAAAAAATAATTTTTTTTTCTTTCATAACTCATTCATTAGCATGTAAATAGATAGAATATCACAAAAAAAGTTTCTTTAATTATTTATATTTGCTTTTTTGTTTTTTTTTGCGAAAAAAGTTAATTGCGAAGATTGGATATAACTTTTTTATTTTTAAAGATATTTTAATAAAGTTAGTATTTTCTTGTTCCCTATAAGATTCTCTATTTTTATTGATATTAAAACTATCTTAGGGATAAAAGTCCTAATTTTATAGATTTATTTCTAAAAACATAAATTTTACTACAAATTTATGTAAACAATATTTAATAAAATTATTATTTACTCATGTAGAAGGTTGTGTATACTATTAATATTATTTCATGGTATGAGGGTGTTTAGTTTAAAATTTCAATAGTCTATGTTAAAAACTCTAGAAGTTATATCAAAAAATATCTTAAAAACTTAATTTTCGGGAATCTTCGATCAAAGTCTGTAAATACATAAATCTCAACTAAAACTCTCCTGCTCCATAAGTAATACCTTCTTCTGCTATCTTCTTTATATTATATCTTTATATTATTATCTTCGTTATATTATACAAAATAACAAAAATATGTTATGTATAAGTAATAAACATTTGTGTAGTTTATAATAATGTTCGAAAATATGAAAAATACCTAAATTCATTACTTTTATTTTTTTAATCGTTTTTAATGAAATGTTAGTCAGAATGTCATAAAACTTCAGGAAAATATTCCCAATAAGATGTACTATAAGAATATAAAATAAAAAAAATTTTATTATTTTTTTTTTAATACCTATTTAAATGGTGGCGGATCCCCTTAAGGCCAGTATAATAATTCATATTTACAATTTTACTAAATTTATCAATAGTGAAGTTGGTTAAAGCCCATCTTAATTATCTAAAGGTTCTCAGTTCGATTCCAATCAGAGTCATAATAAATGTTGAAAGGGATCAGCTGATAACCACCGGCTGTTCATTTGTTATTGGGATATTAATTAATAATAATAATAACTTTATTGCAAACAGATTTTGTACAAAGGGTGAATATAGGACTAAAAAGTCCTTTTTTACTACTAACCCTAAAGACTCTCTCTATTGCCTAATTAAAGACACTCTTTAAGGAACAATCGACCTTACTTTGTAACAATTCCCTCGTGATGAGTACATTTGCTATCACGCTCATTCGGAATCGATATTTATCCATATATTGATGATCGGCATCTAATAATAAATACTGTATAACTGAATAAAAGATATTGAGTGTGTTATACCCAACACATTAGATTTATTCTAGGATGATTTTATTGATTTCAAGGTCAGTCATGGGCGTACCTTATTTAAATATGCGTCTAAATAAGTGTTATGGTTAACAATTAATTATTAAAACAATTATAATTATTATTGAAAGATCTGAAATAAATTAGTGTCTAATTATCCAAGACTTACATCGAGTTTTACAGCTGAGCTGCAAGAACCAACACACAAGAATACAGTTCAACTACCTTCTGATAGTGTAAACATTTGTAACTAACCCATAATATAGGCCTAATATATCCTACTTTTTTCTTATACCTTCCATTTAAAATATGTAAATAAGATTCCGTAAACTAAAACATTGTTTTTCTCAATATAAACAATGTTTAGAGGAAGCACTTCCTGTCTCTGTACAGATATTATTTTTATTTCCTATTAACTTATTTTTTTAAAGAATCGAAAAGCCAATAAATACTATTTTACTATTATAAACAGTTGTTGATGTCAGTATTTTAACTGTACAATCTCTGGTGAGATACGATATGCTCGTATATTTATTAACATTAGTATTTTAACTGTACAATCTCTGGTGAGATACGATATGCTCGTATATTTATTGACGTTAGTATTTTAACTGTACAATCTCTGGTGAGATACGATATGCTCGTATATTTATTAACATTAGTATTTTAACTGTACAATCTCTGGTGAGATACGATATGCTCGTATATTTATTAACATTAGTATTTTAACTGTACAATCTCTGGTGAGATACGATATGCTTGTATATTTATTGACGTTAGTATTTTAACTGTACAATCTCTGGTGAGATACGGTATGCTCGTATATTTATTTATTGACGTTAGTATTTTAACTGTACAATCTCTGGTGAGATACGGTATGCTCGTATATTTATTTATTGACGTTAGTATTTTAACTGTACAATCTCTGGTGAGATCGGTATGCTCGTATATTTATTTATTGACGTTAGTATTTTAACTGTACAATCTCTGGTGAGATACGGTATGCTCGTATATTTATTTATTGACGTTAGTATTTTAACTGTACAATCTCTGGTGAGATACGGTATGCTCGTATATTTATTTATTGACGTTAGTATTTTAACTGTACAATCTCTGGTGAGATACGGTATGCTCGTATATTTATTTATTGACGTTAGTATTTTAACTGTACAATCTCTGGTGAGATACGGTATGCTCGTATATTTATTTATTGACGTTAGTATTTTAACTGTACAATCTCTGGTGAGATACGGTATGCTCGTATATTTATTTATTGACGTTAGTATTTTAACTGTACAATCTCTGGTGAGATACGGTATGCTCGTATATTTATTTATTGACGTTAGTATTTTAACTGTACAATCTCTGGTGAGATACGGTATGCTCGTATATTTATTGACGTTAGTATTTTAACTGTACAATCTCTGGTGAGATACGATATGCTCGTATATTTATTGACGTTAGTATTTTAACTGTATAATCTCTGGTGAGATACGATATGCTCGTATATTTATTTATTGACGTTAGTATTTTAACTGTACAATCTCTGGTGAGATACGGTATGCTTGTATATTTATTGACGTTAGTATTTTAACTGTACAATCTCTGGTGAGATACGATATGCTCGTATATTTATTGACGTTAGTATTTTAACTGTACAATCTCTGGTGAGATACGGTATGCTTGTATATTTATTGACGTTAGTATTTTAACTGTACAATCTCTGGTGAGATACGATATGCTCGTATATTTATTTATTGACGTTAGTATTTTAACTGTACAATCTCTGGTGAGATACGGTATGCTTGTATATTTATTTATTGACGTTAGCATTTTAACTGTGCAATCTCAGGTGAGATACGATATGCTCGTATATTTATTTATTGACGTTAGTATTTTAACTGTGCAATCTCTGGTGAGATACGATATGCTCGTATATTTATTTATTGACGTTAGTATTTTAACTGTACAATCTCTGGTGAGATACGGTATGCTTGTATATTTATTGACGTTAGTATTTTAACTGTACAATCTCTGGTGAGATACGATATGCTCGTATATTTATTTATTGACGTTAGTATTTTAACTGTACAATCTCTGGTGAGATACGGTATGCTTGTATATTTATTTATTGACGTTAGCATTTTAACTGTGCAATCTCAGGTGAGATACGATATGCTCCTATATTTATTTATTGACGTTAGTATTTTAACTGTGCAATCTCTGGTGAGATACGATATGCTCGTATATTTATTTATTGACGTTAGTATTTTAACTGTACAATCTCTGGTGAGATACGGTATGCTCGTATATTTATTGACGTCAATAGTTTAACTGTGCAATTACTGGTGAGATATGAGATGCTTGTATGTTTGTTGACGTCAATAATTTAAATGTGCAGTTACTGATGAGTTATGAGATGCTTGTATGTTTGTTGACGTCAATAATTTAACTGTGCAATTACTGGTGAGATTTGAGATGCTTGTATATTTGTTGACGTCAGTGTTTTAACTGTACAATCACTGGTGAGATCAAACATACGAGTATAAACTGTAGAAGCTCGTATGTTTGTCGTCGTAAGTATTTTAACTGTGCAATCACAGGTGAGATACGAGATGCTTATATATATGTTGACGTCGGTATTTTAAGTGTACAATCACTGGTGAGATAAAGCATACGAGTATAAACTGTAGAATCTCGTATGTTTGTTGACGTCAATATTTTAACTTTGTGATTACTGGTGAGATTTAACATGCTCGTATATTTGTTGACGTCGGTATTTTAACTGTACAATCACTGGTGAGATACGCGAAGCTCGTATATTTGTTGACGTCCGTGTTTTAACTGTGCAACCACTGGTGAGATACGAGATGTTCGTATATTCCTGCTTGAAGAAAACTTCAACTACCCACATACTCATCAGCGGGTAGTTCCATTTTGGAATTCTTGTTCGCGGGCTTTCGTGTTATGAACGCTGTTTCTGTATAATGTTTGTTAATATTGTCTTCAATTAAACTTCAGAATTTTCTTTAATCGTTTATTGTCCATGCAATTTTTTTTAATTAAATTGAATTTACAAGAGTTGTTTATGAACATTCTTTATTACAACTACGTATGTTTTGTATTATTTTATTTTCAAAAATGTACTGACCATACAGTTTATAAAATTAAAATAAATTAATTACAAATAAATAAAAATTAATTAGCATGAAAATAGTAGATATAATTTTAACATTTCTGTAAATTCAAAATCTTCAATGTTATATAAAAAAAATTCCTGATCGCGTAATATTTTATGTATTCTTGAAGGTATCTCCTTTAAAATTTCGTATGTGTATTGGTTGTTTAATAAAATGTTTATATAAATGCTTCCAAAAATATTTAGTTCATTATTCAAAAGGGTCTAAAAGTATCCTCCTTCAATTTATTTATTTTTATGATACATACTTCTTTGCATTGTAATTATATAAACATTTTTTGATTCCGAACATGTAATGGAAATGTTTTCTAAAATGTAAGAAGATAATCCAAGTTCTTCAAAGAATGGTTTACAGTTTGTCTTTCATGGTATACTCTTTTCTATCCTCGTAGTTTATACGTCACTTATATATTCTAAAAGCACCAATAACTAATATGATTAACTAAATATATAATCTTAATTAGGTTAAATATTTCAATAACGATAATCCTTTGTGATCCGACCGGAACACCTCGAGATAAAATGTCATCGGCAAACCTCTCATTTATATTAACACCTTTATCCCTAAAATTACTTTATTTCAGTTATACATAATATCCAAGGTTACGATGTAATTAATGTCGTTTAAAACTACTTAGTAGTTCTGTAGATTTTAGGATTTATTTTTTCTACATTTTTTCGAAGTTGACCTATAAATATCCTTTGAAGAGGATGCATTTATCTAAAGAGGAACAAAAGGTCTTAATTCGAACCGAATGATAGTCACCTGAGAGAGTACATCTATATATATATATCACTAATGATATATGTTTGTATATATAAGAACAGAAGGGCATCAATCACACGCTGAAAACCTTGTGAACTCAAAATAAATAAGCTAAGATAGAAATATTCAAAAAACTTCCGTCCATTCTTTCCATTAGGAAGACGTTGGGTAGCAAACTCGAAAACCGTTAAAATAAGTTGTTTGGAGTTTGATGAAGTGTCCCATGAGGCTGCACCCCGTCCTCCCCGTGGTGGAGTGGGCGGGAGGGTGGGCTGGTTCAGTAGCTGCGCCACATTTCTACCCAACACTGCTAGTGACCAACCACCGGAAATGATTCGGTTGTGAGACGCTACCGAACTATTCTATCAAAGGTAAGTAACGTTATGTAAAAAAGTCTCAATTTATTTTTAACTTCCCAAAAATGCACTTAACTATTTAGATACAATTTAATTGTTTACTTATTTAATAGATATTTTATAATAATACATAAATAAAACGGCTAATTTTACCAATAATAATAAAAACTTATAATATTTTATTTTACAAATTATAAATAATATTTTGAAATGATTTTTTATTTTACAAATAGTGTGTCTGTTTATATAAACTACTATAAATAAATATAATTAAATGTAGTAACGGTGCTAAAACCCTAAAAAGACTTCAAAAAATGAAAGTTGAGTTCATGAAATAAAATTATACTCGTACTATAGGCATGTTTTTATTCATTCGGTTCCGAATTGGCGAGGGCAAAGTAACTACTAGAAGTGTAAATGTGGATTGACTCGAGATCAGTTATGTGATTGGATAAAATTGTTACAGAGTGCCCCTGCGTTCTTTTACGGAGGAATTAGGTAGCATAAATAGAATCAGTGTAGCAGGCCTTCAATCGCTCGATGGATTAGATTTAGCTTTGTGACAGGAGATCACTTTATATATTTATTTTTATTACAATATAACATGAATTTAGGACCATGATCTAAATATATATCATGATACATACACGCGGATACACCAGCATACACCATATATATAAAGGTGTCCTGGCTATATATTTTTGTATTTTACGCCTAATTTAGAGCAGAGAATTAAGGATAAAATGCTGTTGAATTCCACTCCGTTGAATTCCACTCGTCTGTTTATGCTTTTTATTAAAAAAATAATAACTTAAGAATAGTCTGACCGACTGACTTGAAATTTTGCAGAGTTCTTTAAATAAACAGTATGTAACATAAAAAATATTCATTGAGTTATCTTAACCTATTTTAAAATGGCGTTCGTTTAGGTATTTTAAATTAAAATACCTTTTAAACTGTTAGGTTCATAAATTTTACAAAAAAATTATAAATTTTAGTTAATTTTATTACAAATATATTGGTACCTTAATTTTGTATTATAAGCCTATTATTAGAGTATTGGCCTATTATTAAGCCCATTATTAGTATTAAGAAACTGTATTATACTGATTCTCTGGATGCTGTCAATACTTGCAGTGAAAGACATTTTTTTACCAAAACTCCACTAATAATAGGGTTACAATAAAATTATGGTACCAATAGATTTGTATTAAATAAAAATAATTGTTATTTTTTTTAATTGATTAACTTAACGGTATAAAAGATATTTTGATTTAAAATGCCTTTTTGTTTAAACAAACAGACATGTAAAGTTATTTCAGATACCATTTAAAAAGAAATAACACTTATCATGTCGTATAAATAACACTTATCATGTCGTATAAATAACACTTATAATGTCGTATAAATAACACTTATCATGTCGTATAAATAACACTTATCATGTCGTATAAATAACACTTATCATGTCGTATAAATAACACTTATCATGTCGTATAAATAACACTTATCATGTCGTATAAATCGTTTGTAATAAAAATATAACATTTTACATTGATTAAATGGATAATCAAGAGAGTTAATAAAGGAATTGTACGATTAGTAAACAACAAAATAGAGAAAGTAAAATTACAGCTTCTTTTAAGACTAGATTACACATGCAAATTTTGTCTTAAAAGATCGGCTTTGTTGTAAAAATTAACGAAAGGTATATGGTTACGTTTACATAAAGTATGAGTAAAATATATTTAAGAGAGTTACTTAGTTTTACTGGCTTAGCTGTTACAACAATCAAGTTTTTATTTGATATTTGGCATACACTTTGTTAATTAGAATTATTTAGACTATTCTTATTATTTATTTCCAAACTACTTTTTAATCCGGAGTCGATTTTTTAATTCTTGGTTTCTATTGCATTCTTGTAGCAGCAGCGATGTTATCAATTACACATCATACGTCGATTTGTACTCTTGAGAAAAGAATAATAGGGGACACCACTGCACTCTTCGCATGCCAACCCTGTATATGGCTTTTGACTACAAATATTAGTAGGTAAACTGTATAACGGAAACTCCTAATATTAAGTTTATTTACAGTATCTCACTCAGAGTACTTGCATTGCTACCTAACTATTAGTATAAACAACCGATACTATTACTTAACCTATTTCAAACTTGTTCATTTTATTTTGTTTTTGTTTAACAACTGAATGTTAAAAATAAATAAAATGACTGTATTAGATTACTACTATTCAACCTTCAATATTCATTAAAATTTGTGGATGGAGCCCTATAGTCAGATGTGAATACAAGCACAATCATTCCCTTGTTTAACATTATGAAAAGTCAACCTCCTTAATATGAACAGCTGTTAAAATGGTATGCATATCTTTATTTAAATTTGAACAGCTCTGACTTTTTTCTTCATTTAAATCTCCCTTCCATGTTATGGACGAAAAAGGTACGTTTAGGTATCCCCGTATCCTTCAAGATGAAAAGAAGTATGAAGACTGTATTGCACAACTTCTAACAGAGGCAAATGTTTTGACACGTAAACCGTTTATATTGGTCAAGAAAAATAGGGAGGAGTTGCGTTGACAAAAAACGTCTTCACGTATTATAAAATGGTTTTAATTTTCAACCACACTGTTTCACTATAGTTTTGAAAAAAAATTGTGAGGTTCCCAAAACAATGTATTGATTTAATCTTAGAACTTAGGCTTAAGCGGCCGGTGTCATAACTAAAATCTACAGTTTCCGGTGACAAGCGCGTCAAGGTACTATCTACAATATTTACAAGTCCCATACAGTGATGAGTCTCAGAGAAACCACTGAGGATGCCACATCACAGTATGGGCGAAACGTCTGGTCATCTTGTAAATATTGTAGATAGTAAGACGCGGTTGTCACCGGAAACTGTAGATTTTAATGTATTGATTTCTTCGCACCTCTTTTGTTTGTAATGCCAAATATTAAATTACAAACCTTTACTAGAAGTCTGATCCGCTTCCTTTTAGCGTGTTAGCTATGATACGAATCATTATTTAATGTAATTTTGTATGACCTCAAAATTTAGAGATTTACAAAGATCACTCGTGAGCTTTTTGTTAGAAATATTGTTGAAGGAACATTAAACTGTCATATTAAATTGGGCCTCACAATCAAATTTGTAAAAGAACATTTATCTTAACAGTCAATAACAATGAGTACAGTTTTTTTATTTATTTGCTCACTTAGCGTCTGTTAAATATGTTTTTGTAATAGGATTTTCCCAGAAAATTAACATTATCTTAGAGTGATAATTCCACAAATCAAGATGAACTTTATTAACCTAAATGTAATTCAAGTTTAATTAAATATTTGTTTCATTATTTATACGAAAATAACATTTATTGTTATTTTTTCTACATAGAGAGGGACTAGAAACCAATAATTTCAAACGGTCGGTGTGGTACACCTTGAGAGTTCACAGTTAATACTTTTAACGCCATGTTTCATTTATTAAGTTGAGGTGTCCAAATGAAATTTATTCATTAACGTCTCATTATATATATATATATATACATTTTAACATGAAAATATTTACTTAAAACTATTGATCATTAAGTTAACTGTACTTTTTTAATACTGACACAATAGATAGCTTTAGATTTAATTTTTTTCTCAAAAAAATTCTTACTTATATTGATAATTCAATCAATTAAGGTTACAAATTTATTTGTGATTTATTTTTTCAACTGATCAACATTCATCAATAAAATAATTATTTAAGGAGCTAAAATATAAAGCTACAAACCTTATGTGGTTATATTTTTAATATAAATCAAAATGAAACGGCCACTTTTATACGACAGTAAATGAAGTTTGTCATCTCTTCAAGAAAGTTTATGATGGTTTAAACATTTAATTTAGGATGTAAACTTTAATAATTACAGCGAAAGCTTGAGTAGCAAATTAAAGTTTCTGAATCAAATATATTTCAATTTCTGGTCTTAATTACATGAAATACTTTAAACCAAGGCCAAAATCAAATTCAATAGAGAAAATGTTTCTAAATTTGTCATGAAAATATAAAAAATGTACCGGTAACTGACTAGTAATTGTCTATATGAAACAATTAACTCCTTTTAGATATTACATCTTACGAGTGTTACTTCTTGCTTGCACGGTATTCAAGATAAGAAAGATTCAAGAACTGTTCAAAACGCTGAGTTAACTGATATAAATTTGTATGAATGTATGTGAGTTAAAAATAACACTAGGTTAGCCAGGGTTTTCACTGTCTTGTGCCAGTAGCATCTTTTACTTCTTATCTTAACATTTTTATGGAATAATGGTCCAAACCCTCTTTTCTCAACCCCATCTAGGTAATTGTTTTGAGCCAATCACTACGAGCCTAGCAGGGTTGTGGCATTATCCTGCTAAAGTGTAATCTGAAGGTAACCAGGTGGTTTTAAGGGTCTGCAGAGGCTGTCGGCCATATTGGGTTTAATCCCATAAGAACAATGTTATTTGCGAATCCGTATTTCTCCGTTTTTTATTGACCAAAAGTTGTTTATGAGCGTCATTTTAAACGCTATCATACTGCGCGTTGGGTTTGCTTTTCATAGTTCGAATACATACGCCTAGTTTTGAAAAATAGGTGAATATAAAAGCTGAAAACTAAATTTTTAAACATTTTTGTCTATAAACCTAATTAGAAATCCGCAAAGCAATTCCAACGTGCAGTTTCATTCTTGACAAATGCAATTTGCTTGGAAAAAGTCTGTTTAAACAGTTTAATTTTTATATGCTGATCCTATGTCCGGCTAGAAAATAACATTGTTCTAATGGAATTAAAACAACCATCATGGCCAACAACTTCCGACAGCCTCTGCAGACTCAAATCATTTCATAACAGCTAAGTGAGAATGGACATTTTGAATAGATAAGGGTAGAAGTTATCATGGACTGTTCCTTAACTTGTTTTTGTAGAAAAATTAATTACTTAACTTCAACATTACATTCATATAAGAAGTAGATGAGAATCAGCCAGTCAGTTGAATATATATATATATGATCACTATAAAAGCTGTAGTGAAGACCTTTAATTCCAAGAAAAACATACACTCGAATAAAAATAAATTGACCCACCCACTCAACCAAACACGTACTGTGGCATTGAACCATCCGCTCACCCAAACACATACTGTGGCATTGACCCACCCGCCCACCCAAACACATACTGTGGCATTGACCCACCCACCCACCCAAACACGTACTGTGGCATTAACCCACCCACCCAAACACGTACTGTGGCATTAACCCACCCACCCACCCATACACGGACTATGGCATTGAACCACCCACCCACCCAAACACCTACCATGAAACTGTACCATAAAAAAGGTCAATGAAGGCCTATATTTGAAGTGTGCCATTGTACGGGTGTGAAACATGGACGGTTGAGAAAGGAGAGAAGAAAACAGGAATCATTAAAAACTTGGTGACATTAAAGAATATTTAACATTAGTTGGTCTCAGAGTGCCCAATTAGGATGTCATTAGAAGAGTGGGAGATGAAAGATCGTTATGGAAGTACGTTCAGAAAAGGCGAGAAAAGTTAATTGGGCATATAAAGTGTAGGAATGGTATTGTAAAAGGTATAATATAAGGTCTAATAGAATAGATGAACTCACGAATGAGACCCAGGTTACAATTAAACGAATGGTACAGGAAATATAAACTCTCCTGTACTTCCCGTTGCAAGGTTAACCGTAGCCAGTCATTCGACCTGGGAAGGTTTTATCAACACGGTGATTTTAATTAGAATTCCTTAATAAAAAGACATTGCGGTGGAAGCAATTAAATCTGTTCAAACAAACGTTCATTGATTTAAGTCGTTTACCGAGGATTTGGTTGTACGCCCAACGACTTTCCCCAGTTAAAATTAAACATTCCAGTTTTTATAGGGTGTTCTTTTTTATTGGGGAATCTTCCCCTAATGAATCTTATTTTATCAATAAAGTGGACATGGTGGTTAGTTCTAACAATACTACAGGCCACCTGTTATCTCATGCATGGAATACAAACTTAGTGATGACCTTGATTACATTACTTGCGATTGTACATTTCATGTACTGTACTGTAGTGGGTATATTTGCTGTAATATGGTTAATTGGTGTTGTCTGCCACTACAGCTGGTTTAACTGTATAACATTTACATGGGACTACACTAGCACTCCACAATGGACCACGAAAACAGCCGACAATTAGAGACACATCAGCATTGGATGAGAATTCTATCTGTGTGTACTGTGTACATAAAATCAATGGAAAGGTGTATTAATTTTGCTGTGTTGTAGGGATCATTGTTAAATTAATTTATGGTTCCCGAACTTGAACCGTACAAAATCTATAGCCGTAATAACTGGCAAAATACATTAATGACGTGATAAAATAAAATATTTCCTGTAGGCAAACAAATGTACTTTCAGTAACGGAGGGATAAGTTAAAAAGGAGGGAATGGAGTTCCTTTAAGAATTGTTAAGAGTTAAATAGCCCATCTGTAGAAGAAAGAATAAACAAAAAAAGTATCTTCGAAATTGGGATTTTTCTGAAAGAGTCATCGAAACAGAAACATAAAAATTTTAATAAATCTCTTATTAGATTTTCTTGTGTACGAAACGTAAATATATGCAAATTTAACTTTATGCTATGTAGTTCACAAGTAAAACTTTCCAGCTGATTACTATCAGTAAATGTTAAAAATAGTGTAGGTTTATTAACAGTTTAAAAACACTGTAAGGATTTTATTCTATAAGCCTACTGTTTGTATAAAGCATTGATCAAATCTTAGCTTTAAGGCTGAGGCTTAACATTAGGACTTTTTAAGATTTAGATCTTAAAAATTCCTAAAGTTTTCAGTTTCTTTAATTTAGACTTTTTTTACATTTCATATGGCAGGTTTTCCGTTTCAAATTTATGGGCACCCATAATTTAAAAATTAAAATATTCTATTAATCGAAAACATACATTTATAGTAACATTATGTGAACAATACCCAGACAAAAGCTTCTACAATGACGTAGTATGGAGGGGTTTTCCATTTATACTCCCTGCCTCAACACTAATCAAGTGAGTAATTTTACTGTCATTACGCGAGCTATTAAATCTTTTAGGGATGAATTATCTATCTATTTTTGATTATTTTGACAGTCCTAATAAAAATGTTGCATTTAATGAAAAAAGTTGAAAACTATACATTTGTATTTAAGCAATGTAAACTACAAATGTAAAGACTTCCTCCTATGCAATGAGTTACAGGTTTTCAAATATTGGGAGATCACAAACATTTGCTGAGGGTTTAGTCCATTTTCTCGTAGAATAGATAGCTTTAGTACATTTTATATGAAAAAAATCCATATATTTAATGTTAAAAATCACGTACTTTTGTCGTTGAAAATGTCTAGGAATTATTTAATCGTTGAATATTTCATATTATATTCTTGAAACAAAACCCATCGATGATAATTTTAGCAACAATGTCGATATCGCCTGTAACTGGAAGAGCTTACAAAACCTACTTGACTTATTTTTAACTAGATAAATTAACAGCGTACTCTCTGGGAATCGTGGAGACCTAACCAAAACTATAAGCGCTCAAATACCATTGGCAAACTGAGTCAGTGCTTAACCGTGTTGGAAAAATAGATTTTCCTCAACTAAAGAGGAATATTTGTAATATACATGTTTGTTCTAATATTAAATATTTCTTTACTGGTAATTTTATGTCATCCATGAAAAACACCTTTTTAAGTAAATTTAGTGAATCAAATGTTTTTATAGAATCCAATGAGCATATAATCTCACTTTGGCTAGTCCTTAATTTCTTAATCTGACACTTTCTGAAATAATTTAGAAGATTATCGTGACAAACAGTTTTATTTTTTAACAAATTCGTTCGACGCAAATAAAATATATGTTGGATGAAATGTTATGACATTTAGTAAAACAAAATAATTACTTTTAGATTTAAAAATTTTAATTGAATCATGTTGAAACTACCTAATGTGAAAGATTTAGTAAATTAATAAATAATAGTACTATATTTGTAATTATAAAATGTTTAGATTTTGTAACGAGTGTAACAAGTAAGATTTATTATACTTTATTACATTTTGAACACCAAGCTCTTTTTGTCGGAAGATTTGCTAGCCCCTTTAGAAAGGTAGGGCTAGCAATCATTTAAATTATTGGAAATCAGTCTAAGGAACATTTGTAATGTAGATGAGAGACGTTAACCTTTACTTAAACTGTAATCAATCCCTTATTGTAGATGCCGGTGGCCTGGAGACCGTTTATTATGTTCTAACCGAGCTCCACAAGGGTCCTTTTTACGACCAATACTGTTCGTTCATTAAGTTCCATTAGTTCGCAATACGCACTCCTCATTATGTAATCAATCCCTTATTATAGATGCCGGTGGCCTGGAGACCGTTTATTATGTTCTAACCGAGCTCCACAAGGGTCCTTTTTACGACCAATACTGTTCGTTCATTAAGTTCCATTAGTTCGCAATACGCACTCCTCATTATGTAATCAATCCCTTATTATAGATCCCGGTAGCCTGAAGACCGTTTATTATGTTCTAACCGAGCTCCACAAGGGTCCTTTTTAAGACCAATACTGTTCGTTCATTAAGTTCCATTAGTTCACAATACGCACTCATTATGTAATCAATCCCTTATTATAGATCCCGGTAGCTTGGAGACCGTTTATTATGTTCTAACCGAGCTCCACAAGGGTCCTTTTTACGACCAATACTGTTCGTTCATTAAGTTCCATTAGTTCGCAATACGCACTCATTATGTAATCAATCCCTTATTATAGATGCCGGTGGCCTGGAGACCGTTTATTATGTTCTAACCGAGCTCCACAAGGGTCCTTTTTACGACCAATACTGTTCGTTCATTAAGTTCCATTAGTTCGCAATACGCACTCCTCATTATGTAATCAATCCCTTATTATAGATCCCGGTAGCCTGAAGACCGTTTATTATGTTCTAACCGAGCTCCACAAGGGTCCTTTTTAAGACCAATACTGTTCGTTCATTAAGTTCCATTAGTTCGCAATACGCACTCCTCATTATGTAATCAATCCCTTATTGTAGATGCCGGTGGCCTGGAGACCGTTTATTATGTTCTAACCGAGCTCCACAAGGGTCCTTTTTAAGACCAATACTGTTCGTTCATTAAGTTCCATTAGTTCACAATACGCACTCATTATGTAATCAATCCCTTATTATAGATCCCGGTAGCTTGGAGACCGTTTATTATGTTCTAACCGAGCTCCACAAGGGTCCTTTTTACGACCAATACTGTTCGTTCATTAAGTTCCATTAGTTCACAATACGCACTCATTATGTAATCAATCCCTTATTATAGATCCCGGTAGCCGTTTATTATGTTCTAACCGAGCTCCACAAGGGTCCTTTTTACGACCAATACTGTTCGTTCATTAAGTTCCATTAGTTCGCAATACGCAATCCTCATTATGTAATCAATCCCTTATTGTAGATCCCGGTGGCCTGGAGACCATTTATTATGTTCTAACCGAGCTCCACAAGAGTCCTTTTTACGACCAATACTGTTCGTTCATTTAGTTCCATTAGTTGACAATACGCACTCATTATGTAATCTTTTTTTTTTTTAACTTCACTCGCCAGTTCACATGGGCCTACAGGCCTGTGCGTGAACTTTATTCAACGAGTGAAGTACCGACCGTTGGCTCAGTGGGGATTCGAACCTTGGACCTTGCCCTCCGCAGTCCGAAGCCTTAGCCACTGAGCCACCGCGCCGGCAAATCAGTGGTATCAATCCCTTATTATAGATCCCGGTAGCCTGGAGACCGTTTATTATGTTCTAACCGAGCTCCACAAGAGTCCTTTTTACGACCAATACTGTTCGTTCATTAAGTTCCATTAGTTCATAATACGCACTCATTATTTAAACATAAAATTATAAATCGTATAAACAAATCTAGAAGAAGATATCATCATTAAAAATATTATTAAATACCCTTGACACTTTATTAATTTTTATGTAAAGGAAATGCATTCTCTCGTAACTTATGTGATATTTTAAATGTATATTATCTGGATTCCACGAAGTTCTTTTTTAGGTTAAATGCTGTTTATTCAACAAATTCCGGTGGTTACCAATATGCACTTATTTTAATAAAAATATAAATCTTACAAAAGATTATTGAAAAGGTTTTTAAAAAGCACTTATTCATAAAATTTGTTTGATTTCATTTTCAAAGTGCGTTTACCAAACTACCGTACTGCTATGAGAGGTTTTAGTTACTGAATATTTATTCTGACAAACATAAACAATATCAAAGCAGTTTGGTGAAAATAAACAAAGAAGCCTTTATAGAGGGATGCCTTTCCGTGAACATACATGAAGTACGACTTACGGTTGGCTGGATTGGTTCACGTCATATTTCTTCCGGCAATTACTCAAAAAGAATAAAAACAAAAGGATCTGTAGTGTTATTTACTGCTTTTCTTATTTGTATTTTCATAGCAATTTTGTTCGTGCAAGGTGTGATGTTGTAGTATTTAACATTTGTCTTATAGTGGACTATTTATTAGACCATTCCATTATTATGTTGGGTAAATAGTTTTCGACGAGAGCAGGTTGTGTAAGGTGATTAAAAAGTTGTGTGTGTAAAAGGAAAGTTTTGCTGAATTGAATACTTTTGTTGGCCAAACTCGACAAATGTGTCAGATATTTTCGGCCGTAGCTTGGCTTTTATAATCCCTGGGCATTTCTTTATATTATTTGATTTTTCAAAATTAGGGACGTTTTTTAATCAGTGAAACGAACTCTTTTTTCTCTTTATGAACTTATACATAAAATTACTGTGCAAATTAATATCTATATTAAATGAAAGTTTGAAACTATTGTACTGTTCATATATTGGAAACTTTTTCATTTTTGCAAATATCCATCAGTAACTTAAGAGTTAGTAAGTTTCATAAAAATGATCTAATATTTATTCAGAATCTTCATTAATTTTTAGATTATTTTTAAAATGTTCAAATAAGATTGGTGTAAAAGCATACGTTTTTTATTTAAGAATATTATAAAATGATGGTTAACGAAAACCTGTATATTATTTTTATCAAAAAATTTTAAAATCCAAAATGCTTCAAATGTATTTTAAATACTGTCCAGAGTCAAATGTATCGAATTTTATTTAGATAAGAACATTCTTTAGGATATTATATCAGATGAATTGATCATCTATTGTATTGTAAATATTGTATTAAAAATCTAAAATATCGTTGTGTTGAGTCGTTGGAACATTGCTTGATTTTTTAAATTTATTGTACGAGTGTAATTGCTATTCAAATATGTTCGTTAATTTGTAAACGTTTATTTTTCACCAATATGATTATAAAGAATTTATACCATATATATTTTTACAGTACAAGAGAACGTCACTAAACACAAATATTGCGTTACAAATACAAAATACACAAATATATTACAGTATAAGTACAAAATGCATAAATACTATAGTGATCGATGTCGGAAAACCATGTTCACCTTCCTCAGACCAGAGGGATTCACAAAAGAATGAATTAGTATTTGTGCATTTTGTACTTATATTGTAGTATTTGTGTTGCGTGACGTTCTCTAGTTTTGTATATGTATCAACACATATTATGCTAATTAAAAACTATATATATTTTTTAAACTAAAACTTATAATCAAGAACAAAGTTTGTTCCCGTGTGATGAATGTTGTTATAATTTAAACACTGATTACTGATGTTTGTGTACAAGAAAGGGCAGCAAAGAAAACCGTCCGTAATGTGAGATTAAAGATGATGCAGTTATGAGGAACAACCATCATTGCACCAAAAGTTGTGTTTTAGTTTTTTATGTTTTAAAATGGGTATTTTTAGAGTGTATTAATAAAACACAATTACGCGGGTTATCCTTTGCAAAGTATCAATTAGTTGGCAACCACAATCAGTTAATTGGCAATTAAAATTAATCCGTTACAACAAGTTTGTTGTTAATCATTTAAAATTACCAGCCTCTTATTTTTTTAAAATAATAAAAGGAATTTAATAATAAAATTCTTCATTTAAACTTCGACAGTATTATTATAAAGTTTTAACTATTGGAAAAAATATTATACTGAATACAAAAACCAATTAAAAAGTGATATAAACTAATATTACTGATTTTTAGTTAGTAATAAACCAATTTGTACAAATTAATATGAACATTCTTTCATAATAAAAAAGGTTCCATTTTTAGTACTCTTAAAATGATGAAAATGATACTCTATAATTCAATTCTGTAATATTGTTTAGAATGTCAAAAATTTAGATGTATTTCTTATAACATTGAAAAGTATATTTTTTAATTTCTAACAGATTATATAAGTTTAAGATATATATAAATTTTCAAATAAACAAATATAAAAAGTGAAATGAGTCATTTATTAATGATTGTTTTATTTTTTATTTATTTATTTTTTTTTTTTTTATTTATTCATAAGACGCCGATCGTCAAGATATGGGCGAATATGGATTTCGAATGAGTGTGATGAGTGTAGATGAGCGAATGTAGTCATTGTTACAAACTAAGGCCGACTATTCCTTAGAAAGTATCATTAATTAATAGCCCAATGACAAATGAACAGCCGGTGATTATCAGCTGATCCTTCTCAAAATGTATTGACTCTGATTGGGATCGAACTGAGAACCTTTAGCACATGAAGCTGGGATTGAACCAACTACGCTACCGACCAATTTAGTACAAAAAAAGAGTGTAGCATGGTTTTTTCTATAATTCTTTTTATTGCTTTATTTTGGTATGTAAATGAAAAATGAAAGGCGAGACAATGTCCACCGGGTTCACCTAGTACTGTTTAAAAAATAAACTTTGAAACAGGTTGTTATTGGTTTTAAGAATGTTTACTTTTTCCATATGCGAAGATTTATAAACACATTGCATTATAAATAGTTATACACCTTGTACTATAATGGGATATTAGGGATTTTAGTAATTAATTTTCTAATGAAATGTACAAACAAGTAAACAATTTATAAACACATTGCATTATAAACAGTTATACACCTTGTACTGTAATGGGATATTAGGGATTTTAGTAATTAATTTTCTAACGAAATGTACAAACAAGTAAACAATTTATAAACACAACACTTGCAATGTTATTGTTCCTTTTACCTCATTATATGTGCATTAATAGAAACCTTAAATGGAGTTTCCTTAATTGTTTGGATGCATTTGCATTTATAGTGGTTGAATGTTGAATTAAATATAGTGCAACACAACACAATCAAACAACAGTTTGTTTTTCTTCAGTGTTCTAATAATAATAAATCACACAGACTTTAGGAATGTATGCATTTTATTGTTTGGCAATTTCAAAAATATCGAATTAATTCAATTGATTTTTTGTTGCCACGCTTCTCAAATTTTAAAGTAATCGTTAGTATTGTTGTCATTAGTTGATCAATTTAGTATGTAACATGAATGATAAAAAGAATCAAAGTAAAGTTTAACAGCTAAAACAATGAGAAAAAGAGAGATTTTAACATAACACGAATTACACACCACAGCAAGGTTATTTTTTCGTTTTGAATTTATTGTTTATGATTGTTTTGAATACACCAAAAAAGGAAAACAACTTATTATATAATAGTTTTATTTCCAACAGTACACTGGATACAACAGGAAAGACAAAATATAGTTAATGTATCCTTATTAAAGAGACATAAAAATGTGTTTTAAATATGGTAAACACCCCAAATCTCCCCTTTTATACTCTGCCGGGGGGCTAAATTAAATCTAGAAATCTAGGAACTACGTTCTTCCCCACTCCAAAGAATCCTAGAGTATTTTAATATCTATAAAGTATTACCTCATTTCCAACAATTGAAAAATACATTTTTATGAGATGGTATTTGCACATAGTTATTGTAATAATTATTTTAATAAATTTAGTTATCGTATAGTATTTTGTTCCGTAGGCTTAAGCGGCCGGTGTCATTACTAATACCTAAAGCTTCCAGAAACGACCGCGCAAGGTGTTATCTACAATATTTACACCACCAAACGTTTCGCCCATGCTGTGTTGTGGCATTCTCAGCGGTATCTCTGAGGTAACACCTTGATGCGGTCGTCTGAGGTAACACCTTGACGCGGTCGTCTGAGGTAACACCTTGACGTGGTCGTCTAAGGTAACACCTTGACGTGGTCGTCTGAGGTAACACCTTGATGTGGTCGTCTGAGGTAACACCTTGACGCGATCGTCTGAGGTAACACCTTGATGTGGTCGTCTGAGGTAACACCTTGACGTGATCGTCTGAGGTAACACCTTGATGTGGTCGTCTGAGGTAACACCTTGACGCGATCGTCTGAGGTAACACCTTGATGTGGTCGTCTGAGGTAACACCTTGACGTGGTCGTCTGAGGTAACACCTTGATGTGGTCGTCTGAGGTAACACCTTGACGCGATCGTCTGAGGTAACACCTTGATGTGGTCGTCTGAGGTAACACCTTGACGTGGTCGTCTGAGGTAACACCTTGATGTGGTCGTCTGAGGTAACACCTTGACGTGGTCGTCTGAGGTAACACCTTGATGTGGTCGTCTGAGGAAACACCTTGACGTGGTCGTCTGAGGTAACACCTTGATGTGGTCGTCTGAGGTAACACCTTGACGCGATCGTCTGAGGTAACACCTTGATGTGGTCGTCTGAGGTAACACCTTGACGTGGTCGTCTGAGGTAACACCTTGATGTGGTCGTCTGAGGTAACACCTTGACGCGATCGTCTGAGGTAACACCGGAAGCTTTAGTTATTAGTACTGAACAATATAGTAATAATTATAACATAACTAGGCTATGTAAATAATACAAAACTAATTGTAATATATTCAAGTATTTTGACTATGTCTCCATTTTAATCTTGTAAATCAATAAAGATAAACTTTAAAACTTAATTTTATTTTTAGTCTTAATTATAAATTTAAAGCTAGCTTACATTTTTTATGTACATGTTAGCTTAGCCAGTCAAGGTATGATTAATAAAAAGTAGAACGGTTAATAAATAAAAAAACATTTAAGTAAATTAAAAAGTACATACTAGGGAACTCCCCTGCACGCTTCACCTGCCGAATGCATGAAAATCGCGCCCTGTGTAAATCGCGCCCCACCAAAAATCTGGGTAAATCGCGCCCTGTCTACCTGAACCTCTGAGTCACGGGCCTTGGCTCGTGTTGGTGTCTACCTAACCTAACCTTGAACAGCTAATAAAATAAAATAAAAACTATTAAAATTAAAAAAGCAAAAACAAAAACATGAATAAAATTGAAAGAATGACGAAGCGTTAAGCTGATTTTAAACACGCCTAAATGACAGTAACTTAGCACTTGTCATTTAGCCAGTCCAAAGCCTGGACAAAGTGTGATGGGAATCAGTTTAACACGTGTTAATATGGAATAAGCACATATGTCTTATGAATGGATAAAGTGCGAAGGGTTAATATTGTGCTAATTGACGTTGACGAGGGTTGACGTGACGACGCATGGGGCGCGATTTTCACAGGGCGCGATTTACAGAGGGCGCGATTTACAGGTTACCCACTTGCCACCCAGCCCCTCACGTAATGTTATTTTTCTTCGCATTGCACGCTTTGTTCAAATATAATCTCTCAAGTAAATGTTCACCTTTCTAATCTCTCTTAATCATTCGGTGAACGGTAACAAAGTCTCTGGCCGGTATTGGGATATTTATTATCAACAGTTTTTCATATCTCTAACAGAAAATAATTTTAAATCCTACCTACGTACGCATCTTGAGCCTGTAAAGAATATTTGTGCCAAGATTCAATTAATGTAGTTTTCGAGGAACTGTAGTGGGCGGGTGGGTCTGTACCTCTGTACTTCGGTGGGGGGAGGGGGTACTAAAGTGTGGTTATTGGTTCTAAGTATACTATAACATCACACTAATACTATATCAACTCACTTTCCACACTATATCTAGTATGCTAGTAGTCAGTTGCAGCGCCGTGATATATCATGGCTATGCAATGTGCTAGCTGTATACATATTGCATCCTGCAGGTGCAGGCATTCTTCTACTATGCAATACTTGACAACTGCATATATACTCATCTGTAGCTTCTATTTGTATGCAATACTTTATAATATTCATAGTTTTGAAACGTTATATCATTATTATATAAACCTACAATAGATAAACCATCTAATAGGAATATTTGTGGCTGTAATTTTGTTAGTCTGTGTGGCCCGCAACCACAGCTGGTTTAAACTGCATTACATTTACATGGAACTATACTAGCGCTCCACAATTGACCACAAAACAGCTGATATTTTGAATCTCAAAATTTAACATCGGATTGTAAATCTATTTGTGTATAAAATCAATGGTTATATGTTGAACATTTCTCTAGATATTTTCAAATACCTGACACAACTTTACAAGATAATGAAACCACAGTATTGAGACACAGACTAAATTGATAAACTCTGTGATTTATTTATACTCTGTGGTATTAACTCTATGACCAAACTACCTATTTTGCATGTTTACATAGCTTCATAGCTAACCACGTAGCTTGAATACTAAGGTAACTCTTAGGTTGTCAAAAGGACATACGCATGTATTTTTTTAATTAATACGAGCTTTAATGATAAGTGGATGTATTTTAAAATATTGTTATAAACAGTGAAATAAGGACTAAAGAGTCCTGATTTAAAATTAACCCTTACATTAAAGACTTGAACTTAAATCAAGTCTTATGAATAAAAAGTCAAAACCAAATAATTTTAATAATGCTTAAATACTACTTAATTTCCGTACATTATGATTTTGCTGAATTTAAATTAAAAAAATTTTTATTAATACAAATCACCAATTTCCTCACGTATTCACTCATTCGACATATCCCCCCCCCCCCCCTAAATCATCGACACCATCTGCTACAGTAAAATGATTTCAGTGACACCGTGAATCGAGCTCTACTATTACAGGATTTCCTTCCATTGTCTACAGGCTACTAGGAAATAACTTGTTCAGATTGATGTTCTCTCCATGAAGATAGATATTTTTGGGTTGACTTCTGAGTTTAACTGAAACTTGTTAGACAGATATTTAGGCTCTTTTATTGTCTGGAGCTTTGAACGCTGATGAAAAACTAATATCTTTAATAGGATATTTTTACTAAAACTGTTTCAATACCTAATCCTGTTTTGCAATAAGTTTTATTAATCTCATCCTATGCAATCCTCCATAGTAGGCTACATTTATACTGGCAGACATTTTAAACGTATTTAATACACCTTTTTTATTACAATCAGTGTCTGTCACTTGAAAGCATCGGAATTAGTACACTAAATAGTAACAATAATATTTCTTCATATTTTACGCAAGACTTAAAACTTATTAAAAATCGATAAATATGGGAGTAGTGAACAAATGACTTTATTACATCTTCCTCCTTTGTTGCAAAAATCTTCATTCAATGCTGTTTGATGTTGTGAAAGTATTTCTTTAATGGAGAGTCGCTGCATTAAAATCTACTTTCTCTGTAGGTGAAACAAATTTTGATAACGCTGATAAGTTTACTCTACCCACCCACCCACCCATACACGTACAGTGCTATCAGTACCACCGTACATGTTTAGGTGGGCGGGTGGATCTGTACCACCGTACATATGTGGACGGGTGGGTAAATAATATTAAATGAGTATATTAACAAATCACCCGTGGTAGTTAACCCATCACCACCGCATGTATATGCGTGAGTGTGTGGGTAAATTCCACAGAACGAGGATGGGTGGGTGGGTAAATTCCACAGAACGAGGATGGGTGGGTGGGTGGGTGGGTAAATTCCACAGAACGAGGATGGGTGGGTGGGTGGGTGGGTAAATTCCACAGAACGAGGATGGGTGGGTGGGTGGGTGGGTAAATTCCACAGAACGAGGATGGGTGGGTGGGTGGGTGGGTAAATTCCACAGAACGAGGATGGGTGGGTGGGTGGGTGGGTAAATTCCACAGAACGAGGATGGGTGGGTGGGTGGGTGGGTAAATTCCACAGAACGAGGATGGGTGGGTGGATATTAGGCTAATTATAATATTGGAAACTGATTGCCAATTTTTAATTGCAAAATACAAATCTTTATATCTTTTTTGGTTTATAAAATATCAATGGTGAACAAATTTTGTAAAAGAACACCTTAAACAATAAAAATACATAAAATATATAAAAGTATTAAAATTCATATTGTATGGAAGTATTTCTAGTGAAATATTTTAAATGTTAGTTATATTGCAGAAAAAGCTCCAATACAATTTGCGATTGTTTTGTTAATGCAAATAAAACAATTTTATTGTAAACATTGAGAACTTTAAAATTATTTTAATTGAAATATTTCTGCAATAAAGAACCTAAACAAGAAACAGTTATTTGATTTATAGATTATATCTTTCTCTGGAGAATCAGAGCATTCAATACCTGAATATCGACGAACCACTGGAATATTGGTGGAGAAGCAAGGAACTCTCTCAAATTAACAGAGGAGTCTCTCCAGAGATTGGAACCGGGATCAGGTTACAATAGCGGCAATTCCCGACTCCCGCGGTTTTACGCTATCTCTCCTTTTGTATGAAACGCCCGGTTCCCAAAAAATAACAAATATTTAAAATACCAGCTACATATTTATTTGGATTTTATAAAACTCCATGTATAATGCATTACTAGCTTTATTTGTATGCAATATTAAAAGTTTATGAATACTTTGATGATAAGTGACTTACTTAATATTTTGAAAGAACAAACCTATTTCATTTCGAAGAGGCTCGTGTTGGAAATAAATAGGCATTCGAACATTTTTAAAACTTAACAGTGGATTTTGTATTCGGTGATTGCGGTATTATGAATGGTTACATGTAAAGTATTTCTATTGTGTTATAGCAATGAAAGTGCATGAGACACGGGTTACGGGGAGAAGAGTCTCATATTATTTTGTATTCGGTGATTGCGGTATTATGAATGGTTACATGTAAAGTATTTCTATTGTGTTATAGCAATGAAAGTGCATGAGACACGGGTTACGGGGAGAAGAGTCTCATATTATTTTGTATTCGGTGATTGCGGTATTATGAATGGTTACATGTAAAGTATTTCTATTGTGTTATAGCAATGAAAGTGCATGAGACACGGGTTACGGGGAGAAGAGTCTCATATTATTTTGTATTCGGTGATTGCGGTATTATGAATGGTTACATGTAAAGTATTTCTATTGTGTTATAGCAATGAAAGTGCATGAGACACGGGTTACGGGGAGAAGAGTCTCATATTATTTTGTATTCGGTGATTGCGGTATTATGAATGGTTACATGTAAAGTATTTCTATTGTGTTATAGCAATGAAAGTGCATGAGACACGGGTTACGGGGAGAAGAGTCTCATATTATTTTGTATTCGGTGATTGCGGTATTATGAATGGTTACATGTAAAGTATTTCTATTGTGTTATAGCAATGAAAATGCATGAGACACGGGTTACGGGGAGAAGAGTCTCATATTATTTTGTATTCGCTGATTGCGGTATTATGATTGGTTACGTTTAAAGTATTTCTATTGTGTTATAGCAATGAAAGTGCATGAGACACGGGTTACGGGGAGAAGAGTCTCATATTATTTTGTATTCGGTGATTGCGGTATTATGAATGGTTACATGTAAAGTATTTTTATTGTGTTATAGCAATGAAAGTGCATGAGACACGGGTTACGGGGAGAAGAGTCTCATATTATTTTATATTCGGTGATTGCGGTATTATGAATGGTTACATGTAAAGTATTTCTATTGTGTTATAGCAATGAAAGTGCATGAGACACGGGTTACGGGGAGAGGTGTCTCATATTATTGAAAACACAGACGGGGTTGCATAATTGGAGTGCAAGAACTATAAAGATACGAGTATAATATATATAATGACGTATAATGACGCAAAACTAATTTCCAAAGCTTAAAATATGGAATTGGATTTTATTTACTAATTTAATAATAATTACTATTCATACGGAATGTTTATGTTAGATCGATGTTCGATAGCTCATTTATAACAGATTAAATTTTAGTAGGAAATAAAATAACTGTATACTTTAATAAATTGCTTTAATACAATTATACGCGGAGTTTATAAACATATGTTTTATATTTTCTAAAAAATACAATGTTTTCCTGTCAGTTTTTTCTTTTTACAAACTAAATTATGCATTCAACCGCAGCGGTTTTAAAATATATTCACTCGAAAATTAGCTTATTATTTCAATATCTATCCTTTGTATGCTTACGTAATTAATTTGTAAAATATATTCTCTCGTGTTATAACATTGCGTAGATATCATTTAGCATGGCATAAATTCAAAATTTTACGATGTTTTCTTGATTTAAAATAAAAAGTAAATTTTTAATTGTTTTGAAATATTTTATTAAGTGTATTAAATCATGCAAAAATATTAGGTCCTCCCGGACATTAAAGTAAATATGTACAAAGTCGACTCACTGTGTTCCTTATTCTCTTTGATGATGGTAAGTCTACACAGAAACCTATATAAATGTTTCGCCGTAAGACATTTATATTATGCAGTAATAATGGATAATATATATATGACAAACATATGTACATATATACATGCATAGGTATCTACAAACTAATAAAATATTGCATTAAAATATTCCAGTACAAGTAAACGTCACAAAACACAAATGTATTACAATACAAGTACAAAATGCACAAATATTATGGTGAGCGTGGTAAATCGATTACCATAATATTTGTGCATTTTGTACTTGTATTGTAATATATTTGTGCATTTTGTTCTTATATTGTGATAAATTTGTGTTGTGCGACGTTTACTTGTACTGTATGTATATCAACACGTATTATGCTAATTAAAAAACTATTTAAAAATAATCCAGCATTAATATTTAAATACAGCTTGCCAACTTGGCTATTATTAAGATATAAAGGATTCCAAGGTGGAAAATAATCTTTGTATAGTAAATACTCATTCTGTCTAATGTGGTTTTATAACAGCCTGAGGATTTTTAATCGCTTTTTTTTACATAATAACAGTAATTTTTGATACGGAAAAATATTATTAAAAAATTAATGTATTGCTTCTAAACTTGGCACGGTGGATAAATCATCAAGCCTTGCGACTAAACTTGGCACGGTAGATAACTCATCAAGCCTTGCGACTGAACTTGGCACGGTAGATAACTCATCAATCCTTGCGACTGAACTTGGCACGGTAGATAACTCATCAAGCCTTGCGACTGAACTTGGCACGGTAGATAACTCATCAAGCCTTGCGACTGAACTTGGCACGGTAGATAACTCATCAAGCCTTGCGACTGAACTTGGCACGGTAGATAACTCATCAAGCCTTGCGACTAAACTTTAATACTGATAAGGGAAACACTGACACTAAATCAAAAGTAAAGCTTACGAAGGAATTTCCAGAAGTATTTGAAATCAAATTTAGAGTTTGGCAAGAATATCATCTTTCCCCGAGCAATTGAAATATTGAAAGTAGTGGACAAAGTATATCTATAAATTACTTTTTTTAGTTAAAAACAGAGAACATATGTCGGTTCAAATCATCTGGCAAATTATTGAACAAAAATATGGGAAATAGGAAGGTTCTTCATTTAAAATACCTCGGAGAAATTATTAAAAAATTGTATCTTAAAAAATCAAATGTAATTCACTATCAAAAAATAGACAACTGCCTTTAGACTAAGATAAAATGTTTATAAGAAAAATAACTATGCCTACTCTCTAAGGATGCTAAGACTCTATTTAAATTTAAAACTCATGATGCCTCTATGGGGTTGAGACTGCAGTTTTGGACATAATGGTTGTCATTGCACAAATTCAATAAAGAAAGAAAATCAAAAAATATGAGTATTAGTTCTATTAAATATTGACTTTCAAAAGTACAGACTTAGAAGTAGTAAAGAAATATAAGAATACACTGGCATGAAATAAAGAAGACTAACGTTCTATTAGCACATGAGGAGAATCGAACTCTCTAGATCAACAAAACGAATTATAGAATTATAAGAACAAAGTATGAACAAAGAGAAACTAAAATTACTGGATAGGTGCAATAAAAGAAGACCTAAATGCAGCAAGTACAACACAATCTGTTATTTCAAACAGGAAATCTGAATACATTCAGGGAACATATTTATGATTGTAAATTTGGTAAGGAGGTACAAGGAAAATAACCACAACAACCTGATCTAGTGGAAAAAAGAGAGCTCATTCTAAATACAACGATTCGATTGTATGGCTTACAAACCATAATTGAGTACTTTTGTGTATCTGTTTTGTTATAAGTTGTGCTCAAATTGTTTAATTTCGTTCGTTGGTAATGACTTACAATCACAAATCCGCAGAAAGTCATGAATTATTTTGTAAAATGAAGTAGTCAAGATTTAGAATGTTGTTTTTGCTCCTCAAAAGTAACTGTTAGTTTTATGTCAACAGGTCATATCAGTATGACGTTATCGTCTGTGTATTTCAGGTCCTGCAATGGATGATTGTGAAGGTGATCTCGGGAACCTGACGGATTACATCTGTCCTTCTGCCACAGTCCTGGACTCTGACCTCTGGTGCAATGACAGTCTTGACTTCCTTGACGCCAACAACAGTCTCCGAGTACCTGAGTTCTTCTCACACCGTTATCGACTTGTTGGCACAATATTCCAGGTGAATAAATCAGTGAAAAATTAAATAGCGCTTAGCATTTATTTTACAGCTGTTCATATAGTAAAAGTTAAAAATATTTTTCAATAAAAGACATCAACCAAAATAATCTTTTGAATTTGAGTAATAATAAAATATGCCTAATAATCTTATTAAATACAGTATGATATTAGAAATTTGGCCCAAGATGTTTAAGGAAATTACTACAACTGACTTGCACGTTTGAATATAAATTTACTGTAATATTAATTTACATGACTTTAATAATATCAGCTGTTTTATTGAGGTATCTGAAACTGATATTTCTCCTTCCAAACACTTCTACCTACATCAGATGTTTGGGGGTGGCATTAAAGTATATGGATGGCATCTTAGCCAAAATGAACCTCTAGCTATACATTTCAACACTTAAATAATAACTGGTGTAGTAAAATCATTTACAACTTAGTAATACAATGCAAAGGGTCATGTCAGAATTCCCTTTGTTACTTCTGTGATGAAACTACAAAATATTCCCTTCTCTCGCTCTTCCCAATAAGTTTGGACACAATCATCTCCCATTTTGAGCACAGAGTATACATTTCAGCCTATATGATCTCTGGTTTTATATGTATAACGACGGGTAATATTAAAAATTGCAAAGTCACTTACTGTCATCTGACTACTTATTATATATTTGAAAATACGTTTCCCATTTTCTAGGCAATGGACATTGAATATTTTGCATGTTTGGATTTCAGCCTCGAGAGTAGTAACTGGATGCTTGAATTCCACCATAAACTTTTATCTCCTCCAAAAAGATAAAAGTTTTTATCAGTGATCTTTCCTGCAAAATTCTCAAAATTTGATATAAGTTTGAGTGAGAAATAACATTTTCTAAACTATGTTTAATTTATTTATCATAACAACTGAAAAATATTTTGTTAATAGATCAATATCCTGTTCTTGTCATCTAAAAAATAAAAACCAAAATATTCGTTGTCATCTTTAAATCGGTTATAATCTATATTTTACGATACACATGAAGAGAAAGGAAAGTTAAGGGAGTTCTTATTTAACCAGGGCTAAGAAAACGTCTCTGACACTTAGTCTGGAAACCAATGGCTTAAAGGTGGCTTCCGAATCACCACTCGTGACGTGACAGTGGGGTGGGTGCAAGGACGGGAACGCACAGCCGGTCACCTACACAAGGAACAGCCACGCTCGATGTTGATTGACTCCGTTATCATGCGATAACGTTGGAATCAAGGCAAATTGCAAAGTTACTTGCTTTCATCTGGCATCACCAGCTACATATTTGTAAACTTAGATAATCCTTCTGGAAAACTTGGAGTGAACTCTTTGAAGGAAGATTTCGCCAAGTTCTTAAGTCTGAATATAAGTCTGACAATGGACGAACATATAATATTTATGTGTTCAAAAACAAAATATTGTTCAATAGACATATTGAGGGTGACCCCTACTTGTAGGCCTCAGGATTAAATTTGGAAGGGATTTACGATTAACATAATTAGTGCTAGAATTAATAGAGACAAGCTTTTAGGGGGCTTAGGCTGCTGACTTTGTTTTGCAATATATAATTACCCTGGAATGTTGTCCATATTAAAAATTAAGGGAGATGGGTCAGGTTAATTGAAAACTAAAATATAAGGTACTGAGGGTAGAGACAATGTAGGGTGCAAGAACACGGAGAAGCACATACTCGATTACTGCGACATCTCTAGCTGATTGCAGACTTGTCAATATTCTTCCTGTAATCGTAAACTAGCGAGGATGAGAACTAGTGTATGTGCGGAAAACTGATATTTATGGGCTTGTTACTGTTGCAGGGCGTGGTGTTCATAGTCGGTGTCCTGGGCAACCTAATGGTCGTTGTAGTCGTCATGAGGACCCGCAGCATGCACTCCCCCACTAACTGCTACCTCGTCTCCCTAGCTGTCGCCGACCTGGTCGTCCTGGTGGCATCAGTTCCCAACGAGATCCTCAGCTACTACCTGGTTGGTAACCACTGGCTTTGGGGGGACTTGGGCTGTTCACTCTTCGTTTTCTTCCAGAATCTAGGCATCAACTCTTCTTCCCTTAGTCTCATCGCCTTCACATTCGAAAGGTGAATGACTAAAAGAACAAACTATATCAATTAAATGTATCAGTCGTATTAAAATTTGTTCTTCTTACTAACTTAAGTTGACTTTTCTTTAGGCAGGACCCCCAATTAATTTTACTAAGTTACAATTTATTGACTATTTATTATTAACCCAATAGCCAGGTTTTTAAGGGACGTTTACATACTTCACATTCAGCTTAGCATAGAATGTGAAGTATGTAGTGTCGTGGGGCACCAATTATCGAGGGGCAAATTTCTTTGGGTTCACGACCAATCTAGAAGTCCTCAGATAGTGGAGTAATTTTTTGTCATTGTTAGAACCATCCCGAACGGTGGTTGAGATCCATCCAAATCACACCTCGGGAATCACACCTCTAACAGTGGCACCTTATATAAAGACACCCCTTGGTCGACTAGTCACAGTGTCAATAACAGTCTTCAGTCTGGAGTATAAGTAGCAGTCAAGTGATAAGTGCTTAAGAGTGTTCGAACAAAATTTATTTTTGACATTCTTTTGATTAAAGTTGTTGGTCTTCTTATAAAGTAATAAATGTATGGAGGGAAACATTCAAAACAATTTCTTCACGGAGATATCGCTACTTAAAGTGGCTAATTTGGCCTGTCTAGGTATATCACTAATTTATAGTTAACAAACTATGCCATATATTTTATTAAAGTTTTTAGAGTAAAATTGGCAAAATGTACTAATCAAACTAGTAAAAATTAAAACTCAAATAGAGGAAATTTTTTTAGTGTAAACAATATTTATATTCTATAAATTACATCTTTATAAATTTTTATTTTAAATTTTTACAGTTAAATTTGGCTGAAAGAGAATGTTAGTAATAAGCCCTAACATTTATCGTAAACTACATTGCTAGAGTTTACGATAAATGAGGATATAAATACTTATGTTCAATTTGCAAGGTGGGAAATGCAGTAACTGAGGCAGAGAGAGGGGTGGAGTGAAACACGCTTTAGGTGTGTATTAGTTATACAGGCTCTTTGCTACTCCTAGCAGCAGTTGCGTGAAATCTAGAACTAAATTCTTTGAAGTGTTCAACTGGGCGCCTAATTGAACAACATTAAGAGTGGAAGATACTGAAGGAATATAACCACGTTTGTGACATTAATTAATGTAGATAATAGTGTTTTAATTTCAAGTGATAAAATAGTGTCTTTACATTTGTAAATATCTCGTATTGTGTAATATAATTTCTTAGTGAGTGGTGGATCCATAATTTTTAGTCAAGCCCCCCTTGGCTAAAAATTAAAACTAACCCACGGCTTAGTCTGCAGAGGTTGTCGGCTATATTGCTTTTAATCACATAAGAACAATGTTAAATTTGAACCGGACATACGATTACGCGTATCCAAACTAAAGAGTTATTTTTAAACGGATTTTTCCAAACAAACCGAGAATGAAATTTTCATTTGATCTAGAATGAAATTTCGTGCTGCAATTGCTTTGCAAATTCCTAATTAGTTTTATAGAACAAACATTTTAAGTATTTAGTTTGAAGTTTTATTTTAGCACATTTTTTTTAAACTAGGCGTATGTATTCACAATATCATAATCAACCCAATGCGTAATATGATAACGTTGTAATTGACACCTCATACACAACGTTTGGTCAATAAATAACGAAAAAATATAGAATCTCAAATAACATGTTCTTATGGGATTATAACCAACATTTCCGACAGTCTCTCTAAACTCAAAGTATTTGAAACCAAATTGGTCCGATAATGGATGGCTCTTCAATTCCATCATTACCCTTACTCTCAATAGTATTGCCTTGAAAATGGCCACTCTGCAGCTGTCATAAAGAAACATAAATATGTCTTACTTGAAATTTACTTGACACTTTAGTAAAACACCATTAAAACTCAATATACAAATTTTGAGTTTTTGTTTCCTCTAGACGATGTTTTAAAATTGTGTTTTTTTTATATTATCAAGGATGGTAAAATAAAAAGAAAAATAATGGTAAACAATTTTAATAGCTACTTGTAATAATAATTATGTTTTTATACATTGACATCCATGTAAAAATAATATATATTAGTAATTATTATTTACTTTTTCCAATATTACATTTATTTTACAACAATATATTTTATACAAAAATATGAACAAAACCATTTATTGCAACTTGTCCGGACTGACCAAAAGAAAAGTTTTATAGTGGTTGAAAGGTTCAGATAATTTAAAACAATAATGCATCAACTAACTATGTTTTTCTGTAAAACTAATTTGAAATTCGCAAAGCAATTCCAACGCCCAAATTTTTTTCTTTATCACAATGCAATTTATTTAGAGAAAATCCTTTTAAAATAACTGTTTGGTTTGGATACGCGTAATCGTATTTCCGGTTCGAAAATAAAATTGTTCTTATGGGATTAAAACGGACATGGCCTGACAGCCATGTTCAGACTTTTAAGTTCAGCTATATCTGGAAGTTTCGGCAAAAAAAAATACTATTCAGATCACCCAGTAGTCAAAAGTCACATTACGTAAGGGCTGGGGATCGCCCAGCCTACGGAACACAACCAAACCGCGAAATAAAGCATCTCAGGAACAACTGACGTAAAAAAGTCATGAGTGACTGGATGTGTGGCAAGTAGGCTCATCCTGCTGAATCAAAATTCCTAAAAGGCGCAATTGCGACGCCAAAAAGTCCATAATCATTGCAATATGGTGGATTGCCAATGGTAACAGATTAAAATTACGGGTCAAATTTTTAGCCCTTTGCAATACAATTGTGCGAACAGTTTAAATATTTCTCGCCAAACTGTACAAGGCCTCCTTTATTGCCGTGTTCCACTTTGTCTGCGACTAGTAATGAACAATTGACGTATTATTATGACTTACTATTTATTTCTGGGTGGCCACAGTTTAAATTTTCAAAATATTAATACGTTTAATTTCTATTATTCTTTTATTTTTTATTCCAAAAATTAAAATTGTGTAATAAACCTCTGTTTTATCCAAGGTGAACCTATAGCCTACCTAGCACCTCTGTGAATCCACCTATGGTGAGTGTAGATTAAAGTAACAAAGAGTCAGTAGCCACAGAGTGGGATCGCCATATTGCCTAAAACTCTGTTGTACCGTAACAGTCAGTAGCCACAGAGTGGGATCGCCTTATTACTTGGAACTATGTTGTACCGTAACAGTCAGCAGCAACAGAGTGGGATCGCCTTATTACTTAGAACTCTGTTGTACCGTAACAGTCAGTAGCCACAGAGTGGGATCGCCTTATTGCTTTAAAACTCTGTTGTACCGTAACAGTCAGTAGCAACAGAGTGGGATCGCCTTATTACTTAGAACTCTGTTGTACCGTAACAGTCAGTAGCCACAGAGTGGGATCGCCTTATTACTTAAGAACCTGTTGTACCGTAACAGTCAGTAGCAACAGAGTGGGATCGCCTTATTACTTAGAACTCTGTTGTACAGTAACAGTCAGTAGCCACAGAGTGGGATCGTCTTATTACTTAAGATTCCTGTTGTACCGTAACAGTCGGTAACAACAGAGTGGGATCGCCATATTACTTAGAATTATGTTGTACCGTAACAGTCAGTAGCAACAGAGTGGGATCGCCATATTACTTAGAATTATGTTGTACCGTAACAGTCAGTAGCAACAGAGTGGGATCGCCTTATTGCTTAAAACTCTGTTGTACCGTAACAGTCAGTAGCAACAGAGTGGGATCGCCTTATTACTTAGAACTCTGTTGTACAGTAACAGTCAGTAGCCACAGAGTGGGATCGTCTTATTACTTAAGATTCCTGTTGTACCGTAACAGTCGGTAACAACAGAGTGGGATCGCCATATTACTTAGAATTATGTTGTACCGTAACAGTCAGTAGCAACAGAGTGGGATCGCCATATTACTTAGAATTATGTTGTACCGTAACAGTGAGTAGCCACAGAGTGGGATCGCCTTATTACTTAGAACTCTGTTGTACCGTAACAGTCAGTAGCCACAGAGTGGGATCGCATTATTACTTAAGAACCCTGTTGTACCGTAACAGTCAGTAACCACAGAGTGGGATCGCCATATTACTTAGAATTATGTTGTACCGTAACAGTCAGTAGCAACAGAGTGGGATCGCCTTATTACTTAAGAATCCTGTTGTACCGTAAC
Source organism: Stictocephala bisonia (assembly GCA_035578905.1). Lineage (NCBI taxonomy): Eukaryota > Metazoa > Arthropoda > Insecta > Hemiptera > Membracidae > Stictocephala > Stictocephala bisonia. The sequence goes on from JAQJVL010000008.1 coordinate 5,183,575, forward strand.
AGTCGGTAACAACAGAGTGGGATCGCCTTATTACTTAAGAATCCTGTTGTACCATAACAGTCAGTAGCCACAGAGTGGGATCGCCTTATTACTTAAGAATCCTGTTGTACCATAACAGTCAGTAGCCACAGAGTGGGATCGCCTTATTACTTAAGAATCCTGTTGTACCATAACAGTCAGTAGCCACAGAGTGGGATTGCCTTATTACTTAGAACTATGTTGTACCTTAACAATAGTCTCAGAGTTTCGGCCGACACAAGCCTGATACTCAACAGCCAAACTGCGGCAACCTTCACACACGGACACTTTGATTGCTTCCGTAAGTGGAGGCCACGTCAGTGTTAAGAGAACTGAGAACAACCTACATAACGTTTACAATCTCCATGACACTTAGCCCCCTAATAGCTGTTAGTAAAAACGCCACAGTGCAAGCTTATGAAATATATACCATTGAATTTCGTATCTTCTATTTCTATACATTTGTTAAATGCATTCTATTTGCATTTTATGTTTCTACACATTTTTTACTTTCTTAGTTTTTAGCAACTATCAATATTATTTGAAAAGAAATAATGTTTTTATAAATGAAATTTATATGTTGAGATATATTAGACTATGTTTTTATATTTTAATGTATAGATTATATAAAGCCCTCGAAATTAGCTTTTAACTCCACAGTAAGTTTTTTTTCTCCACAGCTTTTAACCTTAGCTTTTAACTCCACAGCAAATTACATAATTTCATGAAACTCATCCAAAAAAATAACGAAATAAGACACATTTTTATCTTAAAACTTTGGAGGTAGAAATTCGACTTGCTATTAACGACCAAGGTTATTTTGAGCCTTTACCTTCGGTCAAGATGTGTTTTTATATCAACAAGAAGGGCTGTGGCCATCAGAGAGTTTGTGACACATTCAATTTCACCAAGCTTATTTCTCTTACAAAAGTGAAATAAAGAAAACTATTCATTCCTCCAAGTTTAGAGTATGTATATTAAATAACAATACTATCATTTTAGAACATTTTTTATACACTTCAATGTCTATGTACTTATGTATTAAAGTATATACTTAAATTATGTAAACTTGGTTGCAGACATAATTACTTCAATATTTAAATTTAGGTGATAAACTTTCAAAATGATGACTTAGCTGTAATTATTGAATTAGCTGTAATCATATGTTTGAAGTGCTGATATATTAGACTAATTTAATGGCAAAATGAAATGCAATTTTTGATCTATACAACAATTTCAATATATTGCTAATTTTTTACTCCAAAGTAATAATTTGAGATCTCAACATATAAATTTCATTTATTAATGTAGCACTACTATTAGCAAATATTTGCGGAATATCATTGTAAATGTACGTTGATAAACTCATGTAATAACTCTTTCATATTAGAACTATTTATGATCATATATGACTAATTTACATTAACAACACTCCGATTACTTTCTCTAAAGCAAAACACGACATTTATTTATAGAATATGTGAACTAATGATTATTATTATTTTGACTTTAGTGAGTTCTTGCTGTGAAAAGAGCTAATTAAAAGAAACAGATGTCATATTTTCCTTTATGGAACATTTCAAGTTAACTGACTTTGTTTGTTAATGATTAAGTGCGAGCAAAAGTTACATTGACAGAAACATATTCTGCTTTGGTACATTATCAAAAAAAGTGTTCATTTCTACATGTATTGAATATTTTAGACTTTTAAAGCAATTTGTGAAGTGTGCTTATGTATATTTATTTATTTATCAGAATATGGCGATCAGATATGACCGATTTTAGGCTGCAAATAGGTGTGATAGTATATATGAATGAATGTAGTCTTTGCTACTTACTAAATACAATATATCATTCCGAAGGAGTTCGATTAATCAGTTTCCAAAACTATTAAGTTATCTACAGATTAATGAAAATCCAAATCTGGAATCTGAACGATTTATCCGATTTTTGCCTGAGTGAATGACGAGTCATGATACACAACATATTAACCCTGGTAACTATCCAATATGGACACCCAATACTTCTCTAGTAATTGGTTGGGAAGCATTGAAGTTTGAAGAAGTTTGAGAGCAGAACCTATTCCACAACATTTAGCCTCTAATTACCTGGACTACAACACTACACCATAGAACACTACGCCATTGAGCTCAATATTGACTTCTTTTAGGGTTTTAGGTTTAAGAAGGAAACTGATAAAATCTAATAAGGGAAGGAAGCACCTTTTAAATACAATACGACGCTTTAAGCACATTATTAGGACAATTAGGTGTCATAAATACACGTGTGTTTTCAAATTATTTATAAATAATATTTATCGTAGTTAATTTTTTGACAGCCGTCATTTTTATTTTATGAAGAACATTACCATACAGTTTAGCAATCATTCAGTTATAATAATTATAAAGCATCCATTGTCATTCATTTTTCAAATCTAAGACGCCAATCTTCAAGATATGGGGGAATATGAGGATGAATGAATGTGATGAGTGTAGATGAACGACTGTAGTCACTATTACTACCTGAGTTCGATTTAGTTCAAAAAGGACTATTTATTAATAGCCCAATAGCCATGGCAACTATGGGATCTACAGCTTTTCGTGGAATCCAAACCACGTAGTGTTGGCCTGATTTTCAGCTAACTGCCAAGTCTGACACTCAGTTCTCTTCCTTACACAACATGGATGTGATGAGTGTAGATGAACGAGTGTAGTCATTGTTACTATCTTAGTTCGACTTAGTTCAGAAATGACTATTTATTAATAGCCCAATAGCCATGGCAACTGTGGGATCTACAGCTTTACGTGGAATCCAACCATGACTACCATCCAACATGGACACCCAAAACTTCTCTAGTAGTGTCCACGTCAATGGCAACCATTGAGCGGACGCCACGTCGGTATTAAGAGGACCGAGCATGGAACCTATCGCCTAAATATCCCAAACACTACAATCAAGTAAACCCTAAGAAAGTAAAAAATCAAAAACGTAAAATTAGTTACATGAAAAAGTTAGAATACGAGTAAATTGTTATTCTTTGATCGAGAAAAACTGGAAATGATAGATAATGAGCTAAATTAAACTTTTGTATAAAATATTGTTTCATAAGTAAACGGTTCATTGACAATTCTTGTACAAAGTTAATATAATCCTAACTCAGCTCCTTCAATGACAGCCTGCTCTCCGTTATACTGCGGTTTAATCGTTGTCTTTTAGTAGAATAATTTTTGTACAAATTACCATGAATAAACTTGTTATTGTAAAAAGCCACATTAATTTTGATAAAACAATTAGCTGAAGTTATGTAATAAAATAGTTGCTCTGGTTTATTTGCTAAAAATTCTAATTTTCTACAGAACAATCAATTTTATTGCTTCGTTTGAGAGAAACTTAATACATTATTTTGGTTGTATTGAAATATATGTCTTTTTTTTTTGTTTTATCTTTATTATTTATTTATATATAAATAGGTCATAATAATTGTACTCCTACTATTGTAATCTGATCAGATATGACAAGTTATATTTTGTTGTCATGACTAACCAATTTATTTAATTAAATTTATTATAATATAGCGTTTAATAACATTGATTATATATATAATATAATCAAGGTCAATGCCTAGACAACACTGAGAGATGTACATTATTGTTCCATTTTTATTCATAATGAATATTTAATCACCTGTGTAAACTCATGAACACAAACTAATAACTCATTATTATTGCATACAGTGTAATGGTAAATTATATCATGGTATATACTCGTAGAATAAATCTACCATAATGGGATCACACATCCTCATTATGATACTTATCGTATGTCGTTTAGTTACCGTGGATTATACTGAATTAAAAGAATTGGATTGATTTATATATAAATAATTGTACATATAAATCGATCTTTTTTATAATTCTTTTATCATTTCTATAATTTTATAATTTAAGCATTTATTCTTGAACACTTTCCTCTACTTGTGTATAATGTTTGCAAATATTTAATATGCTACTGTATATTATTATTTTGCTCAAACCTAGCAAGCATAACCATTTTGAAATATTATAATTAATAAATATAAAACAATAAATATTTCATAAATACGTTACAGTTAATACATAATACTGTCCTCATACCTTGTCTTAGCAATCTACATAATTTATTGGTCAGAAGTAAATTAAAACAAGTTTTAAAATCACTTTAAGGATTTTTCTGATGACGTAACTTCAGAATTCTTTTACTAAAGACATTTACATAAGTGTAATTAGATAAAGGATTTTATCATAGGATCTTGTAATTCTAACCTTATAATTAGAAAATTCTACAATGGCAAGTTTCTTTAAGGACACATGTCAAAATTGGAAACCAGGTGGAAAAAATGATCAAACGAACCCAATTTTTAACCGAACTGAAAATAAACCACTGAATTCACGAAAATTTTTATATTAAAACATCTAATTTAACAACATATCTACAACATACACTCTTTAAGTTTTCCCTGACAACAAAAAAATAAATAAATAAAAATTTTCCCTTATCCTGACTTTTTCTGTTAACTGTATATTACAGTAAAATAATTACTGAATTTTTATATCGTTATGATCGTCATAAAACGCAGATAAATTTTTTGACAATACAGTTTAAAATTAAATTATTATGATTTTACTAAAATAATTATAATATAATATTTTAATAAAATATTAAAGACGTGAAAATGATCACACAACATTAAATTAACCGTTGTGACATTCCTGAGAATTGTTCTCAATGCCAGTGACGTAACATACCTGTCCCTTACCTTGTCTGCAGAAAGCACAGCACCACTGCCCCCCTCCGCTTGCTAACCCTGCTCAGACCCCCTCCCCCAATTGGACACCCTCAAAATTGAGTACTTCGTACGTTCCTCTTAATTTAGCAAATCAACAAGAATTTTTTTTTTTTTTTTAGAAAGGTCATATAAAACTCGTAGTTTTATGAAGAGCTGTGTCCGATTGGGGCATGATTAACGAAATTAAATGTAAAATATGATTTTTGTAAAATAAAATAAACCGATCTCATTGTTAACCTTGACCTAGAGACTATTAATCTGTGTGGATAACTTACTCAGATAGAATGGGGAGGGGGCATTAAATAGAAGGTGAACATAACTGATAAAAACTACAGTCAAGGCCAGGATTCCGACCTACGCTTTAAACCTGCCAGGAATTGAACCAGCTCAAAGTTCTGATGTCTTAGGCCCCTAAGCCACCGGCTCTCTCTCAACGCAAGTTTAGGGTAGGTTCAGTAGAAAGGCGTTTAAGATGTGTATCTGTATTTAGGGTGTACCGACAATGTGACTTACATGAATCACTTGTTTGTTTCTTCGCTGAAACTTTCTTTATTGTTCTCCAGGTACATAGCCATTTGCCATCCCATGAGAGCCCACACGGTCTGCACACAGAGGCGGGCCAAGAGGATCATCTGCTGTGTCTGGGTGACGGCCGTGATCTACTGCTCCCCCTGGCTTGTCCTCACCACCACCAAGCCCCTACACTACCAGGGGTTCCCTGACGCTCGAGCTTGTGACTTCAAGCGGCCCAGAGATCAGTACCTGCCTTACTACTTCACAGACCTGGTCGTGTTCTACCTGGTACCTCTTGTAGTGTCGTGCGTGCTGTACGGCCTCATCGCCCGCACTCTGCTCAGCCGGAAGGGCGTTCGAGCCGTCCCTTGCAAAAAGATTACGGCCACTGTAACAGTAGAGGGATTGACTTCTTCAAGAACCCAAGTAATTACTGTGTATTTTCTTATATATTGCATTTAATATGTTATTTTAATGAATGCATCAGGCATATATTATATAAACTAGCCGACAGCCCTTGCATCGCTACGGGGTGGTTATTATTTTTTTGATTGCGTCCCTCGGCTTTTATTGATTACGGGATGGAGCTAAAGGACGTAACTGCAAAAAGGAAACAAGTCTAAAAAAATTAAATTTGACGTTAATGCAAAAACAGGTTCTTTATAGGTAAATACATCATTTACTGCTGGAAAGAAACATCTCTGATAAGCCTATTTGGACTAAAATACCCTCCAATATGTTTGTTTACTGCATAAAGGGAACACCTCCAGCACTTGTTCTCTTCATGCAGTAAATGCTAATAGATTGCATTGCATAATAGATCTCCAGACCGATTGCGTTTCTTCTCACAACTCAACCAATGGCAATAAACACCCTACCACAGTTTCATCAGGTAGAATTAAACAAATTTAATTCTATTGTATCAAATATTATAATAATATTTTATTGTATGGTTGTTTTTACCTAATTTTGAGGTTAAGATTTGAGTTAGATTTAATGTATAAAGCTTTTATGGAAAAAGAAAAAACCTTTTTAGATGGAATTATAGAAAATGAAAGACGTATTTCTTATACAAGTTTTTCTGTCAGGACTTTCACGAGAACTATGGATATGGGTTTTGCCGACCAGTAAAAAATGCTTCTGTAAAAAGTAAAGAGCTTGTGAACAAAATAAAAAGCCAATCTTTTAATGACTGGCCAGACAAGGCTGATGTAGAATTAATTGTACACAGACACTGTTCAAAAAAGTTTTATTCCTATATCGAAGAGATAACAGAATAAATTAAAAATGAAGGCAAGGACAAAATAACAGCAGCTATTTGTATGGATTATAAGGTATTTGAATATGTCACTTCCTACCATACCTGTGCAAGATCTGTAGTATCTAAGACAACGACAGTAACGACTTTGGTACTCATGATTTTTACTAATAAAATGACCTGTTTTGTTTATCATGAAGCAGCAGCTGGCAAAGGATCTAATTAATTTTGTTCTTGATTAAAATTTATATTGACAACAAAGTCATTCCGAGTGTAAAGTCCCTTTAAGCCTTTGGAGACAACTGCGCTGGCTAGAATAAAAAAATTCAATGGTAGGATATTGCATGGCCCTATGTTAAACAAAAAGATTTAACAATATTTTTCTGAACTTTCCTGCCAGAGATTCATTTATTCCAGCTGACCGAGATTTTGGTATAATAAGAACATAGTTAAAACGAGAATATAGATAGTATATCCTCCCAGAAGTGGTTGAGCTAATTAAAAGCAGCAGTAATATAAAAAAATTTGAAGTCATACATGTAAAATCTGAAATTGTTCCCAATTTTAAAGGATGGTTGCCTTATTAAAAAAAAGCCAACACATCTCAGTAACGATTTATTCGGTAAAAAGTGTTATAACAGAGAAAAAAGGAGCTTTTTCGTCTTAAAATACCACCAGTTGGGCTTCACTTTGGAAAATCCTATTGAAGTTACCTGTAATAGACGGAATTGTAGAAGGTAAATTAAAGCTTAGAAAAACTGACATGGCTCTTCCTGAAAAGAAAGAATACAGTTCAAATATACACATTAATGAAGTCAAGATGTTGGATATAAACAAAAGCATGACTCGTCCCGGAAAACTTGATTCCTGGAATGAAATCGTTACTTGGCCAACCACAACACCTTGAAATGCTGATACTGATTATTAAAGTTTAGACTTACCTTTATTACAATTTTGTGAACTTATTGTGAGCCATAAAATGTAAAAAAAAATATTATTTTAGTACTTTGAGTGCTTTTTTACTGTCTGATTATTTTTTACTGCAAAAAAGGGATTTTCTCTAAAACATTAAAGGCCACCCACATAACCACTACATTATTAAGAAAAAATATAAAATGAAAATCTGGCGTAATGAGAGGCATTATGGACTTTAATTGGAATTTTTCAGTATTTGCCTTTGTGAATCAGTTTTTTTGTCTCCTGAAAATGTTGGTTTTGTGGATATTTTCCCTCTTTGCGGTTATGTGTGAGTGGTGGATGATTGTGGATATGTTCCCTCTTTGCGGTTAGTAATTTCTGTTATTGCGGAACCTGTAGACTGGTTGGGCGGGTGCGTTCGCTAGTCGTGGTTTACTATAACACAGTCTCTTTGCTACTCATAGCGACAGTTGAGTGAAATTTATAACGACTATAACTAAATTCCTCGGAGTGCTCAACTGGGCGTCTGGATGAACACCCTTGACAAATTGAGTTAAAAAAGAATAACTTGTAGTAAAGATTAGGATCAAATTAGTTTTATAACCTGATTCAATTTTTATTCTTTTTTACTTTTTAAAATTACTACACCCATATACCACCGTACGTATATGGGTGTGTGGGTCAATACTACCGTATACTCATGTGTGGGTGGGTGGGTTGGTGAGCTCTATCATTATGACGCATATCACACATTTACGAATGAGTTTAATAAATGACTTTATTGATTGACCTTATTTACATATCATTACAGAAAAGTAAAATGGAAGTCAAAACGTTCCACACGATATGTAACTAACACACATTTTTGGAGAGGACAAATTTTTAATTTCTTTCATGACACTACTTTAGATCGATTTTTGTTGTCAAGTTTTTCTTTATTTTGAACTCAATATACTTATGCTAGAAGTAAGATTTATTCTAATCGTCTTCATTTCGTAATACCGTACGTAAATAGTATTCATGTCCAGAAGGAATAGAACGGCGCTTGCTATGCAATTTAGGTACAGTTGAGTAATGCAGAGTTTGCCTATACACTAGCTAATGAAGGCGTTACAATGTTACTATTATTGCGGGGGTGGTATGTGTGAGTGATGGATAATTGTGGATGTGTTCCCTTTCTGCGGTTAGTAATGTCTATTATTGCGGAAGCTGTAGACTGGTTGGGCGGGTGCGTTCACTAGTCGTGGTTTACGAGTGCTATGTGTAAGTGATGGATGATTGTGGATATGTTCCCTTTCTGCGGTTAGTAATATCTATTATTACGGAAGCTGTAGACTGGTTGGGCGGGTGCGTTCGCTATTCGTGGTTTACGGGTGGTATGTGTGAGTGATGGATGATTGTGGATATGTTCCCTTTCTGCGGTTAGTAATGTCTATTATTGCGGAACCTGTAAACGGGTAGGTTGGGTGCGTTCACTATTCGTGGTTTACGGGTGGTATGTGTGAGTGATGGACGATTGTGGATATGTTCCCTTTCTGCGGTTAGTAATGTCTTTTATTGCGGAACCTGTAGACTGGTCGGCCTGAGTTACCTTTTCTTTGATGATGGACCTTTGTAAAATTTATATGACAAAGTATAACACGATTTGTAAAACGTTGCTGATACAGTGTTCTCGCTTGAGTACTACAACAATGAGTCATGCCACACATCAAATGTTTGTTTGCCATTTCTGAGTTGGTAAAGATGTACATTACACTATCTGCCATTAGCTGTTAATAAAAGGAAACTATGAAAATAATAAAAAAGAATTATGTCATAAGAAAATAAATTACAAACATTTACTAATTGAAACTAACAATACAATAAAAAATGTACATAAAACATACAAAAAAGTGTACATGACAGTGTTATTTTTGTTACTAATGAATAATGCCAACAGTTGAGATCAAACCTAATATTAATAGCATAAATAAACAGGTGTTCATGTTAAATAGCAGATTGACATGAAATCAGCTGTTCAAAGTACAGTACATTGAAAACCGCACTAGCCTTTGGTTAATGCTATGAAACATTGTTTTACGTTTTGCAGCATAACTCAGCTGTTTTTTATCCGTTTTTTTTTTTTTTTTTTTTTTTTTTTTTTTTTTTTTTTAACAAACACTGAATATTATAGTAAGATTTACTAAAAAACATTATTCTTGCATTTTGTTTGTAAAATTAGTTATTTTTTAATATTTCAGTTAGAAAAAAATGTACATTTTGAAACGGGTAAAGATTTACTTTTTATATTTTTTACAAAATAGAACTACTATAGGGTAGTACAATCATGATGTTTCAGAATTTTTCCTTCAGTGAATGCAAAGTTATGAATTTTTATGTAAAAAACGCATAAATACAGATAGACGGAAAACTAAAGATTTTAGGACATACCTTCATACAGGGTGTCCCATAAGTAAAGTGCCAAACTCTGGGAAAAGGTTTTATGGGTCAAAATAAAGAGAAAGAGAAGAACAATTTTTTTTCCAAAAACGCTTTGTTTACCAGATATCCGCCATTTTGAATTTTTTACAAAATAATTTTTATGTTTAAATTTTTCCAACCGATCTTTATAAAACTCGTCAAGTACGTTAAAATAACAGAGACCTACTGTAGAAAAAAATTCAACTTTGTCCAATTTAAAATTTCAAAATGGCGGCCATTTTAAACTTTTAAACCAAAATGGCGGAAAAACGGTAAAGAATACAAAAATTCACTATGAACAATTATTTTTAGACAATTTTATTTCTAATCTGTCAACACCAAAAACATGACAATCGGACAAAAAATAACCGAGATACATTGAAATGTGTGTTAAGAGGTAGCAACAAATCCATTTGTTGTAAATAGCCCCAATCAGCTGATCAGCTGATTAAAATAAACTGATGAAAAAACATGTGGTTGTTGAGTTGTATTGTTGCATTGTTGTTATCATTGTTTTGTTTACTTCAAACGTCATTAATGTGATCAGGTTAGGTTGAAATTCTGTTTGTTCAAATGCCGAACCATAGTTATTCTAATCTTGAGCTAACTGATATTCATTTTATTTATGGCTTAGCTAATGGGAATTCACGTGAGGCATGCCGCCTTTACGCAGAAAGGTTTCCCAACCGACGAATTCCATGTAGGAAAGTGTTTGTAAATGTGCACAGGAATTTGAGGGAACGAGGAACACTAAAATTTACTGAGAAGACTGGACGGGCTGTTTCTGTACAGACATTAAATAATCAAGAAATGGTTTTGACGGCCGTGGAAGAAGACCCATATACATACATACATACATATCCCACGTCGTCCTGACTGACCACTTGGCATAGGACCAGTCATTCTTTATTCTTTCCTCGTTTCATATTAGGCACATCTTCGTCTTCATGGCAGAGATAATCAGGAAGGGGTAGGGTTGGTTGTAACCAATGCAGGAATGAGAGTCAGGTCAGGCAAGGTGGAATCTGATAGAAACACTACAAGATATTTTTTAAGCTCATATTTAAACTTTTTATATTATTAATCTGGGCTATGTTGGGAGGAAGTTGTTTAAGTAGCTTGAGACCCATGTAATCCGGCTTTCTTTCAAAGAGCTTAAGATTATGATGTACAGAAGGATTAAAATTATGATTTCTGGTATTGTAAGAATGCTGATGAGCAGCGATTTGTTTGTGTTCTTTTACATAGACTATTGTTTCAAACATATAAATGCTAGGTACAGTTAAAATTTGCAGTTCTCTGAAATGCTCAAAACATGAGTCACCAGGTCTAAGTTTCAACATACATCTAATTGCTCTTTTTTGAAGGACAAAAATCCTATTTAAATTACTAATACTAGAGGAACCCCAAAGGATGATTGAGTACCTAACCAGACTCTCAATCAAGCCAAAGTACACCAGTTTAGACAGTGATATGTTATTTAATGAGGATATATTTTTCAGAACAAAAATGTATGTAGCCAGCTGTTTAGCAAGTTTATCGATATGTTCATTCCACCTGAGACCACCGTCCAATCTCACCCCCAAATTAATCGACATACTGGGTTTCTTCAATGATCGTTTCGTCAAGTACTACGGACGGAAGGATGGTTCCTGTTTTGACAAGACGGTTTCTTTTCTGATCAGTCATGAAATGTATGTATTGTGTTTTTTTGGGATTTATATGAAGACTAGGGGACACCCCTGCATGCTTCGCATGCCAACCCCGATGCTCGCTGCAATTGATACACCTCGGTCTTCGGCATCGGCATGTAACTATTCAATACAAAAAAATTGGGTGTGCGTCGGACCACACGGTGGAAGTTATACTTCTTTGGCCATTCTCATACACCCACTCACGCACACAAACAGACAGGATATATAAATGAAATATAAGACATTTTTCAATATTATTCAATATATTTATCTTCAATATATTATACGTGACTTCATTATTATATTATACACCTATATTATCATTATCAGTAATTTCTTCGATTAACAATCGATTAATCGATAGTTCTTAAAAATTTGTTCTTACTTTTCAGCGTGACGCGGTTTCTCGACCAACATCCCATCCCATCCCAAAGTGTCTAACGGGCGCAAAGAAGTATAACTTCAAAAATAGGAGATTAACTATATAACATAAAATCACAATATTAAATTAGTTACAGTATCTCACTCACACTAATTGCTTTGCCACCTATTTAGCCTATTTCAAGAGTATTCATTTCATTTATTTTTGTTTAACAGCTGAAGATTAAACTCATAGTAAAATATTAAATTGTATAATGTCAAACATTCAAAATAGACATGTTTATTTATTTACAAAACAGCTGTTATTAATTTACTAAAATCAACCCAATGTTATCCTTATGGACCAATCTTTTAAGGGTGCTTTATACCCCTTAGGAGTACTTTATCAAGATGAAAATACTTTAGTTGTCCTATTTAAGTTCTAAAGAAACAGTGTACAAAATGTCAGCTCTCTACCTACATGGGAAGTTGGAGAATTAGTGATGAGCGAGTCAATCAGTGAGGGCTTTGCCTTTTATATATAAAGATGATGATGCCCCCTCTACACCAAAGCTCTGAAGTAAATTACCATCATTGTACACTCTCAATATGCATTGAAAGAGCTCAGATGCGGCAATCAACTCACATGCTGATCCGTAAGTTGATGGTTTCAACATCTCACGATGGTAGTGTTCAGGGGTGATGTAATTATCCCCTTTAACATCATGAGTTAAAATTTGGAATCTTGCCCAATTAGTTAAAACATAGTTAACAATTTTCTCTCTTACTTGATCGCTGTACAAAGTATTTCCGTAAACTAAATAGCATATAGAATGAAAGAGGCACGAACCATCTTGAGGCATGTGAATAACTCTAAACTGTGAGACTAATAGTGTCAACTTGGTATCCATGTCAAAAAATCAAATAAAAAACTATTAGAATACAACTATTAAAATAAAACTATTAGGATGTATTTGTTTAAAGTTCAGAACAGTTTCTTGCAAACACTAAATTACCACCTGTTTCTTGTTTATTTTGAATAAGAACAACATAGTTTGTTGTATTTCCATTTTAGTTTTGCTGTGTTTGGTTTACACATGTTTTATTTATTCAAATGAATCATGGCAATGATTGCACCCAAGTACCAGGTGAACCAAGCTTTTGCTCAGTAAATAATTATTGTAATTTACAGTATTTATATTTTCTTTAGTCAATGTTTACCTCTATCCCTGACATTTGTTCAAACACAGCTGCCAAGAGGACACCCCTACACGCTTCGCATGCCAACCCCGATGCTCGTTGCAATTGATACACCTCCGCCTTCGGCCACGGCATGTAACTATTCAATACAAAAAATAGGAGATTAACTATATAACATAAAATCACAATATTAAATTTAGTTACAGTATCTCACTCACACTAATTCCTTTGCCACTTATTTAGCCTATTTCAAGAGTGTTCATTTCATTTATTTTTGTTTAACAGCTGAAGATTAAACTCATAGTAAAATATTAAATAGTATAATGTCAAACATTCAAAATAGACATGTTTATTTATTTACAAAACAGCTGTTATTAATTTACTAAAATCAACCCAATGTTATCCTTATGGACCAATCTTTTAAGGGTGCTTTATACCCCTTAGAAGTACTTTATCAAGATGAAAATATTAGTTGTCCTATTTAAGTTCTAAAGAAACAGTGTACAAAATTTCAGCTCTCTACCTACATGGGAAGTTGGAGAATTAGTGATGAGTGAGTGAGTGAGGGCTTTGCCTTTTATATATATAGACTAGGGGACACCCCTGCATGCTTCGCATGCCAACCCCGATGCTCGCTGCAATCGATACACCTCGGCCTTCGGCCTCGGCATGTAACTATTCAATGCAAAAAATAGGAGATTAACTATATAACGTAAAATCACAATATTAAATTTAGTTACAGTATCTCACTCACACTAATTGCTTTGCCCCCTATTTAGCCCATTTCAACCATGTTCATTACATTTATTTTTATTTAACAGCTGAAGATTAAACTCATAGTAAAATATTAAAAATGCATCAATAGTATTTGAGTAACTGAGTATAATGTCAAACATTCAAAAGAGACATGTTTATTTATTTACAAACCAGCTGTTATTAATTTACTAAAATCAACTCAATGTTATCCTTATGGAGATATCTTTTAAGGGTGGTTTCTACCCCTTAGGAGTACTTTATCAAGATGAAAATACTTTAGTTGTCCTATTTAAGGTCTAAAGAAACAGTGTACAAAATTTCAGCTCTCTACCTACATGGGAAGTTGGAGAATTAGTGATGAGTGAGTGAGTCAGTGAGGGCTTTGCCTTTTATATATATAGATTGCACCCAAGTACCAGGTGAACCAAGCTTTTGCTCAGTAAATAATTATTGTAATTTACAGTATTTATATTTTCTTTAGTCAATGTTTACCTCTATCCCTGACATTTGTTCAAACACAGCTGCCAAGAGGACACCCCTACACGCTTCGCATGCCAACCCCGATGCTCGTTGCAATTGATACACCTCGGCCTTCGGCCTCGGCATGTAACTATTCAATACAAAAAATAGGAGATTAACTATATAACATAAAATCACAATATTAAATTTAGTTACAGTATCTCACTCACACTAATTGCTTTGCCACCTATTTAGCCTATTTCAAGAGTGTTCATTTCATTTATTTTTGTTTAACAGCTGAAGATTAAACTCATAGTAAAATATTAAATAGTATAATGTCAAACATTCAAAATAGACATGTTTATTTATTTACAAAACAGCTGTTATTAATTTACTAAAATCAACCCAATGTTATCCTTATGGACCAATCTTTTAAGGGTGCTTTATACCCCTTAGGAGTACTTTATCAAGATGAAAATACTTTAGTTGTCCTATTTAAGTTCTAAAGAAACAGTGTACAAAATTTCAGCTCTCTACCTACATGGGAAGTTGGAGAATTAGTGATGAGTGAGTGAGTGAGGGCTTTGCCTTTTATATATATATAGATTAATGCCTGAAAAATACTGTGAAAGGATATTCACATTGAAGAAAGTTTCCTGTTCTAGAATATTAAGATTTCTGTGGGAATTTAAGATTGAGGTATCATCTGCAAAAATTGAAAAAAGGTTACCAGGTAAGAAGTTTGAAATGTCATTAATATAAAGGAGAAACAAGATTGGCCCTAATATTGACCCTTGTGGAACGCCAAATGAAGCTACCTTCGGATTTGAGTAAGAAGTTTTCTTGATGCCGTTTTTATCAATGAAGTCTATTTTGGTTTTGTGAAGTCTATTAGAAAGATATGAGCTAATCCAGCTAAGTGCTGTCCCTTTGATACCTATGGCTGCTAACTTTTTTAGAAGAATCTGATGAGAGACGCAATCGAACGCCCTGGACAGGTCGATGAAACAGCCCATGGCCGTCTCGCCACCATCAAGGGCGTCGATGCATGAATTAATGAATTTGACCAATGCCAGTTTGGTGGACTTATGCTTCTGGTAACCAAATTGATTTTTAAAAAGGATTGAGTGAACGCCCAGATAATCGACCAGTGAGTCACATACGACTTTCTCCAAGATCTTTGATATTGATGGGAGGAGTGAGATAGGATGGTAGTACTCAGGCAAACAGGGATCTTCCTTTTTAAAAATTGGCTTGATCAGAGCCTCTTTAGCCGCTTCTGGAAATTCACCCTTTTCTATTGAACTGTTTATCAGAAAAAGTAAAGGATCTATTAACTCTGGATAACACTTTTTAACTATTTCCATTGAGATACCGTCATAGCCGGTAGACTTTTTATTTGGTAATGAAGTTATTACTTTAACAAGTGCTTTTCTATCAATGGGTGGAAATCTATTAAGTTCAAAAGTTGTTTGACTCACACTATTACAAGAGAAACTACTACTATCAACAAAAAGGTTACAATGTGGAAGATTGGAGAAAAAATCATTAAAAATATTACTTATGGCATCAGGATTACTTACAACTACATTATCTACTTTAAGAGTGATGTTTTGTTCTAATCTAGGTGTTTTCTTTCTTAATGAGTTTAAATACTGCCATGAGACTTTATTCGGGTTATTTGAGGTGCTTATCTCATACTTAATAAAACTAGATTTAGCAGCTGTAATAGCCTCTCTGTACTTTCTTTTCATTTGGTTGTAATGTTGTTTAACAGTGTTATCCCTTGTTGCTGTCCAAAGAGAATAAATGTCCAATAACTCTGTTTTCATTGACCGTATTTCATCTGTTATCCACTTGATATTTTTGGATTGTGCTTTTTTAACTTTTCGCAGAGGACAGGCTATATCTAACTGATAAGAAAATATTTCCACCAATTTCTCATATTGGCAATTAACTAACGGAGCATCATAAACCTCCCTCCAATCCTCTCTGCCTAACCTAAAACTAAGTTCCTTAATATTATTATCAGAATAATTTCTACTTAGTACATAATTAACATTTTTATCTTGTAAGTCAAAAACCGGAACCTCGAAGATCAATGCCAAGTGGTCAGAGATAGAGGGTTCTGTTGCTGATATCTTACCATTTACATTTGAGATAAAAAGATCCAAACAAGTATCTGAATGTTCGCCTAACCTTGTCGGAAAGTCTACAAGCATATTCAAGCCGTAACAAGCTAAGATGTCCCAAAAGTTTTTTAATTCATTCTCATGTTGGACTGGATCCATATTAAAGTCCCCAGCAATCACCAATTGCCGGTTATCTCTAGCTCTTGAAAAAAGGTAATTATCTAAAGCTTGAAAGAACAAACCAAAACTATTGCTATCATTTGTAGGGGGCCTATAGATGACTGCACAGAGAAAGCAAGTATCATCAACAACCAATCTAACCTCTGAAATTTCACAAATTGAAGATACAGAAAAATTACTTGAATCAGGAATACTATTAAAAAGTTCAAGACCCTGCCTAGTATAGATGGCCGAGCCACCTCCAAGCCTGTCATCTCGACAGAAGGAGCTGTGCAACATATAGTTTTCAAGAGAGATATTTTCCAAATTTGAAAGATTTTTTTGCCCATGCTCCGTAACCAAGAATACATGAGGTTGTTCCTCTTCTAAGAAAACTTCAATCGAATCTTTTTTTGAGCAAAGGCCACGCTGAACATTCAGATGTAAAAATTTTAAAAAGCGAGAGGATTTTAAAGATAAAGTTTGAGGTTTCGGCTTACAGTAAAGTGTCGGTGTAGCATTAGGCCTAAGTCTAATATTATATGTTACGCTAAAAAATTGTCTTTTATCTTCTTTAGAGAATTGGCTACTAAGGAGCAAAGGACATTCTTGCCCTTCTTGTTTAAGTGGAGTCCATGTTTAGTGTAATGTTGACGATACAGAGAAAAATTAACAGGAACATACAACCAATTCAACCTATCACAAAGTTCCCTAAGCCTAGAGTTCTGGTACCTTATTGATTCATTTTGCCTGACATCGTCGTATCTGTAAGGTGTCTCGACAATCACCGCAAAGTTCCTCTCACCGGAGTCACCACCACCCACCCCCAAAGGCTGCACTCAGGTCCTGGACCACACGGTCCACTGACTCCCTCGCAGTATCATTTACACCGCCCAAGACGACATTTAACCTTCCTCCTTCCATATCGCTCTTGTTTCTTTCAGCGTCCAACTTCTTGGAGTAATAACCCATGGGTGCACCCGGAAAAATTTCAGATGTGACCCTAACCTTAACTTTAGCTAGCCTATCCTCTATTTCCTCTCTTAGTCTACGTCCCTGACTATCAGCCATAACGTTCACAGATGAGAAGTTGAGACTACCATTAAAACTATTAACATGAGTTGGATTTCTATTTTGCTCAAGAGCATTCCCAGATGCAGCCTCACTAACAGCACCAATTGGGCAGTGTGATGATGCGTCAGGCCCCGACACCACAACAGGAGCAGTAATAGGCCTATCACCTAAATTAATTTTATTAAGTTTGAGCTCATTTAACTGATTATGAAGATCATTATTTTTTTGCTTCAATTCTATGTTTTCCTCAAAGAAAAGCCTATTTAGGTCCCTAACCTCTTTCAGTTCTTGGTTAAGTTTACTAAGTTTAGCAGGTAGGTCTTGGGTAACCATACTTTTACACAAATCAATGCAAGAAATACAAATCCATGAGTCCTTTTTTCCTAACAATTTGAAAGTTGTTTTTTTCAATCCTGAACACTGCTTCCAGGAATGGTACCACAGGCCGCAAGCATCACACTGAATTGAATCTGCTTCTGTATCATCTATTGCCAGATTGCACCGGTTACATGCCACAATCAAATCATTCATCATTCTAATTTAAAATTTTTCTAACCTACAATAATCAGACACAGCCCAGTGATTTTTATTTTTTTATTTTTATTTTTATTTAAGTTTTGCTATTTTTTTGGTTTTTTTGTGTTTTATTTAGTCTTACAAGTTAGCAGCATTTTACTTATGCCCTAGAAAATTGTTTGCCCTGACATGTTGGATTTAATGTATTAAGACTCCTTACCTCGCAAAGTTGACTTTCCCAGTGTATAAAGTGTTTCCCAAGTACTAGTGTTAGAAGAATATCGCTTGAACATGGTATTACGAAAAGTTCAGTGTGGCGGATTCTACATAATCAGCAGTTGTATCCTTACCATATCCAAAGGGTGCAATGCCTAACTGATAGGGACTTTCCACCCCATATTAACATATGTCAATGGTTCTTGCAACAGATCGCATTACATCCTCTGTTTCTCTCCAACATTTTATTTACCGATGAGGCTGGGTTCTCTAGAGAAGGTATTTTTAATTATCATAATAATCACTCCTGGGCCGATGAAAACCCTCATGAAATATCACAAAGAAGGCATCAAGTGCGCTTTTCTCTCAATGTTTAGATGTTGGGGACAATCTCATAGGGCCATTGTTTTTACCCAACCGACTTAATGGTGTGTCTTATTTAAATTTTTTAACACAAGATCTTCCCAAACTGCTAGAAAACTTACCCCTTTATTTGAGAAACAATATGTGGTTTATGCAAGACGGTGCACCACCACACTTTTCATTGGATGTAAGGCGACATTTAAATCAAGTGTTTGGAAGCAAATGGATAGGGCGGGGGGCCCATCCCATGACCTGCCAGGTCTCCTGACATTAATCCCCTGGATTTTTTTGCATGGGGCTTTTTAAAATCTTTTGTGTACCATACCCCTGTTGACAATATTGAGGATTTAAGGGAACGAATTGTAGCAGGTTGCGAGGTGATAAGACAAAAGCCTGGGGTATTTGAAAGAATGAGGGTGTCTATGACAAAGAGGTTGAATTGTGTCATAAAAATGAATGGAGAACACATGGAACATTTGTTGTAATTGATAACTTTTAAAAAGCTATCTTGTGTTAAGATTTTATTTTGTGTTTAATTAGTTTTCTCATTTTTTAATACCATGATGTGTTGTCACTCAATAAATGGTTTCAATGTATCTCAGTTATTTTTTGTCCGATTGTCATGTTTTTGGTGTTGACAGATTAGAAATAAAATTGTCTAAAAACAATTGTTCATAGTGAATTTTTGTATTCTTTACCGTTTTTCCGCCATTTTGTTTTAAAAGCTTAAAATGGCCGCCATTTTGAAATTTTAAATTGGACAAAGTTGAATTTTTTTTCTACAGTAGGTCTCTGTTATTTTAACATACTTACCGAGTTTTATAAAGATCGGTTGGAAAAATTTAAAGATAAAAATTATTTTGTAAAAAATTCAAAATGGCGGATATCTGGTAAACAAAGCGTTTTTGGAAAAAAATTATTCTTCTTTTTCTCTTTATTTTGACCCATATAACCTTTTCCCAGAGTTTGGATTTTTACTTATGGGACACCCTGTATAAAGTTTTTTGCTCATTTTTATGTGTACAATAACATCCCAAATTATTGAAACAGTTTTACGGAACACCCTGTATATTTTATTTACATGAATTTATCGACAATCTATATCATTACACATGTATTCGGCTCTCTGAAAATATAGAAAATGACTTAATCAAAGAGATCATAAAATTACTTTTAAAATAATCAAAAAGGATAGGTGTACTTTAAAATAGAT